>CAJQUW010001095.1:0-25654 GCA_907163375.1 Prostheceraeus crozeri | reverse complement strand
GTATACTACCGAGATGACTCTCCTAAATAAGTAGTATGAAACAAGTTGGATATCAAAAGAAATGAATATTTGCAAGAAAACATCCTAACAAAGCTGAAATCAAGCTGATGATGAATTCTCATACGATGATGAAAGTCATCCCAGTAGCCATTTATAATAGAATATAATGTTTACTAATTTAAATTATTAGTCAAAGTAGTCCTAATGAGGACTAATGGCGTTCTCCAATCCGCAAGTGTACAAAGGCAATGCTACTGTAACCATTGGATTAATCAGTTCTTAAAAGAACTCAATGTAGCTTTCTCGTGGCAACGAATTCAAATTGATCAGCTTTGGCCCAATATCTGGTAAAATGGAAATCTTAAGACTTGTACTAATACCATAGATTCCAAACAACACCGCATACACGTTCAAAACAGACGTCTAATATACTGTACCGACTACAGATGCTGATAGTGGAAATAGAATAAGACAATGGTCACCACAGGTTAAGGAAATTAAAAATGGATATTATAAAACAACAGGAAACCGATGAATAGAAATTGGAAAAGTGGAGGTAAAATGTGGAAATACAACGATGCTACTACACCGATTACAAGTGAACTATATCTGACATTACACTTGACAGCTGATGATGAAGGTAGTTTCATGAATTGTATTATAATGGAAGTCTTCATGAAAAAGTCACGATATTATTCGTGCGCTCTTAGCTGAAATTTCAAGTTTCTAATTCAATTTTCACCGGCATGATTTCAGGATTCACTAAATTCATGTTTCACTTCTTGAATCTGAAGATGTGCACCCATTTAGATCTTTCAAAGTCAATTGAAATCATTGTCTTTGATTCTGTTATTTTGCTGTGCCAGTGGCAGGTTGCTTTTCATATGATCACGCTTCAGAAGGTTCTCTTGAGGTTGAGCATGAAAGCAATAGCAGGTCATCGAGTTGCTAATTTAACAAACATTACCTCTCCAAGGCTGTCATGACACGGACGATTTGTAAAATAATATCATTTCCGTCTGCTTTATACTATCATGATCACTCAATTCCGTTGCAATTTCTTCAAAGCTGCATAAGTAGATATGCATATCTCACATTCGGTAACAACTATGTTCACCTTGAGTTCATTTAATAAAATCGAAAGTGTATACACATTGGGGACTTAATAAATGCGGAGTTACCACTCTACCTAATATATTTACTCTATGCCTTCGTCCTTTTTACAGCTTTTATACCTTTGATTTTCAGCCGTTCTGAAATTTGTGGCAGTTGTAATTTACGGAACCGCTTGGTTTCCGTTGTTCGTAGCTGTGGACTCGGAATTGTTGATCTCCAAAGTTTTAGCTTCTCTTTATGGGATCACTATTCTATCCCTTCAGCTATACAAACACGCAATTTGCTTCAACGAAATGAATCATGCATTGGTGAGTTATTCATTTCTAATGATATTCGACAAATCAATGACATGAAAGAAAATGAGTCATGAAACCAGGGATGCGGAGTCGGAGTCGGAGTCCTATCAAATGATAGGACTCCGGACTCCGGACTATAACTTGACCCGAAATATAATACAAAGAAATTATTTATTCTCGTACATAGCTGTCACTGTCTTGATGTCAACTTTCTCCGTCAAACAGAAGTACAGAGACAGCACTGCATGCAAAGCTTGTAATAGTTGAGGGAATGAACCGTGATAGTGAAAAAAGGATTGTCTTTTTAATCGGTGATTTAACAGAGAAGACAAGTCTTCCTAGCCTTGATCACACCTACGCACCAAAGGTCACATCATAGACAAAAATGAAATACTAGTTTTCTTGAGAACATCCCTTCTTACCCTCACGTCAATCGTGTGTGATGGCTCCTCCAAAGCGCATGTTAAAATCGAAAGTGAACTCACATTTTTGGAGAAGGATGGGAGATTTTCCTGCCTGGTAGAGACTGGAGAAAAACCGTGTGAAGCACAGATCAAGAAGATGGGAGGAGCCGAGTCGTATCCATCCAACTTAAAGCGACATTTGATAAACTTTCATCGAAAATGATTGATAATTGATACATCAATGATCACTAAAAATAGTTTCAGGTAAGCCTATAATGATCTATGATGCAGGTTGCCAGTTTTTTTTTAAAAAAAACTAGGCTTTATATACTTGTCACCCGGAGTCGGAGTACTATCAAAATGATAGGACTCCGCATCCCTGCATGAAACAATACGTATCTCTCAAAGATATTAATACCGGGGTAGGGGGGGGCGGTTGGTGATTCGCCAGTACCCCGTTTATTTTTTTGGTTTGATCCGTTTATAAGCAAGCCGCCCGTAATCTTCAATGAAATCGGTTTTGTGATTCGCAGATCGGATCGAATTGCAAATTGAATCACAGGAAACTTTCATATGCATGCCTCTGGTTATTATTGGTGCACGATTTATTTTGTCAACTATACCTTACCTCAGTGTTTCTCAATCTTGACTTATGTTCCCGAGAGCTGTTTGACAGCTCGAGAGACGGTTGATTAGTCAACATTCAAACGTCGACCAATTTCAGTCAAACTTAAGCTTGCATTGTGATACAAAGTCTGGATCTCAAGCCTTTTTCTGTCATGACGCTAGACCATTAGACGAGTAATAAACGTTCACCACGCACGACAGCCTGCCAAAGTGGCAAATGAAGATGTGAAAATGAAAAGCATGAAACATGCATGTCATGGAAAATCACGAATATTAGTAGGCCTACGTGCACCCACGGATGACTTGCAAGGCATTTAAATCACTTCATAAAAAATTTTTCCGGAAATTGTAGGAATCATGAGTACATATTGTTATGGATATATAGTCTTGTTTCAGAGCGAAGGAGAAGCTAAGACCAGAGACGTGAAAGAGATGAAAAGCTGCTTGGTACTTTTAATATATACTTTACGTGCACTGTTGCAAACATTCTAACCGCGAGTGGAAAAAGTAAGTTAGAGACTGCCAGCATGACTTTTTTGGGACATATGATCTCATTACTCTTGTGCACTTTGTGATGGTGGCGGTCTATTACAAGTTCTGAAGTACAGTAGTCTCCGCTTAATAAGCCCAAGGATAATAAGCCCAGCCGCTTATAAAGCCCATCTCAGTCTAGTTCGGATTTAACTCATTGGATTCCTACATGAAAGGCTCCGGTTTATAAGCCCACCACTCCGCTTAATAAGCCCAGAACTCTGTGGCGAGCGACAGAACTTACTCATTGATTTCTTTTCTTGAACTTGTAATCTTTCCTTAATTAAGCCACCAAACACGACTTCAATTATACAGCCATGCAATCTCGGCATCATCCATGCACTAAAAGCTCATTGTCGTTTTGAGTTACGAGCCAGGATCATAGAAGGGATTGATGGAGGACAAGAAGCCACTGCTTGCCAAATTGTGAAACGATTCAACGTATTGGATGCATTGCATATGATCGCTTGTGCATGGAACAAGGTTACTGAAACAACGATTCGCAATTGTTGGAGAAAAGCGAAGTTTGAGTCAAGCGAAACCCCAACTTTGAGTGAATCAGTTACGACGACTGATCCAACGAGAATGGGTAGATATCAACAGCGAAGCACCAGTGTCAGCTGAAATGACAACCGAGGAGGAGGAAGAAGAACTCATGCAAGAAATAGAATCTTCCACATAGCGACAAATAGCAGACGTGGACGACGATTCTGAGTCCGATTCTGAGGTTGAGGCGACGCCCACCAATGATGAAATGCTCCAAATGCTACGTCGTCTTCGTATTGGACTCGAGAATAGAGGGTTCAATTCAATGGAACAATTTCAAACGCTAGATTCTCAAGTAAGGGAATTTCTTCGAAGGCAGCCAAAGAAACAAATAAAATTGGATTCATTCTTATTGTAATTTTTATAACTGCGAGTGCTGTTGATTCCATAATTATCAGATAACGTAATTATATACATAATTCAGCACACTTCATCTTTTTTAATTTACAAGAATAACTAAAACAAACGACAATTTAAGAAAAAAATACATGTGTTTCACAATACGTGTACTCAATTAGTAGGCCTATAGGGTATTGTATGCATGAATGACGGAACATGGATGAACCGAATTGCTGGGTCTTTAAATATAGTAGGTAGTCCTTATAAATGTAAATTACACGATTCTGTAGGGAACTTCGGTTAATGAGCCCAGCCGCTTAATAAGTCCAGATTGACCCGGTCCTGGGGTGGGTTTATTAAGCGGAGACTACTGTATTTGCACTCCATTTTTGGCTGTGATCTAGATAGAAGAATCAAATCGAAAGAAATTTGTCAATTTACTGTTGTCCTGCTATAGTGACACAGTTCATACTATATAAGCTGATTCTATACAGCAGTTAAAGACCTTTTTGACTGAAGATTATTTTTGAACTTTGGAAATTGTAGGTCAGCATTAATCACGTACATCCCTCCAAATAATGGCACGGAATCTTTGACGTACTGCGTTCTTTTCGTAGATAAAAAGAATAATTCTCTTTTTCAGGGAGTAACATTGCCTGTCGTTGGAGAAATCGTGAGACAAGTTGCATTCAATGTCATTTTAGCTGTTCTGTGCGGATTTTTCATATTTCAAATAATACGCAGTGTGAGAAGCAGACTTCTACGTCATAAGGAGGATTCGACTTTCCCTGAAGATGATCGCATGAAACTATATGTTCGCAATCTGCTGAAATTCAAAGAACCTAGGTAAATGTTGAAATACTCGTAAGTAGCCAGAATATTGAAACCCGCACACAGATTGAATGTTCGAGATCAATAATCTCGGCATTGTATAGATGACAGATTTAGTAAAAAAAGTACCGCAGAGATCAAAGTGATGGAAAGCAATTATTGGCTACGTTCGTGGCTGGTCATGATTGATCACGTCAGAATTGTTTCCCTAGTAACTGATCGCGCGGTAGCCGCAAAGTGACGCACTTCCCAAGGTAACCACACACTCTTGTTGTTGTTTTTCCTTGATAATGTCGATTGAGCAATTGAGCGTCGTCTCATTCATCAAGACGGAGCTCATCGGGTGCAGCTGCAAAGACTTTTCTTATGGAGGCCGATTGTTAATAGGAACATACGAGTGAAACGCCTTCGCAGTGCGGAAGACATGTTGAAGGCCTTCATCGAAGGTACCAAGAGTATATCCTTGCGTTCCAAAGCTTTATTATTTTTACGTCGAAAATATTCGATTGTGATTTTCAGTCTTCGGCAAGAAGACAGTCTTCTTAAATAGCACAATACAGCTCATGCTTGTGCACAAACAAAACGGACGATCCTAAGAAACTTGCCTTCTACAATATTCCATATGACAGAAAAAATGGATGTGCATACACAAAAAAGAAATCTGAAGTTCGTCTCGAGAATAAGTTGATAGCACCATCTCAAATGTGACCCGACTTTTATTCATTTTTGTAGAACATGTACTTCTTTCAGCGAGAGAAAATTTTAACTTATGTACTATAGTGGCATTGCACAAGGTAATATTAACCGACGAGACACAGTGTTGCATATTCTGAACGCTTCAAATAAAATGATAAAGTAAAAGATCTAAGATATACAAGGTGTGATGTTGAAGGTATACTGTAAATTATGAAGCCCTTTACTCTACTTGAGTAAGGAGGCTGTACCATCCTTGAAAATGTGACGCAAATTAGTTAAAATTTTCTCTCGCTAAAAAACGTACATGTTCTACAAAAACTGAATGAAAGTTGGGCCAAATTTGAGATGGTGCTATCAATTTATTCTCGAGACGAACTTCAGATTTCTTTATATGAAATGGATATAGATTTCGATGGTTACCATGTGATGCATGACTCTTCAGAAAGTGAAGAGTCAAGCTGCTCCAGTTCGTCTAACGTTTGAAGTTCTAGATAATTACTTTCTGTGTTGATTTGCAGTGCCGGCATATTTCTTGTAGTCGTCCTATATTTCTGATACAAATAATATAGGCCTACATTTCAGAATCTGACAGAAAATATACAGGGAACAATTATTTGCCGTATTTTGCCTGTCGTAGGCGTGAGTGTGTTGAATCGTGATCAGCCACATGTGCTTCATTTTGTTGTTATCGGAAACATCACATCTCATTCAAGAATATTCTAGTTACCTTATAGTCAGGCAGCCACAACGAGTTTCTGCAGGGAACGAGGTCGAAAATGAGACTTCCTCAGAATGATGTGCACCCTATGCCTACTGCGAATCTGCACGTCTGCCGAGTTCTAGTGAGTTCCTCTTCTTGTCAGACAAGATCAAAGAAAAGCACATGTTAATACAATGGGACGCAGATTGAAGTTTTTGGTTAAAATGAAATTTTTTTTGTTTTCTCTTATCAACTGGAAAGTATTAAGTCTAGAGTCATAATTATTGACATGGAATGTCTTCAGGTCATTTCCCATGATGTGCATGTGCTATTATCATGCATCTGATCGGCCATGTATGTGACAATGTGGTTGAATGTGTACAAAGCTGCTCAAAATGTTAGTGTTTGCATACATTAAGATGCTCGCCGAATCTAAATGTGTTTAGCTTTATAGACAGGGGTGCATGAACATGGAAGCAAATGACCAAAGACATTCCATGCCAAAAAGTATGACTCTGGGCTTAGTACTTTTCGTTTAATCAGAGAAAACATACAAAATTTCATTTTAGCCAAAAACTGCAATCTGCGTCCTATTGGATTAACGTGCTCTTCTTTGATCTTGTCTGACAAGAAGAGGAACTCACTAGAGCTCGGCAGACGTGCCGATTCGTAGTAGGCATAGGTTGTACATCATTCTATGAAAGTCTCATTTTCGACCTCGTTCCCTGCAGAAACTCGTTGTGGCTGCCTGACTATTAGGTCCATTCGGAGATTTGCTTGCTTGCATACTACAGGGTTCCTCTATAAGCCAACCACAGCGAGCCTCTTGTCTAGTGCACGGCGCTCTGCGTCTCAGTAAGCAGGATTCGGCAGCTGTGACGTCATCATGAATCTTTGACATGAATTTGCAGGTAAACTAACGAGCAGATGAGTGTGACAGTGATAGGAAATCGTCGTAGTGATTGAATACTTCAATAATCAAGAATAAAATTTATCTCTGAAATTGACCGAACAGCAGCTTTAAGTTGATCAGTTGTTACTGTGGTTTTTCTTTATGGGCACGCGATTTCTTTTATTTGGAATTCTATTCTTTTGAGTGGTGTGAGTGACTACAAAGTTGGATCTTGTGAATGAAGCTGCGTATACTACAAGAAAAGTTGATGCTCAGCTCCTTCGTAAACACAAAATATTGTGCACACCTCAAAACTTTCAACAATCTTCTTATCTACTCACAACAAATATTTGCGCATACAAAAACTGAATGAAACCGCGCATGCAGGTTGTATGAACTAATTTCAGTTTCATTTATCCATCTGTTCACACAACCTGCATGCACAGTTTATAGAATGCTTCGATCCGATGCAGATCGACATCTGAAGAAAATGGATTGTGACAAGGAAGCCTGTCGGAAAGGAATGCTTCCTCTTGTAACACTAAAATGTGTCCCTCGCTTTAGACTATGATCCATCAAGCGATAATTAAATCGCAATATTGTTATTGGTTTACTGCATCAACATATTATTGGTCTACTTTGCAACCAGTTAGTTCATTTGCGTATTTAAACCAAATACATAAGAGTGTTCAGAGCCAGAAACCAGTGACCATCCACTTTTGACTCTATTGATTTTCGATGAAAAAGTTTGGCTGAAAAGTACTCCTGTCGCTAATAAAGTTTCATAGAAGTGTCAGCTGCCTTTGTCAGTCGGTGCAATTTTTTAATATCCAGCATCTGCGCGGACAAGAAAGGGTGCTAGGTAAGCATGAAAAGACTCAATTCAAGAAACGGGGCTCACCCTCACGAAAAGTTTTCATGAGAACTCATCAAATTTAATGCGAAGCGAATTCATGAGATTTTTATGAGAGCTCATGAGATTATTGTGAGTCTCATGATGTTTTCACAAGAAAATATTTAGCTCATGATGTTCTCATGATGCTTTTATGAGAACATAGTGAGTGGTAATGGGGACATTCATGAGGATAATATCTCATGATAGTAGTATATAGTGTGACATCCAGCGCGACGCTTCGCTTCGCTTTGCTTCGCTTCGCTTCGCTTCGCTTGCGCCGGATGTCACACTTTTGCGGGGTTTTTTCAAAAATCAAAATTTCAAAAATTTCAAAAATTTAGGTAGACTTCAAATTTCACGTGGCCGAAGGCCGAAGGGCGAAAATTTAAGCGTTTTTAAAAATACCCAATTTTCAAATTTTTCAAAATCTCAAAATTTGAGAATTACAATTTTCACCCCCGCCAAAATCATGACCGTTCTAGGACACCGAAAATTAGTATTTTTAAAAACGTCTTTTAAATCCATTTTTCAGGTTTTTAAAATATATCATGTGACTAAAAATATTTCTTTAAAAATGGAAGAAACAAAAGTGGAAGGAACTTCAGAAATGGAAGGAACCTCAAGAATATATCCTTCGTTATCATATGAACGTAGTTCTACTTTAATGGACATTGAAAAGATTAACATTGAAAAAATGAATAAAGAAAAACACAAAGATAGAGTTAGGTATATGAAAGATAAGGAATCTCAATTATTATTAAGATTAGAGCATTATAAAAAATTAAGAAAGAGATGGACTAAAGTTAAGAATGTAACACAGGGAATTGGTATATTCTTAACAATAAGTTTAGGTGCTTTAACAATTGTTATATCTTCAGGGGTTTCAGTAATTCCAGTAGTTGCTACAGCTTTAACAGGTACGGGTGTTTTTGCAACTTCACTTGTTACTATGTTAGATAAATCTTTAATAACTAAGAAACGAAAATCATTAAAAACTAAGCATTTACATATTAAAGAAGTTTATGACAAATTACACTACTACTTTCAAAGAGTATGTGATGATAATGTTATTACGTTAGATGAGATTGAAAAATTTGATCAAATAGCTAATGAAGTAAATCAAAGCTTTCAATTACAGTCCGAAAAAGTTGATGATAAAAATAAAAAGGATGGCAAAATTTCTAGTGATGCTAAAATTTCTAATGAAGAAAATGACAAATTTTTTTTAGAAGAGCTAAAAACTTTAAGCGAAAATTTAAGCAAAACTTTATTAAACAAAACTTAAAACGAGAAAACTTTAAACGAAAAGATATCAGACAACAAAGCAATAAAAAAATAATTTGTTCAGTAAAATGTTTTTGCTGTATTCCAATGTTACCACAAAATTCAAATATTATATTTTAAAAATGGATAAAATTAGAGCTGATAATTTTAAAAGAATAAAACAATTAGAAGAGTTAATAAAACAAAGAAATATTATGAAAGAAAATCATCTTCAGCATAGAATGATAAAAGCTGGTATTCAATCTGATATGTTTGAAAAAATGCAGCAAACCGAGCAAGTAAAAACTGATTTTGAGAAAACTATGAAACCATTTAAAACTCTTGAAAAAGAAAGTACAAATAATGATAAACAAATTGATATAACAGATCCAGAGCACAAAACTATATTAGATGACTATGGATTACTAGAATCAAACATTAATAAGAAATTACCAAAATCTATGCAATTTGAACATTCTATTTCATTTATAGATGGAAAAACAATACCTAGATTTTATCTCGGACAAAAAGAAATATTTCCACAACCTTTTCGAGGTATAATTTTTTCACCAGATAAATCTCCTTTTAATTTAGATAGAAATTTTGTTAATCTTTTAAGAGGAGCAGATTTAAATAATTATGCTGTAGAAGATCTCATAAAATATAAAGCTATGTTAGACAGAGTTGGTGCAGTAAAATCTCTTAGACGTTATAAACAATTAGAAAATTTATTATCAACGGGAGTTAAAGTAGGGAAAGGTTTATCTGAAAAACAGAAAACTGAAACAACTGTATTTTTACCAGATGATCCACAAGAATTACTAAATAGATTAAATATTTTAATATCTGCAATAAAAGAAGGACATAATTCTAGTTTCAATGAAATTCATGCTATATTGAAAAGACTGTTAGAAAAGAAGATTCTAAATGAAGAGGATTATAAAAGTATAACCGGACATCTCTGATGTCCTCCAGGGCTTCGCCCGTAGCTGAAATATGTTGTTGTTTTTAATTTTTTATAAAAAAAAATATTTCATAAAAAAATATTTATTTAATTTTTTTAGTTTAAAAATGTGTTCAGCAGATTTAGACAAAATTAATAATCATTTAGAAAATTTGATAGAGATTTTGGGTTCATCAAAATTTAGTACGACGTTAAAAATTATAACAACTACTTCATCACACACTTGTAATTTAGAACCCATTCTACATTTGGAACAAAATAAAAATTATCAAATTGCATTGACTAGTTTCTCTACATTTAACACTATTCAAAACGTTATCAAAGATGTGAATGATCAATTTAGATATTCTACTGATAAAGGCAAAACGTGGAAAATATTAACTTTTCTTCCTGGTTCTTACGAAGTTGAAACAATATCAAATGAAATTAAGAGACATTTAGGTATATCATTTAAAGATAAGAAACAATTACATTTTGCAGTTGAACCGGCAGTTAATAAATTTTCTCTTACTTTAGACGAAAATCATCAAGTTGATTTTAATCATGATAGATCATTGTCAAAGCTATTAGGATTTAATAAACAAACTTATAGTCAAGGTTATCATTTAGGTGAGAAGATTCCAAAAATAACTGAAATAAATTCAATTGTTGTACATTGTGACATTATTGAAGGAGGATATATAAATGGTAAATTATCAAATTTAATATTCAGTTTTCCAGCTTTTACTGTACCCATTGGTTATAGATTAAATGTAATTCCACAACATTAATATATTTTCCTATTACAAGAAAAACTATTAACAACATTGGCATTAGAATCACTGATGAAAAAGGACAAGAAATAAATTTTGGAGGTGAAGAGATTATGATAGATCTTTTGGTTCGGGAGGTATAAACTCCCGTTCGAGAGGTATAAACTCCTACGCGAAGCTAGAGAAGTCTAATTTTCTTCTTCTTCTTTAGAAACAAAAAATAAAAAAAATAAAATTTTTTTATTAAAAAATGAGTGAACTACCTCCATTAAATAAAAAAAAACTTAAATTTAATCATCATCCAAATTTATCTAATAAAGTTTTGTCAGTTATTTGTGGAAGATCAGGATGTGGAAAAACATATCTATTATTTAAAATTTTAACGACTCCAAATTTTTTGGATTATAACAATCTTATAATTTATACAACAACGGCAGAACAACCCGTCTATCAATTTTTAAAATATGGATTTGAAAATAATCTTAAAAAAACAGCAATTGCTTCATTATTCAAAGAATATGAAAAATCTGAAGATGAAGAAGAAATAAGTTCGTGGTGTGAAGAAGCAACAAAAAATAATCAGTTAGTAGAATCTAATAAAAATAAGCATATAAAAATACAATTAATAGATGATAGTGGTAATATGCAAGATCCTAGTAAACTAGATAAAACAATGAAACATTGTGTAATTTTTGATGATTGTGTTAATGATAGAAATCAGTCAGTTCAGAGAAATTATTTCACAAGAGGTAGACATAATAACTGTAGTGTATTTTATTTAACACAAAGTATGTATTCATTAGACGGAAGTGTTATTAGAAAGAATGCAAATATATTTATACTATTTGAAATAAATGCAAGAAACTTAAGTGATTTGTTAAGAGATTTATGCGTAAGAAATAAAGATGAATTTAAACAATCGTGTAACAATGCTTGGTCAAAAGATTATGGCTTCATTACAATTAATATTGATAAAAAAAATCATGAAAGAGTTATAGAAAATATTTTCGAGGAGTGATCGAACGGAGTGACCGAACGGAGTGACCGAATAATTTTTTCTTATAAATTTTTTGTTAATAAAAATAAAAAAAATATGTTGAATGATTATAAGATAGAGCATGTACCAGTTTTAAAAGATTATCGTCATCCTACAAATCCTGTAAATTCGAAGAAAGAAGCTAGATTTTATTATCATCATAAATACGTAGCGCTCGTTACAGATTATAAAACAAAACATGGTATTAAACCGTGTGTTAAAACAAAAGACTTTCCACTTTGTTTAAGAAGTTTCCGAGTATTTTTGGCGTATAATAATTTATGGTGGTTGGTTAAGAAAGAACATTTAACAGCACATGAATTAGAAACATTACATCAATTACATATTCCTGTGTATATGCAAAAACGGAACCGAGGTTCTATGTAAAAATTCATTTTTTCTTTTAAAAAATATGAATCGTGAAATGTCTCTCGGACAAACGTCTAGGATTGATGAATTAATCAAGAAACAAACTGCTGAGTTTGATGCGCAAATTAAACATAGTAAACGTATTAAAAAAACAGAAACGTACTAGGCGTAGTATTAGACGTAATACTAAAAAACAGAAAAGTGGAACAAAAGAAATATTTGAAACTCCTATTACTGATATCTTTTTTGATGATAGAATTAAGGATGAACTTGGTGATGATTTATGTAATTTATTTAATCCAAATGAAATTAAATATGAAAATGTATCTTTTATTAATGTAGTAAATGATATGCGGAAACTTTTAGCAAATGGTAAAATTATTAATTTACTTGGAAAAGTTATTAAAGATCAGGAAAATATAATTCAAAATTTTTACGTAACCTTCTATAATAAAAAATCATTTGAAACATGGTTTTCGAATCTGGATGAGAAATCCGATGCTAACGAATGGATTTTGCAGGTAATATTAAATATGAAGATTTTGGAATGAAGTTAGTACAAAGATCGCATAGAGGGGCAGGGATTAATATGAAATATAGAATCAAAGAATATTTCGGTGAATATTGTTATATTCCTTCTGAAGATTTTTGTTTTATTAAATGTTATAATGTTTTACGAGGTTTTAATGAAGAACAAGGAGAAATGATGAAAGAAATGTTTAATAATTTTTTATATAAAGAGAAAGCCACATCTAGAACAGGAGTAATGTCAAACTGCAAATTTTCTCAATTCAATAAATATTTTGGAGAATGTGTTCAATATTATAGTCCTGCCAATCGTCATTTAAATCCTAGAGGAATTGAAACGCTTCATAATTATGTTTATTACAATTATTTTCACGCAGGTTCAACAATTGGTCACTATTGTTTAATTAATAAATCTCATAAATTAAAAGCTATTAGAGAAATTGAAAATAATTTCAAACCCATATATAAAACAGTTACTGATGAAAATCTAACAACGCGTCCATATAAAATCATAACAAAGAAAAAAATTGACTATAGTTCAACATATATTTGGGATCTCGAAACTTTTCCTGATCCTAACTGTTCAACAGCTCATCCTATTCCTTACGCTGTAGGAGCTATTAATTTTAATAAATTTATATGTTGTTTACCGAAACAAAGATTGAAAGAATTAGAAACACGTTTGTTAAGTGATATGATTAAAATTAAACGATCAAAAGATGAAGATGAAATTAAAAAACTTAAAAAACAGATTAATGAGTATAATAATTTAACTGAATTAGAATTTAATAAACTTCAAAATTGTGTGAAAATATTTACGAGAACTGAGGATGATGAATGTTCGATCGGGGGAAACCCAGAGGACGTATGTCCGATCCATCAATTTTTAAAACTCTTGGAAAATTTAATTATTCTAGAGTAACTTTAATAGCTCACAATTCATCAGGTTTTGATTCCTATTTTCCGATAAAAGCTAATTTTAAATTATCTAAACCGCCTCTTAAAACTTCAAGAGGAATATTGACTGCTTCATTACAAAATCCTTATACAACTGAATGTGTTAGTAGATATATTCAAAAATCTCTTAGATTTAAAAACAATATGAAAAAAGATTCACCTTCAGGTAAATTACCACTTCAAACTATTATAATGAAATGTAGTTATCAACATGTAAAAACAAGTCTTTCTAAATGGTGTGAGAATTTTAAAATTCCTACGAATGTGTGCAAATTAAATTATGAAATTGGAGACATAACACATGAAAATTATAAAGAAAAAGAAATTGAATGGAGACCATATTTAGTTAACGATATTCTTTCTTTAGCTTTTTGTATCTACAAATATAATAATGTTATGCAAGATTTAGTTGGTGAAGATATAACTACTAATTTGACATCCTCTGCTTTAACATTTAACGGTTGGATGAAAAGCGTACAAAATGACAATATAAATATTCATTCTCATATAGATTTATGGGCTAGAAATTATATTAGAAAATCTGTTAAAGGTGGAAGAGTTTCAGCAAATATAAGAAAATACATATCGCCATTTTGTAGCATCTTGTTACCAATATTAAAACAGTATTTACCTGGTCGCTGCGCTGGGGGGACTTTGTCCCTTGGTCGCTAAGCTGGTGGGACTTTGTCCCCGGGAAGTAATTTAATAGATTTAATGAAACAGTATCGAGATTTAGGAGATAAAACTGAAATTTGTAAGAAAATTTCAAATCAACTACTTGAACAAAAAAATGAATTTCTAATGGCTTTTGATGCAACATCTTTATATCCATCAGCTATGTATGATGAAAATTCAGAATACCCTAAAGCTGAATCAGCTAGAAAATTTCGTCAAGAAGAAGAGCGGGAAATAGTATATAAATTTAATACTCAAACATTTAGACCTAAAACTGGAATATTCTCTGTTGTGTTTCAATATCCGAATGATATGTTTTTCCAACCAGTTCCTATAAAAGATAAAGTTAAAAACCAAAATAATAATTCTCATGTAAAAGTAATCAGGTTTAGAAATGGTATATGTTATGATGTATTAACTTCTGTAGACATACAAGAAATTGTTAGATGTGGGGGAAAAATCTTACATATTACTGATGGTATAATTTATGAAAAAAAATATCAAGTTTCACCATTTCGAAATTATATTGAAAAACTTTTTAATTTGAGAAAAAGATATAAAACAGAAGGAAATACTGTAGGTGATGAGTTAATTAAATTATTGATGAATTCGCTATATGGCAAAACTGTGCAAAAAGATATAACCACTAAATATCATTTATGGAATGAGAATACATTGAGAAAAAATTTCACTCAAGAAGGAAAAGATTATGAAAAATTAAATGATGAACAATATTTAGCGAAAGTAGAAATGGAAGATGATGAATTTCTCAAAACTAATATTGTAAAAGATGGGAAGACGTCATTCATGCCATCACACTTAGGTTCTTTCATTCTTTCTCACTCTAGAAGAATCATGAATAACTTTATTTTAGAAATTAATGGTTTCAAAGAAAAATACATTCATTATACAGATACTGATTCAATATATATTTCCAATGAGCTCTTTAATAAATTAGACGCTGCTGGATATGTTGGAGGAGAATTGTGTCAAGGGAAAAATGATTATGGAAATGGTGGAATTATTTTTGCAATGTTTATTGCACCTAAAGTAAAATACTGTATTACTGTAGATGAGCAAGGGAGACTTAGTGAAAAGAAAACATTCAAAGGATATTCACAAGATAAAGTAAAAGTAGAAGATTTTCTAAAATTATATTCGGGGAAAACATTATCGACTACAGTTAATAAACCATGGAAAAGATCTTTAGAAACTGGAATTAGTATTCCTGATAAAAATAATAATACTGAAGAAAAAAAATTTTCTGGTCAAATAAATATTCTTAAACGTCAAGCACCTGATGAAAATGAAATTATGTTACCTTATAACGGAGAAGATATTCAAGCTGAAATATTTCAAACAATCATCTGTGAGAGTAATTTAAGTGATGATGATGACACGTGGGAATTATAATTTTTTTATTACATCTAAAAATTTTATAACATCTAAAAATTTTATAACATCTAAAAATTTTATAACATCTAAAAAATTTATTACATCTAAAAATTTTATAACATCTAAAAAATTTATAACATCTAAAAATTTATTACATCTAAAAATTTTATTACATCTAAAAATTTTATTACATATGAAAATATATTTATCGAATATTTTGGTATTTTCTATTAAGTTTTATCATATTAAGTTTCATCATATAATGTTTTATCAAAAGATAATTTAAATTTTTTTTCACTAACTATTGATTCTTCATCATCATCATCAATTGATTCTTCATCATCATCATAAATTGTTTCTTCATCATCATAAATTACACTTTTTGGGATTGGATGCCCTTCCATGATAGGATACCATTCTCTTATTGGAATATCTAATTCTAAATTACATCTTTTATCTGATAATAATATAATAGAGAAAAATATTGGTCTTTGATTCATTTTGGAAAATTTAATAACACCACCATAATCTGAATCACTTTTAGTTTTTGTTAAAGATGATAAAATTTTAAATTGATTAGATGTAAATCCTAATTTAAATTTTGTAGACCCGACACATAGTTGTCTAACAGTATCTTCAACTATACCATCATTATTATTTTCAATTGTAAGAAAATGAAATTTAGATAAATTTTTATAATTACTAATATTTTTATAATCTTTTTTACCATTTACACCTTTTCAGATGTTACAGAATCATCATTATTATCATAAGATTCTTTAAGATCGGGCAAAGCCCTAGAATCTTCGGTTCGTTTATTATGATTATGATTATGGTCATTGTTAATAGTATAAGGTGTTGACCACATATAAATTTTCTCTTGTTGAGCTAAACCATTTATATAAGATTTTAATAAATTAATATTTAAGTTTGAATATAATCCTATATACGTATCATCATCATATCTTTGCGGCATTTCTAATGTTTCTTGTTTATAAATTGTATCTCTATAATAAACTTGGCATAATAGTTCTTCATTATGTTTTTTACTCTCTATGTGAATGTTATATTGATTTTGATCGTCAACAAATAATCTACTTTTTTCTTTCGAAAAAGATTTTAATTTTTTAACTAATTCTTTAATATTGATATAATTAATAATTTTAGTTTCTATCCAATCAGTATTACTAATTGGTAACACTGCTCTAATAAATCCATAAACATTATTATGACCTATTATAACCATATTTTCTTTATTTAATTCAACATAAGCTACATCATTATATTTACTAACAATATCCATAAATTTAATAAATGGATCCCCGGAAATAAACAATAATTAGTTTCTATAGAAGGTAAACCTTTTGTTTGTTCTCTAAATATTTCGGCTTGTAATTGAAATAAGATATTAACATCTATACATGGATTATTATTATTATTATTATCAAAACATTTATTTTGAAATCCCGTTGATCTCGTCGAATAAGAAGAACAGGATGATGCGGGCGAATATAATTTTTTTAAATTTGGATTTTCCATTTTTTTATTTTTATTAGAAAAAATTTTATTTTTTTATTTTTATTAGAAAAAATTTTATTTTTTTATTTTATTAGAAAAAATTTTACTTTTTTATTGTTTTAAAAATGATGTTACCAAATGTTGGTGGAGGTGCATATATCCCGAATAATCGTGAATTAGAAATAGAGATAGAAAATTATATCATGAAAACTGGAGACGTTTTATCTGGTCCATTGCATCTTTCTATTCTTCCGCAACAAAATACAGAGTTGACAAATAAACAATATGTTGATACACAAATCAATGACTTAAAAGAAAAATATGTAAACGATGTTTTGGTTCCACTGATGAACGAATTAAAGTTGCTTAAACTTAATGACAAATCATTAAACGAAAAATTATTAAAACTTAATAAAAAGGATAGAGAGCTAGAAGCAGATAAAGCAAAACTTTTTAAAAAGATTTCTGAACAATCAAAAATTTTAATATTACTTTCTATAAAGTTAAAATCTGCAGTCATTAAAAATAAACATCAGATAAAAATGTTAAAAGAACAATTAGAAGATGAAATAGAAAAACTTCCTGAAAGAATTAAAAAAAATTTAAAGCAGTTACAAACTACATTCCAAAAAAGTGTTGATGAATTAAGTTCTAAAATTACTCAACAAATGAAAAAGATGAATAGAAAATTCAATGAAGTGAACTCACTTAATCAAAGAGTTGATAAAATGAAAACTCTTAAAATCAATTTAGAAAATGAATTAAAGAAAAATTTACAAGAAAACTCTAAAGAAAATAAAGAACAGTTAGATGCTGTTAAAAGACAATTAGATGTTCTTAAAATTAAGTTAAATGCACTTAAAACGGCGTTGAAGATGAATCAGGAGAAAATGCAAGTTAATAGAAAAGAAATTAAAGTACATCACACGCTGCTTGACACAATAGATAAAGTGCAACAGTCAATTAATAAAGTTATCTCGAAGTTGCTGTCCATTCACAAACGTAAATCTTAACACGTAGATATAAAACGGACCAAAGGCCCTAAGGTTACTAACCAATCGGAGCGAAGCTCCTCGAGGCTTTAGCCGAACGTAGATATTTTTCCCAAAAGTCAAATTTAATCCTAAAAAATGCCTATAATTTATAAACACAATCTTAAACATTTTGCATCAAATAATAAAATTGCTCATGAACCATCTCAGAAACCTGTGTACCATTATGATAGTGTAGAAACTGTCGGAACACAAAAGTTCCTAGGCACCGCAGGTGCCGTCCAAAAAGAAGGGGCTGGCATCTTTTCTGGTATTGGAAGTATCGTTAACTTAATTAAAAATAATAAAGATTTGATTACATCTGCTGCAAAAGGAGCAGCTGCTATAGGTAGTACAGCTAGTGCAATATCAAATGCTGTTAAATCTCAAAACGAATTAAAACAACTAGAAGCTATTCGTAAACTTAGGAATGATTCTGAAGAACTAAAAAATTTAAAAAAACTTTCAGAGGAAACAAAAAACAAAATTGCTAACATAGCTGTGGGGGGTGAAACGTTGAGGAGCGGAGCTCCGTCTAATAGTAAACATAATAAAAATAAAAATAATAAAAAAACAATTGAAGAAATAAGAGGAAATGGCGTGAGTAGCAACCTTCGGTTTAACCAGCAAAGCTGTAGCGGAGCTGGTCTAGCAAAATTCTAAAATATATTTTTTAGTAAAATTTTTTTAGGAAAATTTTTTAGTAAAATTATTTAAGTAAAATTATTTTAACAGAATTTTTTCTGTGTGTGAGAAAAACAAAAAGTCAAATTATTTTTTATAAAAATGTCTTCGCTTATCGAAAATAAATTTAGATTAGACGATCCTCCGTTCGTCAGTTACAATCAAAAAAAGAATGACTATATAAGAATTGCTATGAATCCCGGATCTTCCAGTAGAGTAAATACTGGAGGTGATTTAATTTTTGAAGTTGATAATCAGCAGAGTTATTTATATCTACCTGATTCATTTTTACACTGTGAATATTCTTTGTATAGTGATGCCAATTTTACAACACCATTACCAGAAACCGATAATATTGCACTAGAGAATAATTTCTTTCCAAGATTATTTACACAAATGCGTTTAGATGTTGCAACTCAAAATATAGAAACAATAAGTGATTCTCCAGGTGTAATTGATACAATGCTTAGATTTGTAACAATTGGTGAAAATAATAAAAAGTATGAAATCGAAGGTTGGTTTCCTGATACTAATGATGGTATAATTGTTGATGATTTAACTCACGCTGGAACAGATGCAGCAGAAATTGCGAAAGATGTAGAAAATATTGCAAAACATTTAAATAAAACAAACAATAGTGCATATAAAGAAAGACGTGAATTTAACAAGAAAAGTGAACAGACAGTAAATTGGTCATTGTCTCCATTATTCGGTTATTTAGATTATGATAAAATATCATATCAATTAAAATTTAAATTAATAACTCATCGTACAGCAAATAATGAATTAATCTTTTTTGGTAAGACTGGGAAAAAAGCATATTTAAAAATTGATAGACTTGAATGGTGGATTAAGCATATTACTCCTAGTTTAGAGGTTGAAACAGCTATTGCAAAAAGATTAAATACTAACAAACCAATTCCAGTTAATTTTCTAAAGAGAACTGCTAGTTCAGTAACTTTTTCCGAACAAAGATTTAACTGGCATTTTACTAGAACTGCGAATACTCCAAGATATTTATTATTAACATTTCAAAGAAATAATTCTCCAAGTTTTGATAAGAACAATAATCTCTTCCATATTAATACAATTCGAAGTTTACAAGTTTCATTAAATCAAACTCGATATCCAATTGATCCATTAAGATTCGATGATACCAATAATCAATTTATGGAAGGATATGATTCTTATAGAAATCTTTGTATAGAATTTGGAGTTGAACCACAATTAACTCCTGGAGATTGGAGACATTCATATCCAATTTTCTGTTTCGATTTAAGTGCACAATCTGAAGATATTATTAAAAATGGTTGTGATGTAACAATTAATATTGAAAAAAAAGATTCCACAACTTCATTGATGGCTTATGGTTTATTGCTAGAAGATACAAAATATTCTATTGAAGTTCTTAATGGGAAGATGGCTAGAATAGGCTAAAGCCAGAGGACCTTTGGTCCGATAGGCTAAAGCCCAAGACTTCGTCGTTTAATTAATTTAATTTTTTTGATAACTAAAATTTTGATAACTAGAATAGATTAAAATTTTTTTGGTAACTTAAAATTTTTTCATAACTAGAATAGATTAAAAATTCTTAACTTAAAATTATTAACTTAAAATTTTCGTAACTTAAAAATTTTTTTATTAAAAATGTCGCAAGCGAAAAGTAATATTAATAATAAAACTGTTGAATTAAAATTACGTAATATTGTTGACAAAAATACCCCTAAAACTATTACGATTAATAAAAAAAAGTATTACATGAGTAAACCAATGATAGAGAATATTCAATTACAAGAAGAAAAGAATGGCGGGATTCTCCCATTAATTCCACTAATAATAGGTGGCATAGCAGCAGCAGGAAGTGTTGCAGGTGGGACAGCTGGTATTGTCCAAGCAGTAAATAAAAATAAATCAGAGAAGGCAGCATTAGAAGAACAAAAACGTCATAACAGAGAGTTAGAGAAAGTTGCTAGGGGTGAAGGAGTGGTAGATAATTTTATTAGTAAATTAAAATTAGTTGATGAAGGAAAACGAGTTCTTAAAAATATTCTCCACAATGTTGATGATTTAATTGAAATTAAAGAAACTAAAGATGGTTCTGGAATATATCTAAGTCCTAGTATGATAAGGTAATAACCTCAGAACCTTTGGTTCTTTTCGGTAAAACAATTATTTTGTTTTATCTTTTAAATTTTTTTTATCTTTTAAAATGAATTCTACAAATTCCGAAAATTTAATTAAATTAAAAATTTCTAATTTAGATTTATTGAATTATCTATTAAACAAAAATAAAAACTCAAACTGTCAGCATATTGGAGGTGACATACAAAAAACATTAGAAAACTTTCCTTGATTTATTTGGAGTAAATATTCGAAAGAAAAACATCTTCCTGGTCATTCATATACTGGGCCAGGAACTCGATTAGATATAAGACTAGATGAGAATAATAATCCGAAACCAGGTGAAGAACCAATAAATAGAGTAGATGCCGCCGCTTACAGGCATGATTTAGCTTATCGAAATCATGATCTAAGTTCTCGACATGCAGCTGATAAGAAGATGATTCAAGAATTAGATAGTATTCAAAATCCTACATTTAGAGAAAAAATTGAAAGAATGTTTGTTAAGAAAGCTTTACAAGCTAAAATATTATTCGGTCAGGGTTTAAATGAAACTAATAACCCTGAGAGCAACGCTCGAACTAATAACTCTGAGAGCAACGCTCGAACCTACGCGTCTGAAATTCATAAAGAATACAGAAAGCCGAAATATCTATTGAAAGTAAAAGTATTTAATAAAGATGATATTTGGAGTGCTGATCTTATTCATATGCCGAATGAAAGGGACTACAAATACGCATTGACCATTATAGATTTATATACACGATACGCTTGGGTAAAACCTTTAAAAAATAAAAGTGGTCTATCAGTTAAATATGCGTTTGAAGAAATCTTTAAAGAAAGTAATAGAAAGCCAAGGAAATTGTTTGTTGATAAAGGATCGGAATTTTATAACAGAAACGTTCAGCCACTATTTGAAATTGTTTATTCAACTGAAAACGCTGGGAAGGCCGTAGTGATAGAAAGATTCAATCGGTCGTTAAAAAATAAATTATTCAAGAAATTTACTGAGCAAAGAAATCAGAAATGGTTGAAGATATTACCAGGAGTTGTAGAAGAGTACAATAATAAAGTTCATTCTGGTATTGAAGAAACTCCAAAAAATGCTTCTGACGACCCTGATTCGATACGAAAGAAAATATTCGAGAATAATAATTCGAATGAGAGTAATCCGAATTTGCAGAAACTTAAACCGAAATTTAAAATTGGAGATAGAGTTAGAATATTTAAATATAAGAATAAATTTGAAAAAGGCTTTGTTGGTTATTGGACTAAAGAAATATTTGAAGTTTGCAAAATAAATCAAAGTTATCCGATTACTTATGAAATTAAAGATTTAGATAATGAGGATATCAGAGGTCGTTTTTATCAAAATGAATTAGAGAAAACAGAGCTTTAACCTTTAGGTGGCGCTTTAGCTAGCTTCGCTTGAGTTATAGATTGTTTAACTCTAACATAATATCTAGAAATGGTACTCCTTTTTGTAATTTGTACAAAACGTATAAACATAATTGTCCACAATAGGTAGTGCCTGGTGTTTGAATTTGAAACGTATTGTATGTTCCCGTTCCAAGTAATTCTTTTACTTCATTTGTAGGGGGCAAACCGTATGAATCAAAATAATAGTTCTCAGCCTCCGGGCGGTCAAAATAATAGTTCTGCTGATGATTTTTAACGCCTGCTGACCAATGTACACCTTTTTCATCTGACGTATGAAGATTTGTTATGAAATTTACAGTTATTGATGGAACTTTGTTCCGGGAACTGAAGGTTCCTGTTGGCCTATTTTTAGGAATTGTAATTCGTCTCTCATTAGAACATGAAAATTCTTTATTCCTAATCGATTAGAAATCTTATTTAAATCGAAATTCGTTGTTGTCTGTGTTCCATATAATTTCAAAAACTCATTTATGTTGCTCATTTTATAATAAAAAAATTTCTTAAGGGACCCCTAGAAGTCAGAAGGGGGGGGGTATTGATTTAAAACTGGCCTCTAATGATGTCTTTCCTTACTACTTAGTCAGAAGGGGGTATTGATTTAAAACATTTTTATAATGATGACTTTCCTTAGTACTTGGGGGGGGGTATTGATTTAAAACTGGTCTCTAATGATGTCTTTCTTTACTACTTATTCAATTTTGAAATGATTTAATTTAATCTAAATTTAAACGTTACATTGTTACATTGTATTAGTAGAGTAAATGTTTCGCACATCTCTTATCAATAGTAATTCATTACTCATCAATATGTGAAAATTCTTTATTCCCAATTGCTTAGCAATCTCATTTAAATCGAAATTTAATGTGGTTTTGTTTGCTGTATATTTTTTGGAAGTCTCTGATGTTTCTCATTTTTATAGAAGATACAATATTTCTATTATATTCCCGTAAATGAGAAATTAAAAACAACACATGGATATTTCAATTTGGTTACATCCACTTTGCATACATTCAATTTGGATACATTGAAATACATGTAAATTTGTCCACGCGAGGACAAGGTTTCATTGGATGAGAGAAAAATGACGTCATATAACAACATAATGAAAATGATTGAAAACAGGAAATAACATTGCATTTAAAACAGGAAATAACATTGCATTTAAAACAGGAAATAACATTGCATTTAAAACAGGAAATAACATTGCATTTAAAACAGGAAATAACATTGCATATAACAACATAATGAAAATGATTGAAAACAGGAAATAACATTGCATTTAAAACAGGAAATAACATTGCATATAAGATACAATTTTTCTAAACAATAGGATTTCTGTCCACGCGAGGACAAGGTTTCATTGGTTGAAACACTCTATTGTATTTACATGTGCAAGAGGAAATAACATTGCATTTAAAACAGGAAATAACATTGCATATAAAACCGACAGATACAAGTTTTCTAAACAATGGGATTTCTGTCCACGCGAGGACAAGGTTCATTGGATGAGAGAAAAATGACGTCATATAACAACATAATGAAAATGATTGAAAACAGAAGGGTTGAATAATCAATTATTCCAAAAACACTCATCTTGTGAAAGACACTGCTCCAAGATTGAAAGATTAGTTTTTAACAGTCGTATAGGAAGCGAGAATCTACAAAGAGTCTGATATTTATCTGCCAGTTTTGCCAACTTCATTGCGAAACTCAATTCAGTCGTGAAAAGTTAATATTGTGAAGTTTTAAGAGATATGTGAAATCTGCTTTATTATTCTCACACAAGGATAATATATGATTTGCGTGTTTTCCAATAAAAATTTTACATGTGACACTCAAAAGATGGCTTTGTTTTTAGTATTTCAAGTGTTGTTTCAAAGAATTCACTGTCGTTGAAATGTCCCCCGCCGGTTCTGTAAAATATTCCACTGATTCGATGAATGTATGACGTTCAAAACAACACTTTCCTTCAACTGTTTTGTAAATGTTTCGATTCTGAAGGGAAGTGCTGCTTCCTTCTTTGCTCTGGCTGCGATTTTATGTTGCTCTTTGTATGCTTTTCGAGCAGAACGTATAGCGTCAGGATTGAAGAGTAGAGGCGCTTTCTTCACTTGCTGGTCTATATACGAAAAGTATTCAGAATGTTTCTCCGATGGAATGAACAAAATCCGCAATATTTTTGAAAGAACTCTGGAAGTACCGTTGCTATGTTGGCTTGTTGTTCAACGACTGCTTGACTCATGATTGACGGATAAATTAGTACAAAATCACTATGTTCAAAATATAAGAATAACGTAATTAAAGATAGCGGAACGATGAGAGCATGCAGATGATAAGTGTTGATTGAAATAATATCTCAACAATCTGAGCACACGATACAATGACAGACGAGAGAGATAAATGAAAAACAGTACAGCTGGCAGATATCTTAACGTCATACGGGTGTGCTGACGCACTAACAAGAATTAAAACAACTCGCCTAACGTACAATTAAAATGTCATTGTTTCACAGAGTAGTAGCAGCTGTTTGTTCTTTCATACATTGTTTCCTTTCAAATGTTTGAGTTGGAGGACACAGCTCCTTACACTGAAATGCATTTTATTCATATATGCGAGAAGCAGATGTTCTCTACAATTGAATGACAATTGTAAAAGTACCTAAACTTATTGTTAAGAATATGTCAATTCCTTCAAATATTTTTTAATCACATGATATATTTTAAAAACTGAAAAATGGATTTAAAAGACGTTTTTAAAAATACTAATTTTCAGTGTCCTTGAACGGTCATGATTTAAGTGGTGAAAATTGTAATTCTCAAATTTGAGATTTTGAAAAATTTGAAAATTGGGTATTTTTAAAAACGCTTAAATTTTCGCCCTTCGGCCTTCGGCCACGTGAAATTTGAAGTCTACCTAAATTTTTGAAATTTTTGAAATTTTGATTTTTGAAAAAACCCCGCAAAAGTGTGACATCCGGCGCAAGCGAAGCGAAGCAAAGCGAAGCAAAGCAAAGCGAAGCGTCGCGCCGGATGTCACACTATATACTAC
>CAJQUW010001094.1:0-26175 GCA_907163375.1 Prostheceraeus crozeri | reverse complement strand
TTGATCATCTGCTGTCATATGCAATGATCTGCGATAGAGTTCACCATCATATTTTTGTTGAAATTTTACAGCCTGTTCGAGGAATTGTAGGAATTGGTAAATACAATCCTCACCTTGCCAGACGCGCATTTTATTTTGCCTACTCCTAAAGTGATCATGCCATACTTCATAGCAGGAAATGGCTGCTGGTCGATGGATGTTATCATCGATATAACATTCGATGTCAGCATAGATGACACGAAGAGGACTTAGTTCATCACCATTCTCTCTATATGAAAACTCCTTATCTTTGGGCATGCGCTCCATTTGCAGTTTACCTCGCTTACACCATTCGTAATGAGTTTCAAATTTAGTTTTCCTCCTAAAGTGGCGAATACATCTGTCGCAGTAATATAACTCTCTACTAGAGTTTTCTAAGTGGTGGTATAAGCGAGAGATTTTGGGAATACCGCAGTAGTGCCATTCCTCACTATCATCCTGTTTTACTAATAACAGGTTTACTGTACGTTCATAACAACTCGAACGCGAGTTGTAGCGCACACCCTTCAATCCTTTTTCCCAAACATGGAGAACTATTTTGATGTTGTTCAATTTTTCAAATTTTTCTATATCTTTAATTTTCATATCGTCACTATTACAGTCATCGAAGTTTAATTCATTCTCCCACTGTTGATACTTACTCTTGCGGTATCGACTATTCTGCACATCATTATAGTGGAGAATGGAGAGGACGGCATACTTAAAACATTGCGATTCGCAATCTACAGAAATGACTGCTGCTTTATTTCTTAAATTTTTCGGAAGTTTAAAGGAGCCTCGACCACTATGATTTCCTAATAAACTGATTTTAATCATGGCGGTCTCAATACCATCAAAAACGAGTCCACTATCACGCTCGTTAAATTTATCTATATTTAATTTTAACCCTTGGATATGAAAATTTATCCAAGACTCACAGTCTACAACTTCGGTTGCAGGAGAGGAGGGTATGTGAAACTCCAACCTCTCTATTATTTGTCCAGTATGGTGGTCGATTTTTACATATTTTATTTTAAGATAGATGAGCGCCTTCATTCTAAAATTGTCTAAATTGTTGAAGAGCGCTTCTATCAATGATGAATTTTGATGAAACCATTCCTCAAAGTTAGCAATGGTTTCTGAGGAGTCCATCTGGTAGTTCCTCACTAAATTATTTATGGACACCTCAGTGAGTCGGATAGAGGAGGTACCGTTGGTGTAGGTATCGTTCGTGTGTGTATGTTGAAGTCTGTGCGAAGATAGTTCAAAACGTGTCTCGAAAGACTGAATGCATAAATCGCAAGAAAAGGAGACATCGTTAACAGAATCATCCCTACCTTCGGAGATTGATGCCGGCTTAGGTCTACAAACACCTCGCTTGATGTGTCGGATGAGATCACGCTTCCTCGTGAAGATGTGTCCACAGTCAGCACATTGCCGATCGTCGCATTCCCGCGACAATGTTGATATGGACTCGCACGAGATTGAACTGGTATCACCTGAAAGAGAAATCATTCTTTCATCTCTGTTCAAGTCTCAGTGTATTGTTACAACCTACCTTGACTCAACAACTCTAAACTTTCCTCGAGAAGGGAGGGTGTTGGTGATGAAGTTGATGCCTGAAATTGAGGAAGATGCTATTAGCCACACGTTTGAGGGAGATGAGAGAGGAAATTTTCAACTTACCATTTGAACGAAATTATGTTTAAGCTTGATACTTCAACAAGATAGAGACTTCACTCAAATTTGGAATTCACTAAAGAGCAGTTCACTTGTACGCCTCAAATACAGAATTCGCTAGAAAACAGTTCACTTATGCGTCTCAAAGACAGAGTGAAATGATACGGATGTCACTTTGCTTATATACTTTCATTCTCTTCATTCATTGGATGTTCATTCTGATTGGCTGCTTGTGTATACTTAAGAATTAGAAAAATGTTAAAGTTATCATTATTCAAAGTCAGCATTTCAAAGACAACATGACAAGTCCTCCAACAACACCAAATACCGCATTGGAGTTCTCCTCTCCATGCACATCAGCAAAGGTGCTCGTTACACCAAATGCACCAAGAAAGGCGAAGGTGGAGAAGGTGTACCGACTGGACAATATACGAAAGTTATCATTATCGGAGGAGGATGAAGAGGAGTTGCCCGACCTAACAGGCATACGGTGGAAATATTTACAATATGATGCCGAAGGGGTGATGGAGATGACCAGCAAGTCGCACTTGCATCAAATATGGGAGTGGTACACCCCTAACTCCCAACCGCGAACCGTGGCGGAGTGGGCGTACATTGAGAAAGTGAGGGACGCTGCAGAAGAACGTTTAAAGCAGCTCAACTGTTTTTGTGATCTATGTGAAGCCAGACTCTGGGACGATATTGACGATGAAGACCTTTTGAAATACATGCCATAATAAATGTTTATTTCGTATTATCTTTGCTTTCATACTGACTTACTTGAATGGGGCTTTAGTGAATAATTTAACCATGTATACTTTTTCATTTGGAAATAGTAGCACGCTTAGTCTAACTTGTAAATCTTAAAACATTTCATATGGGCGATGATGGTAGATGAAATAGTGTCAAATAAAATTAAGATAGCTTACACTTTGATACAGGGATAGCAATCGACTGCGATCCATGTGTAAATAGCTTGTTAGACTACGGAAGAGAGAAGTGTGTTATGTTGCGTGTGGCGCGTGAGCGTCCTCCCATTTCATTCCATTCATCAATTCGTCTCATTGATAGAGACAGGTAGAACTCATGGTTCTCATAACGTATGCAATGGAAAGTTTTAGGCAACCTTCGACAGTTGGCTAAATGTCGCCCTGGCGCGAATGCATACTACGTTGAGACAGAGGCAATCACTTGCAAACATGACGCAGAGAGGTTTAACAAGATTGACCATTGCCGAATGTCCCTTGCGGTATACATAGCTACGGGTTTCACCGCCGCCCTTTACAGGAACGCCCGTCGAAAGGAAGTATTACACCGAACTTCATTTGCAACGTTCAAGTTGACTGATAGCAGATTCAACTTAATGATAGTATTCGCCAGTCCGAAGACTGCCCAGGGCAAACCGCGAGGAGGTTCTATCATGTCTTGCCCCATGGTGGCCCTTAAGAGAGCCGATGGTTCGTTCTCGTCGTATCTGAAAATAGAAGGACAAATAGATGAAAATATATTCAAGTGATAGAGATGATATTAACTTACCATAAGAGAAATTTAGCCGGTTCGCGACCTTCGATGGGAGGGTTGAGGTAAGTATTTGGCCGGCAGGTTCCGCTTCCGGTGGCGCAGCTCTTATTTCGCCATCAGTGATGGTTTAGTGGCATGGTGAAGCGCAGCGCCGCATTGGCTCCCTCGGAGCTCTCAAATGGGGGAGTTTGTGGGACGTGAGGAGCTTGAAGGGTGAGATGGCATTGGGCCGCGCGAAATTTAGGCATTGATGCGCGAGGGAAGCGGGGGAGCGGAGGACGATACGCATTTTGGGAGGGCGAGCCCTTGGGCGCGCGGGGGAGGGGACATGGTTGGGGAATTGGCGGGGCGACTTGAGAGGTGAATGAGCTATGTGCCTGGGCCGGCCGGAGAGGGAATTGGCATTTTGGAGGGGAGGAGCGGGACGGACGCGGCGAGGCGGGGACTTCCTTGATGGGGTGGCGGGGGGGGGGGGGGCGGTGGCTGTCCGGGCAGCAATGGAGCATGCAGGAATTGGGGCCTGAGCGGAATTGGTTTGGGGGTGAGGAATTTGTGAGACGGAGGGCGGAGACTTGAATTGAGAGGCGGACTAGGGACATGGGGGCTCGGGCCTTGGGTAGAGCGGCGCACTTGCGGGAGAGGATCCGGCCTAGGCCGCTCCTTGGGTGCATGGGGGCCATGGCGGGGGCCGGCGGCGGTCGAAGAGTAGAGGCGTGCTGGCTAGAAAGGCGCAGGGCGAGTCGCCTTGCGTACATGGGGGGGCATTTTGTGCGGAGGGGGCCGTGGCCGCGCCTGGGGCGGTGCCAGGGGGGGCATTTGGGGCCATGAGTGTTAGAAGCTATGTGGGGGAGGGGGGGGGACTGGGTGGAATTTTGGCGGGATAGGGGCCCTAGACTTAGGCGTGACATTGGGAGGAGCGCGGCGAGAGACTGCAGTGCGGACGAGCGCGAGAGGGAATTTGGAGGCGTCGGGGGACGTCTCCGGGGCCGAGGGGCAGGGGGGCGCGGGGCGTTGGGGGCCCGCTTTGAGAGAGATAGGAGGTTGAGAGGGAGCGGCGGACAGAGGGGGCGGGGGTGGGGGGCATAGGACTTTGAATTTGGAGGCATTGATTGGGGGATGGTGACTGCATTGCGGGAATAGTGTGGACATGTGCTGGAAATGGCGGAGAAGAATTATTTTTTTGCGGGCGAGGGGAAGGGCCTAGTGCAGCGCCGGGCGCATGGGGGGAGGCGACGGAATAGCATTTGAATTGTTGTGAGGAGAGGAGGAAGCATATAGGTAGTGGACATGCGGGTGAGGCCTTGGAGGGGAGGTGAGGGGAGTGAGGAGGGCATTGAGGAGTGCGAGAAGGCAGGGGGAATGAATGAGGAGGGGAGGAAGGGCCTTTTTTTGCGACGGAATTGGACAGGGGCATTGGCCGCGCGGGGAGGGGGGAATATGGGGGAAGGGCGGTGAGGCAGGGAATGATTGGCGATGGGAATGAATTGGGAGGAATTTGTGAGTGGGTCACATTGAGTGAGGAATTTGAGTGGTGGAGCGTCATAGCGCCTTGTGCGGGAGAATTGGAGGTGGGAGGCTTGGGCTGGGCGGTCGGGGGAGAGGGAAGTTGAGGAGGAGAAGCAGGAATTGGGGGGGGGGGGGGAGTGGACGGGGAAGGAGAGAGAGGAATTGGGGGATTGGCGGTGGCTGTGCGGGGTGCGGTGAGAGGGGGTGAGAATTGAATTTGAGAGGGGCAGGATTGTGAACAGCCTTTTGGGTGAGGAAGAATGGGTTGAATTTGTAGCCGTTGGGACGGGGGAGAGGGGACAATTTTCAGATATGAGGGCATGGACGATGAGGGACGGAGGGGGCAGCGCTGGGGCCTTGGAGCAGGCCTTGGGTGTGGGAAATGACCGTTGCAGTGAAGGGGGGGAAGCAGGGAATGGCCTTTTTGGCGGGCGTGGAGACGGGCTGAGGACGGGGGACTTGCCGCGGCGGGTGGATTGAATGATTGCATTGGTGGAATTGCTGTTAGGCCGCCTTTGCCGGGGAATGCGCCGCGAGGGGCGGAGGGGAGGGAAGTGAGGGGGGGCCGGGCTCCATTGAGGAAGGTGGAATTGGAGCTGCGAATGCGGGGAAGGACGGCGACGCCGCTGGCGCGGCGCGGGTGGGACTTGGTGGAGGGAATTGGAGGAGGGCTGAGCGTCGGGGCGAATTGAAAGAAGGAGCGCGCTTTGAGGGTTGAGGCAAGGGGGGCGAGGCGCAGCGGGAACTTTGGAATAGCATGGTAAGTGGAATTGGCTGGATTGCGATGGGCAATAGTTGAATTGAGCGATGAGAGGGAAGAATTGACGGGGCCGTGCCTAGTCGGACGCACGCATTTGGCAATTGTGGGGAGGAGCAGAATTCTGTGGGGTGCAGGGATTGGGCGCACTGCGCGGGAGTAGCTTTGCGGCGGACATGAGGATTTTTGGGAGGGAGAGGGGGGAATTGAGAGGAGGGCGTGGGCTGGAGAATTGTCGCGGGAGCGGGCCTTTTGTGGGTGCCGCATTGGGTGGGAATTTCATTGAGGAGTAGCGGGGGGGGAAGGGAGAAGAGTGGGCCGTGCGCGGAGCAGAGCTTAGAATTGGAGATAGAGGGGGCAGGAAGGGGAGGTTGGGAAGCGTGGGCAAGGCGGGGCGGCGGATGGGGGGGCATTGGTGCGAGGGGGAATAGGGTCATCTGGCGGAGGAATTGGCGGGGGGCGGAGGCGTCCGGGATGGGGAGACTTGCTGGAGCGCGAACGGGACTTTGGCGCCGCATGGTGGTGAGAAGCCTATTCGCACGGGGAGAGGCCTTGGCGGCCATTCGCGGCGGGGTGGGAGCGGGCGAGAATTGGGTGAGAGCATTGGAGCGGGGTCTTGGGGGCCAGGACATGCCTTGGCATTGCGGGTGTTGATGAATTTGTTGCGGGGGAGGCATAAGGAGGGCCGTGGGCTGTTGCGAGGCCTCTGGGGGTGCGGGCGGGTCGGACGCGCCATGCGCCGCTCCTAGTCCTTGCCGCCAAGCCATATCATAGCCTAGGACGAGGCGGCGCGATTGGACGGGCAGCAGCGGGGGGGCCTTGGGGGATCGTCGGACTTTTGCGAGGAGAGACTTGCGCTGGATGTGGCGAAGCCTAGGGCGCGACTTGGCAGCGGGTGGGCCGGACTTGATTCCATGTTGATCTCCGTTGGCAGCGCAGACGGAGCGAAATTTCGGCCAATTTCCTTCTCCCGTGTTTCCCATAGGCCTTTTCATCTTCATTTCCAATTTCAATTTTTTCCAAATTTCCAAATTTCTTTTCTCCTTCTTCTCAATCCAATCCTTCCTTTTCGTCGATTATCTTCTTCGTCATCTCTCTCTTCTCCATTTCCATCCTCTTTTTTCTTGATTTTCTCTCCAATCTCCAGATCTCTTTTTTCCTTTTTCCTCCGTCTTTTCTCCAATCTTTTTTCCGTCGTTCTCTTCCTCTCTTTCTATTCTCTCCAATTTTTCTCGTTCAATTCTCTATTCTTCTCTTCGATCTCTTCTCCAATTCCAATATTTCCTCCAATTCCTTCTTCACTTCATCTTTCTTTCCAAAGTCTATCTTTCTTTTTCTCCAAGTCTTTTTCTCTCCATTTTCTCCTATCAAATTCTCAATCTTTTCTCCAAATTTATTTTCTTTCATCTTCCTCTTTTCTCCAAGTCTTTTTTCTTCTTTTCTCCTCCTCTCTTCTCCATCCTTAATTCATCCAATTCTTCTTTCTTCTCCTCCTCATCCTTCAAGTTTCTTTCCAAGGTCTTCCAATGTCTCTTCCATTTTTCCTCTTTTTTCTTCCCTCTTTCTTCTCCCAATCCTTCCCTTCATCTCTCCATATCCATATCTCTTCCAAGCGGCTCCAAGTTTCCAATTTTTCTTTTCTTTTTTCCCCCCAAAAAACTTTTTCCTTAGATCAATTTTCCAATTTCATCAATCCTTCTTCCAATTCATTCTTTTCTTTTATCTTCTTCAATTTCTCCAATTTCCTTTACCTCCAATTCTATTCTTTCCTCTCCTCTTACTTTCTTTTTCCTTCATTTTTTCTCTCTTTTCCTCCTTTTCTCTTTTTCAAAAATCTCAATTTCTTTTTCAATTTTCCCTTCATTATCTTCCATCAAATTCAAAATATTCCTTTCATACTTATTTCTATCTCTTCTTTCTCCTTTTTTTTCTTCCTTTTTCTCCTCCTCCTTTAATCGTGAATCTCTTTTTCCATTTTTTCCAATCCGTCAATCTCTTTTTTCTCCTCTCCTTCTTCTTTTCCAATTTTCCTCCATTTTTCCAATTCTCTTCTTTTCTCCTCAAAATTCTCTCAATTCTTTCCCTTCTTTTCTCTTTTTTTCTCTCTTCCATCCTCAGAAATCTCTCTGTATTTCTCTCTTTTCATTTCCAATCTTCTCTTTCAAATCCAATTCTCCAATCTTCTTCCTTGATTCTTTTCTCTTCCCTTTTTCTTTTCTTCCAAATCTCTTCCAATACTTTTCTTCTCAATTCTCCAAGGGGTTTTCTTTTCTTTATCCTTCCTCTTCCCCTTTCTCTTTCTCTTTCACTTTTCTTCTCTTCGATTCCTCCAACTCTCCAAATCCTAAATTCCATTCTTTTTCTCCTCCTCTTAATCAAGTCCAATCTTTCCAATCTTTTTCCATCTCTTTTCCAATCTTATTTTTCTCCAATTCCTCATCCTTCTCTTATCCAATCTTCTCCTTTATTTTTCCAAATCTCCTCTTCCTCTCTCCTCCAACTCAATTTTTTTCTCTTTTTCAGTCCAATCTTCTTTCCTCTCTTCTTTTTCCATGTATTTTCTCTTTCAATTTTCCTTTCCTCTCCAATCCATGATCCAATTTTTTCCAATTTTTCTCTCTCCTTCTCCAGATTTCTCTTTCTTCTCCAATCCATTCTCCATCTCTCTCCTTCAGATTCGTTTCTTTCTTTCTCTCTTTCCTCCTATTCTCCAATATCACATTCCAATTCCTTTCTTTTTTTCTTCCTCCTTTCTTCCAATTTTTCCATTTTCTTCTCTCATGGATTCCAATTCTCCTCCAAGTCCCTCACTCTCAAAGGGATGACGCTGGTCGACGATTCTGCTCTTGAATGATGGGAATGTCGAAGCGTTGTTCGTCTCTCTCTTCTTTCTTCTGACTCTCAGTCAGGCCTAGTCATATTAATCTCTGCCTCAATTTTTAAATTTGAATACCTTCTTCCTGACCTTTTAGCGAATTTATGTAAGTCGCCTGCTCTTCAACTCGTTTATTTTTCGCTGGCAAGCGCCCCTTGTCGGAAAGGTTCTAAGTTAAATGACTTGGGTCTTGAGGGCCCGAAATCTCGGCTACCTGACCCTTCAGGTGGAAATTGTCATCCCTAAGGGCCGAACATTCGTTTTTGTAACGAGTGAGCTCATCTTTTAATTGTGTGAGTGCATATTCCTGGCTCACTTTTGCAATCTGCCTCATCCTTAATTCCAGCTGTTCATCTGCTGCTTAATCCCCTTTCTTTACGGGGAAGGTGCGATCGTAACTTTCTTTTTCGGGGGAAGACTGATTTGTTTGGTTTTCCTATCTCTTCCGTGTTTTTAGTGATCGACGACCTCCTCAGAATCGGTAGTCATCTGAGCTTGGTCCAAATCGCTTAGTGGGGCCTTCTCTTCTGCTGTTGATGAGGTAGTGGCCGAAGCAGCAGGCTCTCCAAAAATTCGTTGCAATAGGCCCTCTTGTAGTGCCTGCAACTAGATTCGGACTGTTTCTTTCGTTTGAAGAAAGGACGCGATCACTTTGCCGATGTCCGATGTTATATAATTGCTTATAGCCTTTTTGAGCGGACATTCGGCGTGGGCGATGTAAAATTCCTCATGCTCCTTGCCTTTTAAAAATTTCAGGCAATGTGTAACAGCCGGAAATAACGGCTCTTTCCTCGTGAAAGTGAGGAGTATTCTTATATTTGTGAATGTGGCGTTTGAATTCGCCACCTCTCTTTATTTCTCCGCAGGAGCACTTTTTAAATAAAAATTTTGAGTTGCTCCCATTTTGTAACTTATGTATCTGTAAAGGAAGGATGAAATAGAATTACTAACAGGCGACATTGACAGTCATTTTTATAATCATACAGCTAAATTGTGAGATTGGTGGAAAGTGTCGAACCTTTGAATCCGTTACAGCATTACTCAGAGGGGATCTTATCCCAACTCCAAGGCCTCGGCCTCACAAATCCAACCTCCCCGCGGACAGAGCGTGCGTCATATCACTGTGTTGGTATTCGGACCCCGATTTTGACATGAAAATCAGTGGATTGTTTACAAGGTTGCAAATTCCAAGCCGAAAGCTTGCCTCCCACAACTTTATAAATGTCTTAGTTGAATTCAGAAGGTTTGAAAACCCCGAAAATTGCCAAAAATAGCGAATTTAAATTTTCAATTTTTTAGCACTACTTATGAAATTTTATAAGTAGTCTATCACTTAGGGCAGGTCAATAGCGACCGAACCTTTTTGAATCAAGTCAAACGGACTTGTAGAAGCAAAGTTACAAGCCTTTAAAGTTTTGGAGTCTTTTATGGCCTGGAGACGAAGGCCATCTCCTGGCTAACCTCGAAGTCTGACGCCTTAGCTGATATCAGCAATGAAATTTTCTAAGTCGGTTTCTTACAGAAACTCGGGATTTGGAATGTCCGAAGCTATCATCGGAGCTCAGAGAGACGACTTACCGTTGACAATCTCTCGTCTTAATGAAAAGTCTCCGTCGGTTCCCAGCTTATATAGTGTGTGGCGATCAGCTGGTGACGTAATACCCATCATTCAAACACTAAAAATCCCGTCTATCTCCGGTTCTAGTGCTCCGATTGATCTGGAAATACACCATTTCCATGTAGAATTTGACGCTGAATCCGAATCTGGCCTCCGTTTTCCCATCCGATGCTTCGTTTTGGCTCTACAGTAGGCAGCCATCGCAAAAATTCTAACTCTGTCGTTTTTTCGAAAAATGTTGAAAATTTTTTCTCGCCGATTGACTTGAAACTCACCATACAGATAAAGAATTTCACGCTGATTCCAAATCTGAAATCCGTTTTCCCATCCGATGCTTCGTTTTGAAGCTACAGCCCAAAACGTCCCAAATTCTAACTCTGTCGTTTTTTCGCCAATGTCCCAAAATCTTAAATGGCGTCTCACATCTAAACGAAGACAGATATGAACAAGCCGATTCTTTCAGTGAATTTGTCTCACTCTTAGCTTTCAAAAGAGCTATGGCACGACAAAATCCGTCCACTGGAAGCCAAAATCGAAGCGAGCTGTCCAGAGGGGGGGGGACGTCAGTGAAATTTCAAAATTTGATGAAAAATGTTTTGGTGAAGGTCCCAGGTCGAAATTCCACACTTTGGAAAATTTTCAAAATTTTACCCATACAAAGCCACTCTGACACTTAGGGTTTTTTCAGGTGAGCTCCAACCTAAAATCTTGTAACCGCTCTAACTTTTGAACGAAGACAGATAGGAACAAGCCGATTCTTTCACTGAATTTGTCTCACTCTTAGCTTTCAAACGAGCTATCGCACGACAAAATCCGTCCACTAGAAGCCAAAATCGAAGCAAGCTGTCCAGAGGGGGGGGGACGTCAGTGAAAATTTTTTCTCTCCGATTGAGCTGGAAATACACCATTTCCATGTAGAATTTGACGCTGAATCCGAATCTGGCCTCCGTTTTCCCATCCGATGCTTCGTTTTGGCTCTACAGTAGGCAGCCATCGCAAAAATTCTAACTCTGTCGTTTTTTCGAAAAATGTTGAAAATTTTTTCTCTCCGATTGACTTGAAACTCACCATAAAGATAAAGAATTTCACGCTGATTCCAAATCTGAAATCCGTTTTCCAATCCGATGCTTCGTTTTGAAGCTAGAGCCCAAAACGTCCCAAATTCTAACTCTGTCGTTTTTCGCCAATGTCCCAAAATCTTAAATGGTGTCTCACATCTAAACGAAGACAGATAGGAACAAGCCGATTCTTTCAGTGAATTTGTCTCACTCTTAGCTTTCAAACGAGCTATCGCACGACAAAATCCGTCCACTGGAAGCCAAAATCGAAGCAAGCTGTCCAGAGGGGGGGGGAGTCAGTGAAATTTCAAAATTTGATGAAAAATGTTTTGGTGACGGTCCCAGGTCGAAATTCCACACTTTGGAAAATTTTCAAAATTTTACCCATACAAAGTCACTCTGACACTTAGGATTTTTTCAGGTTAGCGAGCTCCGACCTAAAATCTTGTAACCGCTCTAACTTTTGAACGAAGACAGATAGGAACAAGCCGATTCTTTCACTGAATTTGTCTCACTCTTAGCTTTCAAACGAGCTATCGCACGACAAAATCCGTCCACTGGAAGCCAAAATCGAAGCAAGCTGTCCAGAGGGGGGGGGGACGTCAGTGAAATTTCAAAATTTGATGAAAAATGTTTTGGTGACGGTCCCAGGTCGAAATTCCACACTTTGGAAAATTTTCAAAATTTTACCCATACAAAGTCACTCTGACACTTAGGGTTTTTTCAGGTAAGCGAGCTCCGACCTAAAATCTTGTAACCGCTCTAACTTTTGAACGAAGACAGATAGGAACAAGCCGATTCTTTCACTGAATTTGTCTCACTCTTAGCTTTCAAACGAGCTATCGCACGACAAAATCCGTCCACTGGAAGCCAAAATCGAAGCAAGCTGTCCAGAGGGGGGGGACGTCAGTGAAAATTTTTTCTCTCCGATTGAGCTGGAAATACACCATTTCCATGTAGAATTTGACGCTGAATCCGAATCTGGCCTCCGTTTTCCCATCCGATGCTTCGTTTTGGCTCTACAGTAGGCAGCCATCGCAAAAAATTCTAACTGTCGTTTTTTCGAAAAATGTTGAAAATTTTTTCTCTCCGATTGACTTGAAACTCACCATAAAGATAAAAAATTTCACGCTGATTCCAAATCTGAAATCCGTTTTCCCATCCGATGCTTCGTTTTGAAGCTACAGCCCAAAACGTCCCAAATTCTAACTCTGTCGTTTTTCGCCAATGTCCCAAAATCTTAAATGGCGTCTCACATCTAAACGAAGACAGATAGGAACAAGCCGATTCTTTCAGTGAATTTGTCTCACTCTTAGCTTTCAAACGAGCTATCGCACGACAAAATCCGTCCACTGGAAGCCAAAATCGAAGCAAGCTGTCCAGAGGGGGGGGGACGTCAGTGAAATTTCAAAATTTGATGAAAAATGTTTTGGTGACGGTCCCAGGTCGAAATTCCACACTTTGGAAAATTTTCAAAATTTTACCCATACAAAGTCACTCTGACACTTAGGGTTTTTTCAGGTAAGCGAGCTCCGACCTAAAATCTTGTAACCGCTCTAACTTTTGAACGAAGACAGATAGGAACAAGCCGATTCTTTCACTGAATTTGTCTCACTCTTAGCTTTCAAACGAGCTATCGCACGACAAAATCCGTCCACTGAAAGCCAAAATCGAAGCAAGCTGTCCAGAGGGGGGGGACGTCAGCGAAAATTTTTTCTCTCCGATTGAGCTGGAAATACACCATTTCCATGTAGAATTTGACGCTGAATCCGAATCTGGCCTCCGTTTTCCCATCCGATGCTTCGTTTTGGCTCTACAGTAGGCAGCCATCGCAAAAAATTCTAACTGTCGTTTTTTCGAAAAATGTTGAAAATTTTTTCTCTCCGATTGACTTGAAACTCACCATAAAGATAAAAAATTTCACGCTGATTCCAAATCTGAAATCCGTTTTCCCATCCGATGCTTCGTTTTGAAGCTACAGCCCAAAACGTCCCAAATTCTAACTCTGTCGTTTTTCGCCAATGTCCAAAATCTTAAATGGCGTCTCACATCTAAACGAAGACAGATAGGAACAAGCCGATTCTTTCAGTGAATTTGTCTCACTTTTAGCTTTCAAACGAGCTATCGCACGACAAAATCCGTCCACTGGAAGCCAAAATCGAAGCAAGCTGTCCAGAGGGGGGGGACGTCAGTGAAATTTCAAAATTTGATGAAAAATGTTTTGGTGACGGTCCCAGGTCGAAATTCCACACTTTGGAAAATTTTCAAAATTTTACCCATACAAAGTCACTCTGACACTTAGGGTTTTTTCAGGTAAGCGAGCTCCGACCTAAAATCTTGTAACCGCTCTAACTTTTGAACGAAGACAGATAGGAACAAGCCGATTCTTTCACTGAATTTGTCTCACTCTTAGCTTTCAAACGAGCTATCGCACGACAAAATCCGTCCACTGGAAGCCAAAATCGAAGCAAGCTGTCCAGAGGGGGGGGGACGTCAGCGAAAATTTTTTCTCTCCGATTGAGCTGGAAATACACCATTTCCATGTAGAATTTGACGCTGAATCCGAATCTGGCCTCCGTTTTCCCATCCGATGCTTCGTTTTGGCTCTACAGTAGGCAGCCATCGCAAAAAATTCTAACTGTCGTTTTTTCGAAAAATGTTGAAAATTTTTTCTCTCCGATTGACTTGAAACTCACCATAAAGATAAAAAATTTCACGCTGATTCCAAATCTGAAATCCGTTTTCCCATCCGATGCTTCGTTTTGAAGCTACAGCCCAAAACGTCCCAAATTCTAACTCTGTCGTTTTTCGCCAATGTCCCAAAATCTTAAATGGCGTCTCACATCTAAACGAAGACAGATAGGAACAAGCCGATTCTTTCAGTGAATTTGTCTCACTCTTAGCTTTCAAACGAGCTATCGCACGACAAAATCCGTCCACTGGAAGCCAAAATCGAAGCAAGCTGTCCAGAGGGGGGGGGACGTCAGTGAAATTTCAAAATTTGATGAAAAATGTTTTGGTGACGGTCCCAGGTCGAAATTCCACACTTTGGAAAATTTTCAAAATTTTACCCATACAAAGTCACTCTGACACTTAGGGTTTTTTCAGGTAAGCGAGCTCCGACCTAAAATCTTGTAACCGCTCTAACTTTTGAACGAAGACAGATAGGAACAAGCCGATTCTTTCACTGAATTTGTCTCACTCTTAGCTTTCAAACGAGCTATCGCACGACAAAATCCGTCCACTGGAAGCCAAAATCGAAGCAAGCTGTCCAGAGGGGGGGGGACGTCAGCGAAAATTTTTCTCTCCGATTGACTTGAAACTCACCCTACCGATGCAGAATTTCACGCTGAATCCGAATCTGGTCTCCGTTTTCTCATCCGATGCTTCGTTTGGGCGCTACACACCAAAACGTCCCAAATTCTAACTCTGTTAAAATTTTGAAGAAAAATTTTTTCTCGCCGATTGCCTTGAAACTCACCCTACCGATGCAGAATTTTACGCTGAATCCGAATCTGGCAGCCATTTCACCATCCACGACAACCTAGACGGTCGCCCACGTCAACCTAGACGGTCGCCCACGTCAACCTGGACGGTCGCCCACGTCAACCAGGCGGTCGGACCAACTCACCCGAGTCTCACACTCTGTCGTTGCAGGGGGGGGGGGAGTCAGCGAACAGTTTGTGAACGTGGACCCACCTGGCCGGCACACCACGACAGACTACAACCTCTGCCGTTCCAGAGGGGGGGGACTCAGACCCGAAGCACCACGGCGGCCGACCACGACACTCTGCCGTTCCAGAGGGGGGGGCGCGCCGGTCGAGTGTTTGTCACTTGCTTACTACTCATCTAGGCTTTGCTTCATGGTATATATTCCAGCTATTTGGACAACAAGTAGTAGTATACGCAGTCTAATGGTTGTAATAGCATTCTCGCAAAAGTGACGTCAGGAATACCTCAGGGTGCGGTGCTTTCTCCATCGATATTCTGCGCTTACATCGCAACATTGAAAATTTTTTTCTCTCAATTCCATCTACAACTATGGTGATGATGTCGTCGCGCATATATCACATACCGGTGAAAACGCACATCTTTGTAGATTTGAGGTCGAACAAATCCTTTCGTGGACTAGTAGCTATGGTTTTACTTTGAATTTTGATAAAAGTGCTTTTGTGTTTTTTAAAAAAGGAGAATCAATCGCTAACTGTAGCGATTTTCATGTGAATTTTTCGCAAAAAAGATTGCATCAACTTTCTTGACACACCTCAGCAAATCACTTTCTTGGTCGCATCATATTGAAGAGCGATTGAAAAAATCGAGCAAGCTGCTTATGTCGTGTCTTGAAAGCTGCTCTACCCAAAAGCCACCTGATTAAGAATTTTCAGTTAGTCGTACTTTCAACTCTCAGCTATGGTTGTCCAATATATTACGGCAGCCTTCTTCGTAAAGATAGGAAGAAAATATATATGTTCACACGTCGTTTTCATATTATTATTTGTGACAAACATTGTAAATAAAATTGCCTGCCTAGTTTTTATGATGCTCAATCAAAACAATGTCAAAAGTTGTTTACATAGGCTCTTTATTGTGTAGATCATGTTTTGCACTCGTTGTTTCCTGAGCGTCTTCCCAGTGGACGCCTGAGACAACCTTTCTCAGCAACATCCAGACTGCAGCAGTCGTTTATACCATCGATGTGTCATGTATATTTCTCAGGTTACAAATTTTAGGCAGTTATCATTCATTGACTTTGTGATTATCTGGTTTTATTTGTTAATTCTCTAAATGAATGTTATATTTGTTATATGTTATTAATTATCACACAGACACCGCTATTGGGATAGCGTGAATCTTGCTTCACAGTAGGGGGTGCATTTTCATGCAATGAGAAAAATTTGGAGCAAAAATAAATCACTTTATTTTGAGTTTGCTTATAGCTTGAAAGTCAAGCTTATACAGCTTTAATTATAGTGATACAAATTTCCCATGTGTTGATGAAATTTAATATGTATAGGATATCAAACGATATTTGAAAGCATTATCAATATAACAAACGACGGCCACAGGCCGGAGCTTGTTATAGGATAATGCTTGAAATATCGTATGATATCTATCATAACGCATAGTTTTACCTGTATTTCGGAGTGTGATATGTGATGGTTTCCGTTTGTTATGTACATAATACACGGAATATATTAAGCAACAGTCATGGATTTCTAAATGCTATAGAAATCCATGCAGAAGTCCATGGAAATATCCAAATACATCCATTTCCATTCGAGTCATACAGTGCATGTTAGTGTTTGAAGTGTGGTAAATTACCGGTAAATTACCAGTGGTAAATTACCGGTAATTTACCGGTAAGATTGAAATAAATTACCGATACACAATTGTTCATTTTTCGGGGTTTCCTCATTATATTTTGATTTGACAAAATTTCATTGCCAATACACTCACAATTCTCAGGTAGCCTAAAGAATTTAGAGTTTCTTAAAATTACTAAATCATAGCTTATGTATCTAACCTATAAATGTATTCAACCAGGTGTGTATGAATAATTCGATGTTAATAGTTATACCCACAGAATTAGACCGGTCTTCTCTTCTTCTGTTTGACTAGAAAGGAAACATAGGAACATGTAACGTTAATAAAATGGCACAATCTCCTGACATATTACCACAGCAATCGAACAATAAGCAGCCAGTTCTATATTAAACACGCCAAATTGTGTGAAGCTTCATTGACTGTTATCAACCGGATCACACAACAAAGAGACACAGTCGATGTCAAGTTCTACAGAGTAGTTTGTGAGCGTTTTTTTCGTGCACCTGCTATTTTTTTCTAATAATGATCGGAGGGCTCAACATGATCGAGAAAACTTTTGCGCAATGATCTGAATTCTTCGAATCTGAAGGAATCGTGACGATCGGGGCATTTTGAAGGAATTCACAGCATGTTCCTGCATGTGCTATTTCTTTGAATCAGTTTGCACTTCTAGCGAAGTGATGATGCTTAAACAATCTAATTATGTGATTATACCATTTACTTTGGCATCACCAACTCCTAGCAGTACTAAAGAATGCCTGAATTTATCAAATTCCACGCTAGGTTGCTATCTCTTCAACACGCATTTAAAGTCTTCTAATTCTGGTCTCTCATTGGTTGAGATGATCGCTATTGCTCTCTTATCAATGCCTTTATGCACATTTATGATAATTGTAGCCTGAGCGCGTATTGTCCAATTTTGCCAGGTGGCTGCAATAGGGACAATATCTGCATATTCTTTCCATTGATGCATGATCTCTCTCTCATATTATAGTAATATTTAGTACTAATTATAGTTATCAAAATACATTTCTTGAAACAATATTGTCTCCATGTATCTAAATGTACTACGCATCTAACATTGACAACCAGTTTTGATTATATTTATAGAAAGAAGGATCTACAGTGTATAATTTACAAATTGGCCCTTCCCTAAAATAATGTTTATTTGCCGTCAAACTTTTGATTATTATGGTCTATTTGGGTGAAATACCAACAAACTTCTTAAAAAGTCAATTTTTCATTTCTTAATTGCAATATCTATGACAAAGAATCAGACGTTCAGCAAAAATCAAGCCTTCATCAGAATCAGATTAAGCCAATTGTGTATTTAGTTGAAATCAAAGCATATTGATGCGCTCGATTTGAAGTTATACGGACTTGAATATAAATTACCGGTAATTTACCGATAAATTACCAGTAAATTACCGGTAATTTTTAAACACTAGCGCATGTAGACGGTGTGAATTTCCATCAGTTCTGTTTACATCATTAATCAGATTTTGTAACAGGCAGTTATAGAAGCAGATTGCGATATGAAGAACGTCTTTGTGAACTTTGCAATGAATCAAAAGTGGAGACTCTATATCACTTTATGATAGAATGTCCATTGTATAAAAATATGCGGCAACAAATTGCAACACGATAGTTGAATTTCATAAATTAATGAATACCTTGACTCCAAGGCATTTAAAATCCATCGCAAGATTTCTTTAAAAAGCCAACGAGTTGCGCATGGTCATAAAAGAAAGAATTCATCGCAAAGAATCTGAAATAAAAATTATATGCTCAATTATTGATTCCTCTCCTTCCTGATCTGCTTAATTTTTCTACAGTACTGACCGCACGCTACATTGGAAGCGTTCAACCCGACCTTAACATCGTAATATTGTTTTCCAATGTTTTTTGGAAATAAAAAACTTTTGACTTTTGGTAACAATATCCAACTGAAGAAGTCTGGCAGTTTTTTTCATGAAAAAGGAAAACTTAAATTATGTCAAATTTCAATGAATTCGCTTGAAGTTATCACACGCTCTTTCCTTCGTTCGTGTATTCAGAGCTGACGCAAAAATAAAAAATATTGGACCATCTAGAAATCGTATTCGTATCTTATAAAAAAGAAAACATGTGAATTAAAGTAGTCAAGTACCAAGAAAATTTTCTCCGCATTCTTTCGCTATATTGCAGATTAACATCGTTTTAGTTGAAATCTTGATGTCATTTTGCTTAGGGCAACACAATGATCATGTTCGTTGCTCTTTAAGCTATAGGATTAAACGTTAACGTAGTCATGGCCACCGTAAAATGAGCGACTACGACGTTGACCAGATGACTACGTATTGAATATCTCCACCAGCTCATCGTGGTACTTTCTCTTCAATCATCTGTCAGTTTACTCATTAAATGTAATGTCCCATATTGCTAGACAATTTCTACTTCCATTCACAGAATAAGTATATATAGCAGTGGCGTCGCGTGCTCCCTGACCTTAGGCCTTCACTCGGCATTGGAATAATATTTCTAAGACTTCTTTTATGCTACAATACTAATTTGTATAAAAGATGAATTTCTAGCAACAATTTCCCGAGCATTTTTTGAGGCCAAGTGAATGCGCACATGAGAAGTTGATTGCTCATGTCTCTTAACCGCCTTACTCAAGGAGCTGAGATTACTATATCCCCTCTATCCAGACCACATTTTCTCGAGAAAAAAGGAGGCAAGGTTAGCAGTTTCTTGCGTTTCTCATGGCCGGTCAGCCACTCACATGTTTGAAATTTTGATGCATTAAAATGTCTTGTATATTCCTTATTTCTTTCTTTGTGAGTACTTTCAATTTTTACATCAGGTGTTGGCCTACCTTGCTTGACGACTGTCATCTTTTCCGTATATTCCCTTCGGACGAAAGGCGTAGTTATGAGCTCATCTACACTACTAAACATAGCGTCATATCAATCACGTAAAAACAAATTATGGAATTCCACCGAATCTGGGTGTTCGAGTCAGATGCATTACTCTGAAGTCATTGGCGAACGCTCATCATTTGATCGCAATCTTGTCTGAACGTCAGTCATCTGCTACTGTTGACGTAGTGGCCTCTCTGACAGGAAACGAAGCCTGGAACAATTGGGTTGCGCTTCTTTTTCTATACTTAGGTACCGCGCCTCGATCAAGAATTGCAGAGAATTTCATTGCAAAAATTGGAGAAGGCAAAGCATTATGTCTATCGAGAAAGCCAATATTGGCGCGGGCGCGGGCGCGGGCGCGTGCGCTTACTGAATCACACGCACACACTCTCTTTCGCTCTGTATGAACACCAATGCTCCGTCTGAACACAGCGCGTGTGTCTAATTGTTCGAAGAAAACAGCTGTGATTCGACCACGCGTTGCAAAACTGTTCACTCTGAACGTCTGTTGAGCTTGTGATTTTGAGACGGAAAGATGTACACAGCTATCACGAGAAGCTATCGAATTTAAATGAAATCTAATGAATGATAACACTTTTCATTTTTATATATGTTGGCAAATTAATTTTGAGGATGCATCGAAGGCCTCGCAGGTACGGAGAAGACGACAGTGATATATAGGTATAGTGTGTCGACTCAAAAAATGTCTGTACGAGTATGCAGTGAAAATGTTTATATAAAAATAATCAGTTTTTCACGGAGATTGCGTTCCTGTGGTCCAAAAAATCATTTGAGCAGTATTTATAAAGCTTAAATTTTGCCAATTTATTTACTACCGACATGAAGCCCCGTTATAGTAGTGTGAAACGAGTTGGATATCAAAAGGAATGGATATTCGTTGACAAACATCTTTGTTAAACGGAAATTAAGCTGATGATGTAGGAAATTCTATGAACTACAGATTGTTCCATAAAAAATGGATCACCCTTAAACATCGCCTTAACTTCAACTTTGTCTAACTCCGCCAAACTTGAACGAATTTCTCTGAAATTTGGAAGATATGTCAGTTGTGCTTACTAATATTCAAAATTGTTGGAAATTTCAAGCATGAATATTGAGTTGTTTTTCTGTTATAGATAAAAAAGTAGTAGATAATTTGATCTTCATTTAGCAATGTTACACTAAATCATACCTCACTCTTATAAAATTACATTTGTTTCCTTTGTTATCTAATATGTTGTTCTACAAGCCCAAAGCTATCAAGCAAAACAAAAATAAAGAAAATCGGTCAATCAGAGCCAGTATAGCACCATTATTCATCAACAATAATGTACCTGCTACATGTGATTAACTGGACTTCATGTTCCATAGCTTCCTGACTTCGTTGCGGTGGTGTTGGCAGCACTCCTGATTGCTTTCAGCTAGAAATCTATCTCTTACCGGTTGAAGACAACACAAAGCACAAATGAACAATAACGATTATTATGCATCGATGGCATAATGATGATTTTCGACTCTGTCGTAAAGAGGGATCTGGCCGTCCACGCAAAACATCCAAACGTAGAGACCGCCTAATTTTGAGATTTGTTAAAGTTGATCCAAGTCTCTCGTTAACTGAGATGGCTGCACTACACTCGTCTATTTCTAAGTCCACTATTCGTAAAAGACTTATTGAGTCGAATTTCAAGAGCTGTAAGAGGCCCTCTCAGATCGAATTATCAGATCAGCATACAAAAAGACGTCTCAGATGGGCAATGAGTCATTGTCACTGGCGAAATCAATGGGATCGGGTTGTCTGGTCTGATGAGGCATCAGTCCGTCTGAAGGATAGTGATGGTCGATTGAGATTATGGATAAAATCTGATCAGGAAATTCCGAGACATTTACATCGTCCCCGGGTACAAGGTGGTGCGCCTCTACTGATTTGGGCTGGCATTTGGACCAATGGCCGCTCTGAACTTCACATACAGCAAGGAACCATGAATTCTGAACGCTATGTGAATGTTTTACGAATGAACATTGGCCAAATGACAGATCAACTTGGTGATCCATCGACTTGGTTATTTATGGATGATAATGCTACGTGTCACAGGAGTAGTAGAGTCAACTTATGCAAGTCTCAATTAGGGCTTAGGGCTTAGGACATTATCTTGGCCAGCTCGTTCTCCTGATCTGAATCCCATAGAAAATGTATGGAGTATTCTAAAACGTGACGTTCGTCGTTCACTGCTACCTACAGATGGCGTATCACAACTTACGTCACTGTTAAAAAGAGAGTGGAGAAAGTTAGATCAGTCAAAAATCAACGATATCATCGAATCAATGCTTAGACGAATTGGTAGTGTCATTGACAATAAGGGTAGGGCCATAGCTTATCAGATTATATAAGGACATTCAAATATATTAGGGACATGAAATAACATGAAAAATGCTTTCTGTATCATACTTATGTTTTATTTAGTCAAATTTTAGGATGATCCACTTTTTATGAAACGGACATTTTATACTGCAAGTCCCTGCAAGTCTTCAAGGAAAACTTAAGATCTCATTGTGCTTATTAGCTGAGATGTCATGTTTTTAATTCAATTTTCAGTGGCATGATTGTATGATTCAGAAGGCGTAATTTCTTGAATCTGAATAATTGATATGGATCCATTAACATCTTTTAAAGTTAATTATGATAAGCTTCCTTGATTATGATGTTTTGCTTTGTGGCAGTTTGTGATATGATCACACTCAAGAAAATAATCTTATTTTAATAAAGCTGATCTTTTAGTAATGAACCCATGTAACTGCTAATTTAACAAGCTATATTGCCTCTCCAAATTGACATGACATGGAGGATTTGTGGAATACTATTCTCAGTGGCGTCTTCTCCGTACCTGCGAGGCCTTCGGCGCATCCTCAAAAATAATTTTCCAACAATTATAAAAATGAAAAGTGTCATCATTCATTTAAATTCGATTGCTTCTCGTGATAGCTGTGCACAGCTTTCCGTCTCAAAATCAGACGCTTAATCTCAGAGCGAACAGTTTTGCAGCACGGCGACTTGAATCACAGCTGTTTTCTTCGAACAATTAGGCACACAAACTAGTCGTGTGTCCAGACGGAGCACTGATGTTCAGACAGAGCGAAAGAGAGTTGTGTGTGTGTGAGGCAGTAAGCGCACGCGCCCGCGCCAATATTGGCTTTTCCGATAGACATGATGCTTTGCCTTCTCCAATTTTTGCAATGAAATTCTACACGATTCTTGATCGAACCGTGTACCTAAATATAGTAAGGGAAGCGCAAACCCAATTGTTCCCGGATTCGCTTAATGTCAGAGAGGCACTACGTCAACAGTAGCAGATTGCTGACGTTCAGACAAGACTGTGATCAGATGATGAGCGTTCTCCAATGAATGCAGAGTAATGCATCTGACTTGAACACCCAGATTCGGTAGAATTCCATAATTTGTTTTTACGTGATTGATGTGACGCTATGTTGAGTACTGCAGATGAGATCATAAGATCATGAGATCATACCTTTCGTCCGAAGGGAATATACTGAAAAGATGACAGTCGTCAAGCAAGGTAGGTCAACACCTGTTATAAAATGAAAGTAGTAACTGAGAAAGAAATAAGAAGCAATACACAAGACATTTTAATATATCAAAATTTCAAACATGTGAGTGGCTGACCGGTCGTGAGAAACACAGGAAACTGTTGGCCTTGCCTCCTTTTTCTCGAGAAAATGTGGTCTCAGCTCCTTGAGTAAGGCGGTTAAGTGACATGAGCAATCACTTCTAATGTGCACATTCACTTGGCCTTAAATAATGTTCGGGATATTGTTACTAAAAATTCATTTAAATTCATGAAATTTAATGTTGTAACATAAAAGTGTTTGGTATAGAAATAGTATTCCAATGCCGAGTGAAGGCCTATGGTCTGGGAGCACGCGACGCCACTGACTATTCTATATTCTGTATTGCTATCATGATCAGTGAGATTCGTGTTAACTTCTCCAAAAGTTTTGAAATTTGCATATGTCACAGGTGGCACTGGGTATCAACTCAAGTTCATTTAATGAAATCGAAATTGTATACACAAAGGAGATTTAATAAATGCTGAGTTACCATTCCATCTACTCTATGCTTCCATTATAAAGAACTGTAAGGCGATGACATTATTCATCAGCTTCTCATCTTTCAGGTGTATATAAAAGTATGAACGTGAAGTAAACTTTAATAAATGAAGTTAGTTGTGAGTGAGAAAATAATTTCAAAAATGTTATTGATTGTAATGTAGTAGTAAGGGGTAAAAATATGCACAAACATGTTTTATGAAAATCAGAAGTTACATGTAATATATATTTGCAAATATCAGCAAGTCCAGGATCCCTCACATGAATCATCACTGTTCATTGAATGAAATCAGCATCAGATTCAAATTTGTTGGTCTAGATAAACAGGGGTCGTAGATTCAAGTCCTGGCACCTACACATCTCTTTATGGTAATTCTATCTGTCGCTTATCTCATTTCATTCAATGTTAGTTGACTATCGTGTGCTTTGTTGTAACGTCACGTATAGAGATGAAATCGAGCCCGTGCTTTGAAAATGAGGCCTGGCTTCGGCCTAAAAATTCGGGAACCAACTGGCAAGGCCCAGACCTGAACATATTGCACCCGGGCCGATATTAATTGTATCTGAAATTAACATTTTCCTTATTCGATCATTTAAATTCTGTGAATCAATTTTGTGATGGCTTATTGTGACACCGTTCTGGATAACGTGAATCTTTCTTTTTAACCCATTTCATCCCAATGGGTATTTAAATACCCAAACCATTAAGTCATAACCCTGTTTTCAGTTTGCTTGATGGCGATGAAAACTATGCAAATATAGTATCTCTGTGTTCCCCTATAACCAATTGTGTTTGAATTTTTTTATTTATATCATCCACTTGAGTTCAATCAAATAAAACGAAATTGAAAAGCCAGGTTTTCGAAAATCTTCGAATATGGTGAAAAGGTGAGTTATTATCCAATCTATAATTTACTCATAGTAGTGAAAACTGTGCCCTACTTGCCACGGATAGGTACATGGATAGGTACATGTAAAGTTTAGTGTTATCAATAGGTACATGGATAGGTACATGTAAAGTTTAGTGTTATCAATAGGAACATGGATAGGTACATGGATAGGTACATGGATAGGTACATGTATACTTTAGTTATCGATAGGCACATGGATAGGTACATGTATAATTCAGTGTTATCAATAGGAACTTGTATGAGATCTGTTTTACTGGATAGGTACATGTGTTTGGTACACTGTGTTTCGGAACGTCTATGATCGAACTTGTGTGGTTTGGTTCTGAGCACTTGGGTACGTACCGATAGACGTCCGTTGTTTGATTTTGAATGGGTTTGCTCAATTGCGACTATTGTGACAATTATTTTTAATGTAGCACTATTTAGATGTGAAACTTTACTGTGCAGTTATGATTTAGTTGCTCCCCAATACGAAAACCAATTCCAGAACTATGTTTAAAATGAAAAGACAAGAGATTTACAATGTAAGTTTAATTTAAGCGTGAAAAATAAATGAGGGGTGCAAATCACGTCCCTCAGGCGACTCCATGGTCTTCAAGAAGTCATCACACCACTCATGGAATGTCGGATTTTTACTAAAGTCATGGTCACATTCGTGTACCGGACACTTCACCTGTAGTCCATTCCGCCTTTGAAGTGCAGAGACAGTCAAGGTCTTCCATAGGGCCACTTTGCAGCCGCAAGACAGATGCATGGTCATGTCCAACTGACCTCCCATAATGACTTGGCTGTCATTTTGAAAATAAAATAGTGGTTTTGAGGACATGCTTCTTGTTATGGAACGTTGAGGATAAGTACTTAACAGTTTGGAACAATGTCATCCTTTATATAGTTATATATATTCTTTAGGGAAGTTCGGTACCTCTCTGATTGGCTGTTAGGATTTCCTTTGTTTAAAAAAGTATATAAGTCCGAGGTTTGTACCAATTCTTATCAAAGGTTCTAATCCTCACGTTTACAAGTTACAATTATTTTAAATCTACAAGTCATAATGGATCGCAAACAGAAAGCCGCAGTTGAGAACGGTACTGCTGATCGTACCACTTCGCCAGTGGAACGTACCAGTACACCTCCCCAATCTCCGATGGAGCGATCGACAACACCAACGAGCCGGTGGTGTTCACACCAAGCCCCTGCATCGCCGACTACTCGAGTGATGAGGATAGTGACGTATCAATTGAGACGATGCGTCACATGAATAAGAAGTCCATGCGAACGCCACTTTGATGGACGGGTCACGGTCAAAGTCAAGAACATGCCACTTTGCAGCCGCAAGACAGATGCATGGTCGTGGCCAACTGACCCTCCCATAATACTTGCTGTCAGTTTGAAAATAAAATAGTGGTTTGGAGGACATGCTTTTCTTGTATATGGAATCGTTGACGGACTAAGTACCTTAACATCAGTTTGGGAACGCAATGTCCATCCTTTCAACTATAAGTTCGATATATACTACTCGTCTTTAGGGTAAAAAAAGTTCCGGTATCCTTCTTCGATTGCCGATTTTGGCATGTGTTAGGGATTTCCTTTGTTTAAAACGAGATATACAGCTCCGAGGTTATCGTATTCACATAGTTCTTATTCAAAGGTATTCTACACTCCCGCACGTTTACAAGGTCTACAATTCCTTTCTAAACCCTCTAACAACGCTCCATTATATGGATTCGCAAACAGAAAGCCGCAGTTGAGATACGGTACTGCTGACGTACCACTTCGCCAGTGGAACGTACCGTACACCTCCCTCCCACCAACCAATCTCCGATGGAGCGATCGACCAACACCAAACACCGGTGGTGTTCACCCAAGCCCCTGCATCGCCGA
>CAJQUW010001093.1:135000-195685 GCA_907163375.1 Prostheceraeus crozeri | reverse complement strand
TTTAGTGAATCATAAAATCAAGCCGGTAAAAATTGAATTAAAAACTTGAAATTTCAGCCAAGAAAACACGGATAGGATCGCGACTTTTTCATGAAGATTTCCATTATAATGCCGTTCATTAGATTTCTTTGATAATCAGCTTGATTTCATCTTTGTTAGGATGCTCATTAGCAAATAGTCATTCCTATTGATATCCTACTTGTTTCATGCTACTTATATAGGAGAGTCATCTCGGTAGTATCTAAATATGCAAAATTTTGACATTTTTGAAACTGCTCAAATAATTTTTTGGACCACGGGAACGCAATCTCCGCAAAAAACTGAATCTTTTCATACAAAAATTTTCACTGCATACAGATACTTTTTTGAGTCGACACTCTACCTACATTAACAAAAATTAATTTAAAACCTAATTTAACAAACATTACCTCTCCAAGGCTGTCATGACACGGTATCTGCAAAATAGTATCATTTCCTTCTGCTTTATACAATCATGATCAGTCGATTCCGTTGCAATTTCTTCAAAACTGCATAAATGCGCATATTTCACATTTGGAAACAATTACGACTGTATCCCTCACGAGTTCATTTAATAAAATCGAAAGTGTATACACATTGGGGATTTAATAAATGTGGAGTTACCACTCTACCTAATATATTTACTCTATGGTGTCGACTCAAAAAATATGTGTCTAAAAAAAAAATTTTTAGATGAAAAGATGCGAGGATTACTCTTTTTACTCTTTTTTACTCTTTTGCTCTTTTTTGCGAGGATTACGATCCTGTGGTCCAAAAAATTATTTGAGCACTTTTGAAAAAGGTCAAAATTTGCTTATTTATATACTACCGAGATGACTGTCATATATCAGTAGTATCACAAGTTGGATATCAAAAGGAATGAATATTTGATAATAAGCATCCTAACTAAGCGGAAATCAGGCTGATTATCAAGAGAATTTCATGAATTGTATTATAATGAAAGTCTTCATGAAAAAGTGGTGATATTATTCGTGCTTTCGTGGCTGAAATTTCAAGATTTCAAATCAATCTTCACCGGCATGATTTTGTGATTCACATATTCATGCTTTATTACTTGAATCTGAATAGTGATGTGGACCCACTTACATCTTTCAAAGTTGATTGAAATCATTGTGTTTGATTACGTGACTTTGCTCTGCCAGTGGCAGGTTGCCAGTGATATGATCACGCACAAGAAAATACTCTTGAGGTTGAGCATGAAAGTAATAGCAGCCTATCGAATTGTTTATTTAAAAAACACCTCTCCAAGGCTGTCAGACACGGACTATCTGTAAAATAATATCATTTCCTTCTGCTTTATGCTATCATGATCAATCAATTGCGTGGTAATTTCTTCAAAACTGCAAAAGTTTGCATATCTCACAATTTGGACCAATTCCGACTGCATCTCCTTTGAGTTCATTTAATAAAATCGAAAGTGTATACACATTGGAGATTTAATATATGCGGAGTTACCACTCTACATAATATACCTACTCTATAGGTTCCTATTACTATCATGCTCAACCTCAAGAAGAGTATTTTCTTAAGCGTGATCATATCACAGCTGCAACCTGCCACTGGCACAGCAAAATCACATCATCAAAGACAATGTTTCAATTAATTATAGATGTAAATGGATCCATTTCACTATTCAGTTTCTAGAAATGAAATATAAGTTTAGTGAATAATAAAATCATGCAGGTGAAAATTGAATTAAAATCTTGAGATTTCAGGCAAGAAAGCACAAAAAATATCACGACTTTTTCATGAAGACTTCCATTATAATCCAATTCATGAAACTTCCCTGATAATCAGCTAGATTTCCGTTTAGAGGATGCTTATTAGCAAATATTCATTCCTTTTGATATCCAACTTGCTTCATACTACTTCTTACTTAGGAGAGTCATCTCGGTAGTGTATAAATTGGTAAAATTTTGACATTTTTGAAATTACTCAAATAATTTTTTGGACCACGGGAACGTGTCTCCGCAAAAAACTGAATCTTCTCATATAAAAATTTTTACTGTATACAGATTCTTTTTTGAGTCGACACTCTACCTATCCCTACTCCATGGTCGACACTCTACATACTCTATGACACTAACTAAACGGAAATTAAGCTGATAATCAAGGGAATTTCATGATCCATATTACAATGGAAGTCCTCACGAAAAAGTCGACATCTTTTTGTGCCTTCTTGGCTGAAGCTTCATATTTCTAATTCATGAAAGCAATAGCAGGTCATCGAGTTGACAATTTAACAAATATTACCTCTACAAGGCTGTCATGACAAGGACAATCAGTAAAATAATATCAATTCCTTCTGCTTTATGCTATCATGATCAATCAATTGCGTGGTAATTTCTTCAAAACTGCAAAGTTTGCATATCTCACCTTTGGAAACAATTCCGACTGCATCTCCTTTGAGTTCATTTAATATAATCAAAAGTGTATACACATTGGGGATTTAATAAATGCGGAGTTACCACTCTACCTAACATACTTACTCCATGACTGGCAATGTTAAACATCTTTGATGTATTGCATATGTCTATGTGTATCAGGTATTTCTGTCCTACAGACACCTGGTCAGCCAGTTGACATGTTTGTGAATAATAGAGATTAGATACTATGTTAAGGCTAGAATTGGGTCATCGTGTTGAAACCGCACATCACGACGTGGACACGAATTGTTCGACACAGTGGGCAGCTTTGAAATCCACACAAAATAAGCTGATAACCCTTCTAGCCTAGCATAGTAAAACAGTCGGATTTCTATGTTGTGAAGTATGTTGTGACGCTTTTACAGTTTTACTCTATGATCACAAGTATAAACAATTACTCCTTGTTTATCTACGTTGATTATTGTTGTCATACTACACGTCTAACAACGTCTAAACAAGTCGGTTTTAAAATCAGACTTTCAATATTTCTGCTTGTAACTGTTGCACTTAACATCCTTGCTTTACGTCGTTGTAACTTAAACTTCGAGCATTATAATGTAACCGGGCTGAAATATGAAATACGACAGTTGGAAAAAATGGAAAATGTAACAAGTTGTAAAGTCCACGGGTGAAGAGGTGAAAATAATTAAATCGCAAATCGGCACGCGAGCTCAATCACAAGATGAAGAGGCGGAAGTGGGAGTAAAATTATATCAGACGCATGTGTCAAAAATGTCAAACGAACTTTTCCATCAAGATTGATTTATGACTTTCGAGGCAGTGGACGCATCGGATGCTTAGGAAGAGGATGGTAGTACAGTATATATAACTCAACGACCGAACAGTTGTCGTCACCGAACTGAGTATTCTTTTGTGCTTCACTTTGTACGCTGCTCATCCTTTTAGCTCTTCCCCACATAGGCAGAATATACGGTGTCTATCGATATCATTATTTTATCTTGAGTAAGCCTTAGTGGGTGACACTAACTCTGGGAAAGGTAAACGTGAACTTGTGATTGCTGGAAGCGCAATATAGTTGAGGAAAGTCGATTGAGACGGTAATAGAATTAATATTTCCAGAGTGCTAACATATAAATAAAAATAAGTTACATAAGTGGAGCTCCCACAGCGTTTATCTTTCCCTCTTTACTTCGATCTTCCGTAAAATCTTCACATCAGTTCGGTGACCCGGTGCCGGTAAGTATATTCACGTTACAGTATTATCCATCAGCAGCTGCTCCGTGTGTGAAGAAGAGAGATTTAAGTGAGTTTATAAATGAGATATCAGTCAGTTTCGGCCATAATTTGATAAGCGCGCTAAAATCGCAGATATAAAGTATTCCTTCTGTTCTCTAATAAAAGTGGGTGGCTCAGGGAAGCGTAGTACATCCACGTGTGTGAGTTCGTGGTTTGTCCAAAAGCGACAGCTTCGAAATATATATTGAGAGGAGGGCTCGAAGAAAACGAGCGTAGTACCTCCCAGATTACCGCGGTATATAAATTTGTGGGGGGCTCTGAAATAAAGAGCGTAGTACTTCCACGGGTTTCCTGTTAAGAGATTAAAAGTGGGTGGCTCTATTGAAGCGAATACATCCACGTTCGCGCGCGAGTCCCGTCATCCGAGATCTAAAGGGCGCCATATAAATAAGTGTCGGCAAATTCTAAATTGAAGCGATACGTAATAACAGTGCATTAAAATATATTGTACGTACTATAATTAATCATACAGTACAATCAATTACTCTACAAGTAAAACTATTACAGTACGGTAATATTGTCTTAATTAACAATTCTTACATGTCACAGTATTTCTTAACGTGTACGGTAGCATCATTCAATAAAGTACAATTTCCTATATACTATATTGAATAGGCCTATTCTGTCCATCATTGAAAATATACAGTAATACAGTAGCAATCTACATACGGTCATACAGTATAATAAATAGCATTATACCAATACGACTTTGATGTTGTAGGACATCTCTTTACATATTACCGTAGCTCTGATTAACTAATCAAAAAAAATTTACACTAAAATCGTGCAAGAGTGTCCGGGATTCCACACAGATTAATCCTTTATTGACTGACCCGTTTTTATTTAAGTCAACGTGCCTTACCTCACGAGAGGACGAGTCATGGCAACGGTCGAAGACCTGGTTGATCGAATGGAGAATGTCAGTAATGCCTTAGTCGAGATAGAAGACAGTCGACGACCAACCTTACCGTCTCCAGCAAGCGGTGTAACGTTGAAGACATTTTCGGGAGATCTTCAGGATCCAAAATATCAATTCGGTGAGTTCGCAACTCAATTTTTGCTAGTAGCGAAGGCCTTAGGTTGGAAGAGGGAACAGCAACTAGCCATGCTACCGATCTATTTGACGGGCCATGCAAGAGAAATTTATAATAGTTTACCAGCAGCTTCGAAAGACGACATTGACGTCCTAATAGAAGACCTCCACCGTTTATTGCATACACCAGAAATGAACAGATACAACGCGATGCAACTCCGTAATAGGAAGCAACAGCCAGGTGAATCGGTTGCCAGTTATGCTGCCGATATACAAAAACTAACCAGATTGGCGTATAATTCATATGATGAGGATGTTCGGAAAACGCTGGCACTAGAAGCGTTTTTAGCGGGGGTTACCCCCCTCATTAAAGAAACCGCTATTGCGTTTCGAGCCGACTTCGTTGGACGCTGCCATTCTCATAGCCTCGAAAGAGGAGATGCGTAGAAAGGTATTAGCAGATGACAGTACAGATAATGCCACAAAACAACTCTCTGTGCTGTCTGAGAGAGTAGGCAAGCTAATTTCCACTCTTGAGCCATCGGTTAATCGTAGATATGAATCAAATAATAGGCCTCAGTCCTCCTTCCAGGTACAGCCTACTGCCCAGTGGACCACTCAGGGCCTACCGCGATGCTATCGCTGCAATAAGATAGGACATATAGCCCGAGTGTGTCGTACGGATATGAACTACAGACAGTTCCGAAATGTGTCAGCACATCGAGACAGGGAATCACCCTCCAATTAGACAAAAACCATATAGGATTCCACATGTTCAAAAGGAAAATTTGAAAAGTCACATTGACAACATGTTAGATCACGGGATCATCCAACCCTCAAATTCGCCATTTTCCAGTCCAGTGGTACTAGTCACAAAAAAGAACGGCTCTACTAGGTTTTGTATCGACTATCGAAAACTGAACAAAATAACTTTTCCACAACACCAGCCACTGCCACAGTTGGAAACCATTACCGACTGTCTACATGAGGCCAGATATTTCTCCACTTTAGACTTAGCATCTGGTTACTGGCAGATTGACGTGGCGGAAGAGGATCGGCATAAGACAGCGTTTACTACTTGTTTTGGAAATTATGAATTTTTAAGAATGCCTTTTGGGCTCAGTAATAGCCCCGCGACATTTATTTCCGCTCTAGACTTAGTTTTAGCGGGACTGCAATTCATCGAGTGCATTACATATCTCGACGATATCATAATTTTCTCAAAAACCTTTGAAGACCATCTGCGAAAATTGGACATTATATTCGAACGTCTGACTGGGTATAACCTAAAACTAAAGCCTGCTAAATGTGAGTTTGCCAAGAGCGAAGTTCGCTTTCTAGGACATGTCATGTCGCGCCAAGGCCTTACTCCATTACAAGACAATATTGAGAAAATTGTCAATTATCCAAGACCAAAAAATGTAAAACAAACGAGACAATTTTTGGGTATGTGTAGCTATTATAGGAGATTCGTAAAAGATTTTGCTCGTATTGTTGCGCCACTATTTAACCTTATAAAGAAATAGGAAAAATTTGTTTGGACGGATCACCATGAAGAAGCGTTTAACCTCATGCGAAAAGCTCTAACATCTCCACCCATCTTGATTTATCCGAATTTTGAGCAACCATTCTACTTACAAACCGATGCTAGTAACTGGGCAATTGGTAGCGTCCTTAGTCAAATGGTCGATAGTGTCGATCACCCGATTGCTTACGCAAGTCGAGTTTTACAAAAAGCAGAGAAGCATTACGCAACAGTAGAAAAGGAAGCACTTGCCTTAGTATTTGCTATCAAGCATTTCAGGGAATACCTCTGGGGCAAAAAGTTCTATGTCATAGTAGACCATGCACCATTACGGTATTTGCTAAATCACAAAGAACCGTCATCAAGGCTCATGAGATGGGCATTATTACTTCAAGAGTATAATTTTGAAATTTTATACCGTCCAGGCAAGAAACACTCAAACGCCGACACATTGTCTCGCATAGCTATTAATGCGATCAGTGAAATAAGATCTCGTTCTGAATTTTCGTGCGTGCAGCAGCAACAAAAGGAAGACACTATTTATAATGCCATCATAAAGAAATTGCAGCACCAAGCCATGCCTAAACAATTGTCTAAGCAATGCTTAAAATTCATTAATGATAATTGGCCAAATTTCCGTTTATCAAAAGGTTTGTTATATTATAAAAGTGTAAACACTCCAGGCAACGACTTGTTACTAGCTCTCCCACAAGAGTTGTGTCAAACAGTATTCACGGAACTACATTCCGGTGCATTTGGTGGTCCCCTAGGAATTGAAAAAACCATCTCTAGAATCAACAAATTCTATTATTGGCCTACACTACATAAAGATGTCACTGAGTGGTGCCAAGCCTGTATCGCTTGCGCCACCAAAAAGGGTCCTAAAGTTAAAACAGTCGTTCCAATGGTGTCAATTCCGATAAATCGTCCAATGGCTCGATTAGGAATTGATGTTTTAGGCCCTCTACCTTTAACTAGAAACCAAAACAAATACATCGTTGTCTTCGCAGATTATTTTACTAAATGGCCCGAATGTTTTGCAGTCCCAGACCAGAAGGCAACAACCATCGCCAGATTATTTGTCGAAAACATAATTGCGACTCATGGTTGTCCTGAGTGTCTGTTATCCGATCGAGGCAGAAATTTCACCTCAGAATTATTAAAAGAAGTATGTCGTTTAACGAATACAGAAAAAGTTTTTACCACATCATTTCATCCTCAAACAGATGGTCAAGTAGAGCGATTCAACAAAACACTTACTACGATGTTATCATTTTTATACCAGTCGCGACCAGAAGGACTGGGATGTCTTCATTCCATATGTCCTGTTCGCATATAGAGCTGCGAGCCATAGTTCTACTAAAGAAAGCCCATTCTTTTTATTGTATGGTCGAGACCCTCTACTTCCTAGCGATTTAGTTCTTCGGGATCTAACTGAATCGGCCAGCTCAGTTGACGATTATAAGCATAATTTAGCTCGAACCTTATCGGAAGCCTGGAAAGTTGCGAAAGATTGCATCGAAAAAGCACAAGATAAGCAAAAGAAATATTACGATAGGAGAGTGACGTTGACCGCTGATAAGTTGGCAATCGGAGATCGCGTTTACGTACACATGCCAGCTAAAACAAAAGGGCTCACTCCTAAATTGCAGCATAAATGGAAAGGTCCAATGCGTATTACAGAATTGACAGACACTAATTGTAAAATAGTATCAGTGCGTGAGCCCCGCTCCAAGTCCATGTGGGTCCACCTAAATAGGGTTAAACTTGACCGTTCGGCAGGAATCCCGACACTCATAAATAATGATAAAAACCGACAATACTAAGGAGATCTCGGAACTGTATGACGGCGACGGTCACACTTCAAGTGACGATGAGGCTGAATCGCTCGGGAGAGCTCAGCCAGAGCGGGAAACCGTTAATGACGCGTCAGAAGAGAAAGAGACAGAAGAGGAGGATGAATATGAGGCCGACAGAAATACAAAAACTACTCGATACCCATTGAGAGGAAGAAAAGTAGCTTATCCACAGTAAGCCCCGGCACCGTAACCACTAACCGTAAACCGTTAACCGCAACCGTAAACCGTACGTACGACTTTTAACCAAAAATATTGCTCTATAAAAATGTACTGCTAACCAACCACTTTTTTTCAGCATATACCAATGATGTTACTATTATATATTTTGTCAGAATGTATGATTGAGTGTTACGCAGTGTAAAATAATTTAAGTAATTATTCGCCTAGGTGGCGAAGGAATCAGCAGAGTTGTTGTCTTCTTCTCTTTACCACTAGCTTGATGGAGTGATGAGTGCTACCGCTGGCATTTTATCTCATCATACATGTATATTTGAAATCCTATAACAACTTATATCACCATCATATATCCTCGTATACGTGTACATCTATTACTATAGCGCTTTATGCCTTTACTAAATTCCGCCAGCTAGTAAAGTACGTGCAGTGTTGTCAGTGGTCGAGTTGGGAGACAGTTAATTGTATTTTTCGAGTAACGACATTTCATGGACTACTCTTAATCATCCTCAGTGCTTCTTACCGTATTATCTTGTTATTCAATTATTCTGTTCATCATGGGGTCACGTGTCTGTGTATATATGTTATATTTAAGATGTCTCCATTGATGTGTGTGGACAGAGTTTATCTCTCTTTGGGTGATGGTGCGATTGACAGTTCCGGTTATGGTGACCATATGTGTATTGAATGTTGCGATCAGTGAATATCAGTTTTTAACCCCATGATAGTGACTTTGTACATTGATTGTTATTCTGTCATTTGATATATATGTATATGATTTTACATGTTTTCATAACTTATGTGAGGGAGAGCGGACAGTGTGAGCAGCATCTTCGCTTGATTGTAATTTTGTCTTCTCTATTTGCTACCATCCACATGCCTCGGTATTCGTGATGAACTAAACTCCCTACTTCGAATTTGTGTCAGGTGTTGGGACAACACCTAAATGAAGGGGTATCATATGTAACCGGGCTGAAATATGAAATACGACAGTTGGAAAAAATGGAAAATGTAACAAGTTGTAAAGTCCACGGGTGAAGAGGTGAAAATAATTAAATCGCAAATCGGCACGCGAGCTCAATCACAAGATGAAGAGGCGGAAGTGGGAGTAAAATTATATCAGACGCATGTGTCAAAAATGTCAAACGAACTTTTCCATCAAGATTGATTTATGACTTTCGAGGCAGTGGACGCATCGGATGCTTAGGAAGAGGATGGTAGTACAGTATATATAACTCAACGACCGAACAGTTGTCGTCACCGAACTGAGTATTCTTTTGTGCTTCACTTTGTACGCTGCTCATCCTTTTAGCTCTTCCCCACATAGGCAGAATATACGGTGTCTATCGATATCATTATTTTATCTTGAGTAAGCCTTAGTGGGTGACACTAACTCTGGGAAAGGTAAACGTGAACTTGTGATTGCTGGAAGCGCAATATAGTTGAGGAAAGTCGATTGAGACGGTAATAGAATTAATATTTCCAGAGTGCTAACATATAAATAAACTAAGTTACAATAATTTACTTCAAATTACTCCGTTGAGTTTTAAGTTCATTATATAAGGTCAGAGCAATTGGTACATTACCTCATCTTTCGGCATTCCGCTCATAATCCATAATTCGGCAATTTAATTCATTTCAATACATACTCCAGTTAAATACAATACGTAACAAATTGGCGTCGCGAGCAGGATGGCCGAACGTGCGTTAGAACCTATTGACATAACTGATGTTGATTCAATTGAGGAATGGTTCGAAAAATTCGAACAGTACATTATCACTAATGATACTATTGATTCTCCAAAAAAGGTAATTGCCAATCTCCTTACGCTTCTAGGAAAGTCAGGTTACATATTGCTAAAAGAATTGAGCCATCCTAAGAAGCCAGCTGACCTCAAACCGGCAGAAGATGAGAAGTACCTGCTCGATCATTTACGTCCTAAAAATTATGAAATTCACGAAAGGGCAGCTTTCAACACTCTAGTTCGCAGGTCAAACCAGTCTATAGCCGATTTCATTCTTCAACTACAAAAACAGTCCATGAACTGTAATTTCGGATCAGAGTTGCAAACCCACCTGAGGGATAGGTTAGTCGCAGGCATCAACGACGATCACATTCGACGCAAATTTTTGACTGAAGCCAGCTTGACATTCGAATCTGCTAAAGCAATCGCCAACGCTCAAGTTTCCATCGACTCAGCCGTAAGATCGCACCACGTTGAGAAACCAGTTCTGGCAACGTTTCATAAGACCACGCAGTATAGACCTAAGTCCGCGCCTACCAGTAACTTCCAGAAGTCACAGTCCAACAATTTTCATTCAAGGCAACGTCAATCCGTCAATCGTCAAAGCCGTTCCAAGCTTCCAGTAACGGTAATCCGAAGGGCCACTGTTATTCTTGTGGAGGAACGGACCATCTGAGGCAAAACTGTAAATTTCGCAATGCCACATATAATTCATGTCACAAACAAAAACATATTAGCAAAGCCTGTATGAGCAGACTATCTAAAGAAGATGTTGTTCACTTAGTCGAAGAAGCCAAGTCCCTTTCAGACGAGGAATATTGCCTGGCAGTAGACGATGATGAACATATAAAGCGAATATGTGATGTATCTGATTCCTCCCACAACAGATTGAATTTATTTATGATACCGGTTGCGCAGTTCATTCGTTCATCAGGTCTGACTCTATCCAACCCTTCGATGCTGAGCTCCTCCCAGTTTCCAGAAGTTCTCCCGTTCGTGGTGTTACAGGGCATCAACTAGAAGTTCACGGCGAAATCAATCTCAAAGTTAATGGTCACGATTTTCTCTTCCTGGTTTGCGACAGGCTTCAACATTTTGAGGGAAAAAGACGTCTTCCGGTTACATCCCGAAGTGCAACAAGCATTCGAAAATGTAATGATGATGATAATTGCTGATCCCAGTACCAGTACGCAGAAGAGTAAAACGAACGTCGGTATAAGTACATTGATCGAATCCGCATCAGCATGTTCAGGTGGCATCAAGATTCCTCCCATCCACGTTGACCACGACAGTAGCGAACCCAGATTTTTCAAGAGTAGGCCTATTCCTTTCGGTCTTAGGGAGCCAGTCAAGAAGATTTTTGACAAATGGATTGATGATGGTATCGCTGTCAAGGTCACAAGTTCTCGTTGGGCCACTCCGATCGTTACACCGTTGAAGTCCAATGGTCAACCACGCGTTTGCGGTGATTATCGGATCACCATCAATCCAATTCTGCGGCACCATGCCCCTACTACGCTGGAACCAGAGGACTTGTTCTCAAACTTGAACGGAGCATCAGTTTTCAGCAAAGTAGACCTCAAGAATGCGTTCCTGCAAATTCCTCTCGACGAAGCGTCTCAAGAATTAACGACGTTAATAACTCCTTTCGGACTGTACTCCATGCGTTTCCTCCCTTTCGGATGGCACGTGTCTTCATCAACAATATTTCAGTCTGTCATTGATGAGATAATCAGCGGCCTTCCCAATGTCATTTCTTACCAAGATGACCTCTTGATTTACGCCAAGACTAAGAAAGAGCATGACGATGTCCTTGTGCAATTACTCCAACGCCTGATAAATTTCAACGTGCGAATAAACAAGTCCATGAGTATTTTCGGCGTCTCCAGTATACGCTACTTCGGGCACTTCAGCCGGACCCTGAAAAGTTCGTTCCCATCATGACAGCCAATGAGCCTAGCAATCAACAAGAACTTCAGTCCGTACTTGGGTGCTTACAATACTACAGCCGATTCAGCCCTAATTTCGCTTACGTTGCAGCATGCCTATTTGATTTATGCAAGAAGGGGTGCAAATTTGAATGGCAAGAGAAGCACCGTAATGCTCTGAAACGATTAAAGAACGAGATTTTTAACAAGAAGCTCAAGCCATTCTCCATGAATGCAACTAAAACGCGTCTGGTATGCGATGCATCAGAAGGCGATAGGCGGCTTGTTGGAACAAGATGGCTCTCCGGTGATTTGTATTTCGAGGAAGTTGAGTCCTAGCGAAGTTGGATACTCGCAGACACAAAAGGAGACTTTGGCCATTCATTGGTGCGTCAAGCGTTTGCACAAGTTCCTGTTTGGACTCCGTTTCACCATTGTGACGGATCACCGTTCCCTCACGCACATTTTCAATCGTCAAGGATCAATCTCGAAGGGGACCTCGAATATGTTGCAACGCTGGTCTTGGCGACTGTCTTCGTACAATTACGACGTTGAATTTTGGAAAGGTGCCAACATTCCCCAAACTGACTACCTCTCGCGTTATGCCCGATCCGAAGATGACAGCTCCACCAACACACTCTTCATTCAGCCCTTGCCGATCGACTGCACTGAAATTACGCAGGTAACGAAACGTTACTATGGACCAGTTCTTCGCGCCGTTAGAGCTAGCTGGTCATCTAAAGCCAAGCGTCAATTCAGGGAATTCTACGTCATTCGTGAAGAATTGAGCATAGCAATCGAGGGCAATTTGGCATTCCGAGAGCTGACAGTCATATTCCTCCTTGTTTGAGAAAACAGATCATGCAGCATCTACATATTGAACACGTCGGCGTGGAAAAGATGCGAAGCCTTGCGAGACTTTTATGTTGGTGGCCTACTATCAATGCCGATTTAATGAATTTTGCTCGTCGATGCGACAATTGCGTCACAAAGGTGAGAAATACACCTTGCAGTTGGAGTGCCTGGCCTGCCACCTATGATGTAAACCAGAGGTTGCATATCGATTACGATGGACCATTTTTGAAGAATTACTACTGTCTCGTCTTCGTTGACTCATATTCGAAATGGCCAGAAGTATTTCTGACGAAGACAGTGGATGCGGCCTTCACTGAACGATGCTTCCGCTCCTATTTCTCCCGTGAAGGAATACCTCAGAAGCGACAACGGTACACATTTCACCGAAGCAAAGCTCAACAAATGGCTTGCGTCCATGAACGTAATTCATTTGTATAGTGCCCACGCCATCCGAAATCCAACGGTTTAGCCAAAAATTTCATCAAGACTTTGAAACAAGCTGCGTCTTCTGAATCTAAGAACTTTCATGACTTTTTCGACCTGGAAAGGTTCATTTTGAGCTTTCTATTCCAATACAGAAATGCCGATCATGCCATTAATCATCAACGACCATCTGTACTTTTTCGAGGGCATGCTTTGAAGAACAGAGTTATCGGACAGCAAAGAGTTATGTTCCAGCGTGGAAACGACATGCGATTCCGTCGAAGAATAGTTCTGAAGAGAAGGGGGAAGAAGATGGCCTCAATCCTGGATGTTGAGGACGGATCTATCCACAATCGACATATGGAGCAACTTCGCTTCGTCTCCGAGGCAACTCGTGACCTGGACAGCCGGGGCAGTTATTCGGATTCTGCCGCTCAAGTACCTGCTACATCTCCTTGGTCCGACGCTTCTTCAGCTCCTGCTACTCCTGCACCTCCGGTTCCTGTTCCGTCTCCCATATCTGATGTTCCTACTGCGTCTCGTGGTTTTCCTGTTCCTGCTGTGTCTTCGGCATCACCAGTGGTTTCTGCTGCTCTTGCATCTCCAGTGTCGTCTTCGTCTCCGAATCCTCCGATGAATGACAATGCAACGCCGCAGGACAAGAGCGAGGATTGGTGCTCAACGTCACGTTACGGACGTCCACGGAAGAAGCCGAACAGACTAAATCTGTGATTCTGATTTCTGATATCTTCGATCCGCGGTGGTCAATTCGTCAGTTCGCAAATCCTTTTCAATTCCCTGTGTTCTAATCCAATTAACATTCCACTCCTCAGCCTGTGCTTTAATCCACTAAACATTCCACTCCTCATTTCGCAACTTCATTGCGTTAAGATTTAACTAACATACTACGTTCGTTCCTTCTTTAAAGGGGGAAGTGTTGTGACGCTTTGACAGTTTTACTATATGATCACAAGTACAAACAATTACTCCTTGCTTATCTACGTTAATTATTGTTGTCATACTACACGTCTAACAACGTATAAACAAGTCGGTTTTAAAATCAGACTTTCAATATTTCTGCTTGTAACTGTTGCACTTAACATCCTTGCTTTACGTCGTTGTAACTTTAACTTCGAGCATTATAATTTACTTCGAATTACTCCGTTGAGTTTTAAGTTCATTATATAAGGTCAGAGCAACTGGTACATTACCTCATCTTTCGGCATTCCGCTCATAATCCATAATTCGTCAATTCAATTCATTTCAATACATACTTCAGTTAAATACAATACGTAACATACTACGTGATTGAAATTAATAAGCTAACTACATAGTTCATGTCTACTCTATGGTTCACATCCATCATATGCACGCAGTAGAAATATAATGCTGCCAAACACTAAAGATAAAATTACTATATTTGGAATGAACTGTTTCAATTCAGAAAAGTTTGTAGGATATCGTAGTAACCTGGTAGTAACAATACCAGTAAAATATATAAATTGAAGTGAATCGTTGTTTGATTGCAGTGTGTCTACTGTTGGTTTGAATCAGATCATATGATTAGCAACGACGCGAAGTGATATGGCAACGGAAAAATAGTATGTAACTTCTACTTTAAAATGTAGCATGGCATTTGAGTATAGGCTCATGATGTTGAATTTTTGGCAAACGACATATTAGTGATGTTTGATCAGCCCTGTTACATCTGGTTTGTTAAAGATGAGGTCATATGCTGAAAGTTAAGTGCCTCAATATATCTGGTTTTGAAAGCTCGATGTACATTTCATCACGCGTGCTTCTCGAAAAATTGAGATCTCGTAGGAATATTGGAAACTTGCAGTTTTATTTTGTCATTGAGAGTAATCAACATTTGACTAAACATCTCGAATTAGGCAACTTTTGATTAAGGCAATCACTGTGAAATCTGACGAGACTCTTTTGGTTTTACTGCTTGCGAAGTCGAGGTTTTCGAAAAAAATTTCTAAAATGTGTCTTAATTTTGAGAATTTCTGTTTTATCTTAATATCTCGTCTACTAATCCTAGTTATTTTTCATAATTGATTTGAAAGTCATGTGTTTTGCTTCAAACTCTGCCTACTTTTACTTTGAATCTGATCTTCGATTCAGTGCAGGTGTGAACTAACCGGTAGCTACTAGGCGTGATTTTTTATACGCGGCAACATCCACGATGCATTGAACAATAGTGTGGTTGACACAAATGTTGAGTCCATTTCGAATAGCATAATACAGAATTCTACGTAAAAAGTTAAACCTTCCGTTCTGACTGAGGAGAAAAGCAAGCCGCCGAATTTGCTCCTTCCAGTTTGGAGATTGCATGATTATATCCAAATAAATATCATGAATTGATCACGATGAAAGTCATCACATTATTGAAGTCGGTCTTTCGACATACTCAGGGTACCTTAGGGTAATACTTCGGGTATTGGCCGATGCCATAATTAAGCAAATAATTTACATTTTAGATAGAAACAGGACGTCTGAATTGTGCAGAAAGAAAATCGATGTTCGCTGGATCTAATCAGCATATTGCATTATTGATTTTTTAAGAAATTTGTCAGTGGTCTTTTACTTGTTTTTATTTGACTTAATCTCTCGCCAATACTTGCCATAGAATAAGTGTAGGCTGTACTATGTGATTTGTATAGAAAGAAAACAGCTGTTCGCTGGATACATTCAGTATACTACAATATTGACTTTGTATGAAATTTGTCAGGCTGTTGCTTCAATTCCTCTTGTTAAACTTCATCCCTTGCCATGGCCCCCGGTACCTGCCATGGCAAAATTGTACCGTAATTTCCGGCCTATAGGGCGCGACTTTTTTACTCGGAAACCGGTAATGCGCCTTATCTATGGTGAAATTAGATTTTTTAAGCTCGGTAAGAGATTGGCAATCATTCACTTCATATTCATTATTTGGCCTTTGGTTAACTCATTTGAGCTGTTATTTTAGACACCGAACACTCCGACTTCTTCGGATTTTCGAAAGATGAGTGATTCAAAAAGTACCTGGTTAGCTAGATTTTGTTAGCTTTACATAGCTGAATCTTATGTTATTGGAATATTTCTTGAGCTTTCATATCGATCACAATCTTTTGTAATATTTTCAGAGTATACCATAATACCTATCAGAGTGTAGTTTGGGTTTTTCTAAACTGCCGGAGGTACTTCTATCGGTGAATCTAGTCATTGCTTCCTACTATGTAAGATAATGTCTGAAAGCCTACATTTGCGCCTTATCCATGAAGTGCGCCTTATCTGTTGTCAAAATACGAAATTTCCAAAAAATTGTCTTGTGTGCCTCATGCACGGATGTGCCTATTAGGCCGGAAATTACGGTTGTTAAGCATGTAAAGACTGACTCGATATCTGTTTTTACTTATCTTTCTATGTTAGAATTCATTACGGTATGGCCATGTTCCGTATTTCTATCTTGTGTAATTTGAATTCTGACCTTAGCAATGTGCATTTCGTTGTTAGTTAAAATCGTCAGTGCTTGTGGTTAAACTGTATTAACTACGGCAGATTGGTAACTCAAATCGTAATCGTCGAAATACAAGTACAGATTGGAATCGCTTAGTAAATTCGTTTTACCGGTCTGACGCGTCTTTAACAACGGTAATACTTTTAAAGGCACTACATTTAAGGTGCAAGCACTAGACCTAGCAACTATTGCAAATTCGCTTGTGGCGGTACTATAAAGTCAAAAATATTGTTGTGTTGGCGACTATTGAATTACTTGGCGATCCGTGATATTAAATTTGCCAAAGTCATGAGACATTCCCAATATTCCCTTAATTGACAAAACGGTGACAAGCTCGTCGGACGAGTTTTAGGATCTGCCTTTATTAAGTCCAATCAACCCAATGTATTGAAATTTCACGATGGCTTTCATCAAAGTGAGGTGCTTACCGCAGGCAGACTTGTTAATAGTGTTCATCTCCGATAACTGTTGTAGCTTTGCATTCTGTCCACTCTGTCCATTCCACTCTACACTTGATAATAGTTATGGTATCACCCGAAGCGTCGTGACTCTGACTTCATCTTTTTAAATCTTTCAATACATATCTTCTTATTCTGTGTGATAGTTTCGATATAGACCAAGTACATAATTTGCACATCTTCATCGGAGTCGAATTCCTACAAAGTATCAAACCACAAAGTCACATAGCCACATGAGTGCATGTAGGATCTAATCTAACATTCTAGCGATTATGTGTTTTGAGTTTGTCAAATGTCAAGATCCGCGCTCAGGATCTACCCTAGCTAAGGGCATGGTCACGCAATTCTTGTTCATTTTTACACCAGAGTTGCGTTATTTGAAGTATGCCTACAGCACAGAACAAATGAACCACTAAAGCCATCATGGATATCAACAATGATTTTAATGCCAATTTCAGAATGAATGGTTAGCTTATGCAGTCAAACTACAGAAGAAACTTAAAATGTGAATACAATGATATTTCAAACCCGCATCTTCATATGAAGAAAAATACTATACTACTTTCCACATAACAATTGTTATTGAAGTGTCGAATATCCCTGTTTTAATGCAAACAAGTTTCCCTCTTAGCATTAAACATAAGTAAATGCACAGACTTAGAATAGCAGTCAAGATGGTTTGAAGTGAATCACAAACACTGCAGCACGGAAAGGAATATGTCATTGCATACATTTGTATATGTAAGTGAAATCACCTTGTCAACTAAACGATAAGGTTTTATTCTGATCGCAGTTACGTCATGTTAGCAGTCACAGCCATTGTGGAGAGAGTCCGATTGAGTGAATCGTTATAGAGGAGTCGTCGCATTAAAATGTTCGAATTTCATTGAGTCATCGTTCCAGACAGCAGTAAACCAGATCTGAATTGCCTCTTTAGCATCCTTTACGCTTAATGATATCAGAAATTCAGAATGGGTATAGATAATGCAATGGTCAATAGTGCCTGATCAAGAAAATTTTCTTTGACGTCCTCTTAAACTTAGCATTTTTTTTATACTGTATTGATGCATGATCGAGGTTGAATTTGCTCGTTCTGTAGTCGTGTCTGTCAAAGAAACCGGCAATATGAGCTTATGAACGCACAAATACTTCTGAAATAGTAATTATGAATAAGAGGATATCTTGAGTGAATCTTGAATTCTTGTAGTTCATTATTCAAGCATAATTTATAACTGAATTCAAATGGTAATTAAACTGAAACCGAATAATTTGCTAGTATATAGTCGCACAGGTCATTGACATGTCAAAAGCAAAACATCGACAGTTTGAAATGAAAATGTGTCGCAAATTTTGCTCATAGTTTCTATTCATATTAATGCCTGATTGACATAATCGTGAAGATTGTTGCTGCTCGAATCATATGCAATTTTGAGTCGGTTAATGTGTGTACAATCAACCGGTCACTGAATATTATTAACACAAAAGACCAGATTTTCTTGATGCTTGTGTTTCGAACTGATTTTGATGCGATTTCAATTCATAATCTCAATGTTTGTAAATTGCATTTCAGTGACTATCTTTTTAAAATTCTTCTTGCGGGTGACCCTGAAACTGGAAAATCGAATGTGCTCTCACGGATAGGTGTAAGAATAACTGTGACATCAACTTCCATCTTAGAATGATTTTGCATTTTCTGTTCTCATTTTTCCAGAGCGACACTTTCACTGACTCGTATATTTCCACAGTTGGAGTCGATTTCGTAAGACATTATTGCTTTTATTTCACTTTATACTGAAGCGGTGTGTTTGTACGTCTTAGTGATTTGTTTAAATATCCATAGCGACTGACAGTCAAATAAAGCAGCTATTCTGGTAGCATCAACTCATTTTTTTATCGTTAGATAACACGCAATTTATCGGTACATCAGTAATTTCTGGATTATTCGTGACGGCTAAGTGAGATCTTCGTGATAGGTAGCAGATAGATCAGGGGTCGGCAACCTAAACCATTCCGCGGGTCACGAGATCAGGTTTGGCCTTCTCGTAGACAGCAGTCTCAGAAGCAGCTTATCAATACATTTTTTGGACCTCCTCACAATTCTGAAGAAGAAAGTAGCCGATAACTGTAATTCTTTAGTTGTTGTTGATGTGGATTATGTTTAACAGAGATATAATCGAAACAAAGCAGCACAGAATGCACTACCAATGAATCACTAAATCCAATTAAAATTATGCAATTAATCCATACAACGACTAACCTCGTGGGTCGCACGTGACTGCAGTTTTGAAGAGTTGCTAGCACAGATGTGTTCGTGGACCTCATATGGCCGTAGATTGCCGACCTCTTGGCTAAATGGAAATCAGGATATTCATAAACCATGGGACAATTATTTAAAATCGAAATCTGATTCTAGCCGATACATCGTCAATTACTGCTTTAAGGTGATAGTCTTGAGATGCAATGATAATACAGACAGCATCTACATTCTTATAATAGTTGAGGAATGATACTGGATTTTCAGACATTAGCATAGATGACAGCTAATAATCTCGGACACTGCTAATCGATTGGCTTTTTGATAAAAAAATAGGTAACGGTCTTCAATGTACTAGTACAGGTAGCCTTCGTATATATTTATATAATTTATGGAGGTGGTCTCAAGTTTGCAGTACAGGCGAAATATTTTTTAAGTTAACAGTGGAAGAATTGTACTGACAAACCAAGAAAAGGAAAAGGTAATTGTGAAATAGCGGTGGCAATGATGTATTATTGATGTATTTACAACTTATTATAATGCCCAAAACTCTTTTATTCTTCTTGTTGAAAGTCGTTTCAGTCAATATTCAGAAGCGTTACAAAATGCTGGATAACAATTCCAAAAAATTCGGCGTATGAAACTGTCGTGAAAATCACACGTGAGACTGAGTTAGCTCTCTTTAAGTGCAGGGCGAGAAACCAGCATTTTAATGCTTTCTTTGAGGTGATCAGTACGCTTGTTCCATTTCACATCTCATGACAGATGACATCCCAAAACATTCGAAAGATGAACATAATCAACAAGGAAATTGTTTCAGCAAGTGTGTCCGAAATATAGGGTTGATGAATAAGTTTTGACAGATAGGATTTGATGAATATTAAACCATAGCTCTAAGGAAGAAAAAAGCAACCGCGTCAGATTAGCATGAGGAATCTAGGATTGCATTCATGTAGGTTGCATGTGACTAAGGCATGTAATTCACAGGTTGAGAAACAAAGGAAAAAGGATTAAATTTCTATCGATTAAAACTTCATCAACCCTCTATAGTACTTCGAAAGATTCTAATATAGTCAATTTCGGATTGTCCACTAGTGCACGATATCCGATCTGTCGTTCGATTATGGAATATCTTCATTTGATTATAGAACGCTAGCAAGTGACTATCGATTTCTCTCTGTCATCTGACGTATCCCTAACAGAATGCAAAATTGTCTAATCATCTGCATGCTTTTGGAAAATGGAATTTGAGCACATAGGTTAGCGACTCAATAGCGATGCAAAACAGGATCAGTCCAATTACGTTCTCCTGTGCTGCTCCACAGGATATATGAGACCATAAGAAATATGTGCCATAGATGAACACTTCGTTGTCAGATGTCGAGTAGTCTCGAATTTAGTAATGTGATTCTTCTTTAGATTCGCAAATAACCTTGAGCGGCGCCTGTGTAACTGAGTTGTCCACCGACACGTAGAGCGGTTTTCTAGTTAACTTCAACAAAGCAAAAGTAGAGTTTCTATGCTGCTAGATATGACTCCAGATTTTAACTTTATAATAATTTCGTGGGAAAAATAATCCTAGACGGACAGCGTGTTATCGATTTTTTATATTCAAATTTCAACCCATGCAACCGAAACTCCGCCTTCAGTTTTAATCCTCAAAGACCTGAGGGGGGTCCAGTGGACCCCGGAGCCACATTTTTCTATTTCATTTTTTACGCTGACGATATATCAACCACTCAAGCCCATACAAAATTATCATTTCTGACAGTGAATCTGCATATGTTATTTCATTTCAATTGAATAAGTAGAAGTATGGCAGATAGGCCAAGGGAGTCCACTCGACCCCCCCCCTCAGGTCTGAGAGAGTGTAGAAATTCCATCACAAAAGTTTTGTAATTAGATGAAAAATGATTTCGAACATGTCCACGATGGTGTATAAAGAGTGAAAGTCATTTGTTCATTGTTTGCATCATGCTCGTAGATGTGCAATGTGTTGGAAGATCGCAAAATGTGAATATTTTGCTTTCGCACATGATCTCGCGTGACTGGTTGGCCTATATGAACAACTCGACATAAATCGATGTCCAAAATGAAAGCTATCATTATATTCATAGTTGAGCACCAAAAACTGATTGATGACAAACTTTTCACAGCAGTAATGATAAGTTTGAGATCTCCACAGCTGTTTTTGGTTCTAGAAGTACAGCAATTTTGACTCATTTTAGGTCTATTTCTGATAGCTTTGGATAAATTTGAAAGAATGTACAAATGGAAGGGATTAGCTGCATGAATTAAATCAATTTCATCAAAATCAACTACCTGAGGCTTTATGGTGACACAAAATATCGTAAAGCCGCCTCCTAGTACAAATGATGCTGTACTAAATGTGGTTGACTTACAAAAACACCATATTTTCGCACGTGTTTACTGAGAAGGCTGAAAGTCACTCAAGGGATTTGTTATACCGACCTGCTACACGCAAACATCATTGTTTTACTTAAAATCAACTTTCCTAATGTTTTAATATCGATTTAAGCAGGTAAACTAAGAATATGTTGAAGGGGTCCACTGGACCCTCAGAGGTGTCAGAGGGTCTCAGGTCTCAGATCTCAGAGGGTGTGAAGAAGCTCAGGTCTCTGAGGGTTAAAATGCTATAGTAAGAATTTGTTATTTTTTTGCATGAAGCTCCAAGCAGTATTGGTATCACAGTTGCAAATGCTAATTTTCCATTGAATCGATTCTTTAGTTTAGGAGATCAACAGGATGTCTCCATCCTTAGCTATGAGGGATTTGAAAATGATTCTAACTTTTTCGCTACATTGTTTATTGGCGGCGCTCATCATGTGTCTCATAGTTTGCTACAATACTCGCACGTCCTTTTCATTCAAGTCAATTTCTTCCCTCTGTTCTAGATGTCCTTGTCGTGATGAAATGCTTCATTGCTTTCCAGAAAATAAAAGTTATTGATGATGATGGGAAAGTGAAGCTACAACTATGGGACACTGCAGGACAAGAACGCTTCAGAACAATAACAAGGTCATATTATCGTGGAGCACAAGCTGTTGCAATCGTTTTCGACGTTACAAACAAGGTAAAGATTGACGAAACAGATGCTACATCCGCAGTTTTTTAATTCAAATGTCACAAAGGTGTGATAAAACTTGCCTTTCATATTATAAATATTTATGATAAATGTAAATGATTATTTTTATGGATATCTTATTATAGCTTATATCGGATTTAGGGTTGGTTGTGCGATAGAAGTGTCAATATCTTTTTCAAATCTGGTGTAAAACACGCAGAAAGTAATCATGATATGAATCTTCCAGATCTTCTTAATATTCATGAATTGCCATGAAAACATTTCGAACATCTATTTGAATAATGCTCTGCTAATCATTCTTATTCCATGTATCTCAATCAAAGTTGTAGATGTTGGAAATATAGGAAAACAAGAGCTACATTCAGAAAAAGTCAGGATATTCTATTGCTGTTACGATATTTTGGCTTGAACCAATCAGAAAATGACAGCTTTGTCCTGGAGTGCGGCGTCCTAAGTAAGTAAGTAACTAAGTAAGCGTACATTTGTATGCATTGAAAGTAGATAGAGACAAATGGAACATAACCAGACACATAAAAGGACAAAAAGAGAGAAAATAGATAATGAAAATCAAGTGAGTAACATGTATCAACTTGCCTAAGAGTAGTGAAGAAAAAAAATCATAAACATGCTTGGACCTGTATTAGCTATACTGAGATCACATTATATATTTTACGGCCATCATCTTCCTATCATTTTGATATGACTCCGTCTCTGGGGGTTGATGGGACTCTGACTCCGGGTGGCAAGTATATGAGGCTAGTTTTTTTTATAAAAAACTGGTAACTTGCATCATAGATCATTATAGCTTGCCTGAACCTATTTTTAGTGATCATTATTGTATCAACTATCAATCATTTTCAATGAAAGTTTGTCAACTATACACAATTTCGAATTAATGCTTGGCATTTGACCAAGTTTGTATTCATGAGTCACCACTGCATTCCATTATTCGTTCTTAAGTACATGATGGCGTCGACAACAACAGTCCTTAGTCGAGATCCTAGGTCGCGTCACTTATTAGAGGCTTTACGCCCGAGAACAGGCGCTTCACGGAAACTTGTGTCGCACTTGTGATGGAAACTTTGGTGCGTAGATGTGATTGAAGCTGGGAAGGCTTGTCTTCTCTACTAAACCACCTAGTGAAAAGACGATCCTTTTTTCGCTATCTATATCACGGTTCATTTCCTCAACTGTTACAATTTTTGCATGCAGCAGTGTCTCTGTACTTTCGTTTGACGAAGAAAGTTGACATCAAGACAGTGACAGCTATGCACGAGGATGAATAACTTGTTCGTATTGTACTTCGGATCTAGTTATAGGCCGGAGTCCTATTATTACTGCGACTCCTTGAAAAATGATAGGACTTCGACTCCGACTCCGCATCCCCGGTTTTGTCTGAAATTTCGATTGTCTTCAATCTTCAACGAAGGTTATTGAGCAACAACTGTTAAATTTACATGTGCTTCAATAAAGCCGAATATGGAAAACTGTTGAGGAAAAGTGATTATTAATGGAAATATAGCCATATAAGGACGCTTTAACAAACATCTCCAGGTCAGGCGACAGAAAACAATGTCAGATATTTTGTCGTCGGGACATTCAAATATTTTATTCGACATTTTATTTATTCTATTATGCATCTAAGTACTCGATGAAATGATTTCAACCAATAAACTTTCACATCTTATAGTGCACTTTTTGACTATTCAAAAGCTGTATGTCTGCCGGATCAGATCCCCTGTTTTTCATTAATTGTTTGGATTAGAAACCTCCATGTATTTCAAATATAAAAACCGTGACATTGCGGATATAAGCTCGATTTTATGAAGTTGTTGACTGCAGATTAAAATCGATGAGGTATTTCGGTACTTACGGGTTATCTCTCATCCCCAGGTTTACAAATTTGTCTAAAATCTGCAAATATAGATGAAACGTCACCAAGAATCAGGTAGACGTACTTAAGCATTTTTTCTACCCACATACAAAAATTTCAATCAGATGGGACTAGTGCTTTTTGCATTGGAGACTAAAACGTGAAGTGTAGCGATGTCAGCAGCTTGATCTGACTTCGCTTTTGTTGTTACTCGTGTGTGCATGGTTCTCTCTCTCCCTCTTCGTCTCATCCACTGCTATTTGAAATCTTCCCACGATCACTACTGTGCCACACCTTTAATAAATGTTATTCTAAGATATGCGGCCTGGTCATCATAACTTCACGAGTTGTCGGAAACTGACTTTGTTGACAGAAAGAGATCAAATCATGTTACAGACGTGGCTGCACTTCATTTATCGCCCCTTATTCAAAAAGTACTTGTCCAATTTGCACAAAGTTTGGTTTGTAAGTCGAAAATATCCTCACTGACGTGTACATAAAGTTTGTGGTGATTGATTTATTTCTATGGATTTTAGACAAATTTGAAAACGTGCGGGGGAGATAACTCATAAGTACCGGTGTTTCTTCAATGTTGTTCGCATCGAATGCATCTGCATTCTCTTTCATATGACTGGTCGTTCGAAACAAATGAACAATGTACAAGTGTATACTTGTCCGGAGACGATAATCATGGCACGTATTTTTGAAATTTTCATGAAATTGTTGCGAAGTCATTATATGTCTATTGTTCTAGTTAAAGAAAAGTGATTCTGAATAAAGGCGACCACTCATGAGGAACAGCATTGCCAGTAGATGTTTTTATGCTCATCACAAGAAACACTTCTTGGACGCAAATCTGATGTCATAATGTCAATATAATCGTGTTTATAGCCAATGTCTCAATTTCTCCGTTGGAATTACATTGGGGTTTACATCCAAGCTATTTATGAAAACGAAAAAGAAGAGCAGGAGTAAGAAAGAAGGAACATGAGAAGGACACGCACGAAATGAATCATCGGTCGGCCATTAGTGAGCACTGTCACAAGCTTAACCATCGGCCAGCGTTTGATACTTATGAGGTCATAGAAATTGAGAATGATTGGATGAGAAGGAGAATAAAGGAGGGAATTCAGATGCTCAACCATGACACTTTTAATAGGGACTCTAACTTCTCTGCTCGTAGTGACCGGTGCTGGAGGTCTCTTTTTCATTGATTTTCTTGCTCTCTTCGTAGCTTGATTTCTGATCTCTAAGATATTTTAGAGCATATCAGATGTTACTTATCATTCCTTAATCAGTATTATGATAACATGTTTTAATTCTCAGGGTCAATGTATTGTACTGTAGAATGTCGCTGTCACTCGTAGGGTGTTAGTAGTGTCGTGTTGTGAATTTTATTGAATCGTAGTCCAATGTGTTTCATGCTGCAAAATTTCGTCACTCTTTACTTGTACTTGCCTGAAGACAGGTGAAGTCATCAATAGAAAGCTTGTCAATAAAACTAAGAAACGGAACAAGTATTCTGAAGAAATTATTTTAATTCAACTGCTGCGGTTCTCCGAGATGAAGTTTATGAGTGAAATTGATATTCATGAAAGTCTAGCGATCTGATACTGCAGAACCTAAGTAGTAGCATGTTAAAAAGCAATTTTCAGACCAGTGAGTTGATTAGCTCCAATTTTCCTTAGTCATTATTCTTAAGATTTTTCCACTTGAGATTTATTTGTACAGTATATTATGCGAGTATGTACATGTAGTTAGGATGTGCCTAACTGCGTATAGGAATGTATCCGCTCATATCTAATGCTGTTTGATTTTGCTGTCTGAGTCACATAGAGTTATTATAGTGAAGAATAGTGTGATCATGAAAAAAACTTCACGAAATATATTTCAAACACTAGTTATCTGCTATTCATTCAACATAGAACCTGGATAAGTTGTTCTTAGACGCAGAGTTTCACCTTTACCGGGTGCAGTTTTTCGTAACTGGGAATCACAGACAATCTAATACTGAATTTAGAGTACATGATCCCCACATCGGTGCGTTGCAATTTCTCATAAAAATTTGCTGATATTTCAGAATTCCTTCGATACCGTCAAGCCTTGGATGGATGAAATAAGGAAATACAACACCGATGCAAAAATGTTCTTGTTGGGCAACAAATGCGATCTCAGTAATGAAAGGGTGGTCTCTCCGTCAGAATGCGCGGTAAGTATGAAGCGTTTCTTAAAACTCACATTTTGTAAAGAATTTTCAAATTCCGCCAAAATAGCATGATGCTAAAGGAATAAAACAAAAGCCGTGCTATTTATAGGTCTTTATAAAAAGCTCCAAAATTTTCGCCTTCTCAGGTTACATCAGAGGATAGGAGGAAGTTACAACTTTGCAAACATAAATTATAAAAGTTATATATGAGTAAAGAGGATAGAAGGAAATTATATAGATATAGAAAGATAAGTGCATTCTAAGATATCTTGATGATAGAATTATTGGTCCTTGGTCGTAGAATTTAAAAAAATAGAAATTGTCGGCATTGCTCTGTTTCTTCTCTTGAGTTACTTTTCGGTTGGTACTTTTGTATTAATTGTGCTTCTATGAGTCGTGTGCTATCTTTTTCATGTTTCAATATTTCAGTCTCAAAGCTCTTAAAGTGTCACAGTTCTTGAGATGTTTAAAGACAGACGATGTTTCTCGGGTAGTATGTGCTTTGATTCTCAAATGGAGTGGTCGGATGGTACTACCAATGTAAAAGTGTTGGCATTGAAGACATATTTGTTCATAAGCATCATTTTTTCTAAAACACATTTTGTTGCAGTTGACAGGACATGCAGGTTTTATAATTCGTTTTCTTTTTTTAAAGCATTTCTTGAAGTAATATCTGATTTTTGTGCAAGTTCGACGTTGAGTTGTTCCGAATTAAGATTTTTCACCCGTAAACGACAATTTAAATAATAAGGCCGCTAGGCCTGACACATTTCACGGTGCCATGTAAAATACCAAGTTGTTACTCTATCTAAATATGCTTACTCTATGGTCTGATTCAGTCACGGAACTTGTCAACCGTAGCTATAGCGACCTTCAGTAAATAATTCCTGTAATGACTTCAAAATCATCCATTATCTACTACATATTACCATAGTTGATGGCAGCTGACGGGAGGTTATCTAATTTCATAATGAATCTCACTTCCGGGTGTCGTTTCCCCAAGAAAATATAAGCTGCTAAAAATATGCACAGTCTATTTGCTAAAAGATATTTACAATTCCGAGCTTTCGCGAGCCGGCTCGGCATTGTAAGGGTTGGCAGGAGGCAGGAGGGCACGTTAACGTTTTGAGATATTTTTTCTTGTTTCGATTGAGTGTGGAGTTTTGTTCTTCAATATGATAATCTTTGGGACGGCCTCGTTCTATCGGTGATCTGCACTGGCAATAATGGGGTTGTCTTAGCGTCTGATGATCGCCCAGATTTCGATGGTGGTGTTGTTTGCGTGATTTGCTCTGCCAATAGCCTATCCATGCTGTTATTTGACGTAGGCTGCACTTGTGTTTCATTATATCGGAAATTGAAAGGTCTGACGTCTGGACCCTATGTAGCTTGCCATGACACCAACTTGCAAGTAAAACGTAATAACAGATGTTGTAGCAAGCTAAAAAAAAATATACCCCAAAACGATCCTCCGACTTCACAAATGTATGTTTCCTCTTTTTCGATTGTGAATGAGCACTGTTTGAGACGAGACGCAAGGCTGGCTTCCCGTTTTATCGGGAAATCATAATTCTTGATGATCTTTATGGATTATCTTCGTGCAGCTATCATGATAAAATTTCATAACGAGAAGAAAGACTTTTTCTTTTTAAATGGTTTCGAATGCTTTTTCACCTTTTTCGTTGTTGAGGTTGTTGTTTGGATAAGCCATTTTTATTCAGCCTCTTTCTTGACTTTTTCCATTAGATGCCTTTCGTTTCTCTGGCTCGAGATCTATTATTTTTTCACATTGTTCGATTTTAATTTTTTATTCACAAAATTAGCATTTCTTTTAATGACGAGGGAAAGCCAGCTGCTGTTCTCTTTCAAAGTGAATGGTCAGGCAGTGGAATGGTTTGGACGACCATCCGATAGTCAACAGTCAATATTTATTTTTATTTATCCTTATCTGCAGGTTCAAGGAAACTCAGACAAGAACCCCGCGCTCCGGTTATCTCGAGAGTAATTTTTAGTACTCTCATTGATTGGCATTAAAGACTTTGCAAAAATATTCTGAATCAACCGATCGTCTCGTTCTAGCCGGACCGATTCAGAATTATCGTTTGAAAAAACAAGAAGACCAGCACTCAACTCAATACATGAAATAAACCAGACGTTTTTTTGAACTTGCCCTGGCTCCTGCCAAAACCTTGGACAATGCGAGCCGGATCGGCTAAGCTCGGAATTGTAAATATCTTTTAGCAAATAGACTGTGCATATTTTTAGCAGCTTATATTTTCTTGGGGAGACGACACCCGGAAGTGAGATTCATTATGAAATACATATTACCGCTCCATTTGCCATTTCATATTACTTTAAAAGATGTCTTAATTTATTAAAACGTTTAATATTTCAAAATATTCCATTTTTCATTACTGTAATTAACATAGACAAGCATTCGATGATCTATATTACACGGGATGTTCACACTTCCTTTCGCAGCATTGATTTATCCTCACACAATGTCCATAATCCTTCCTTAAAAGTTTATTGTCCTTACATATGGGTTTCTTGTAAGTGGGTGCAATTGTATACTATGCACTTGCTATCTTAGAAAAGATGTATTCATTTATATTAGACCAATCATCAACAAAATCCAATATTTATTTTTGAGTAATGTTTCATTCATCTTTCTTCTAGACTCTAGCCTACGAATTGGGTCTCGAATACTTCGACATCAGTGCAAAGACCGGCTCTAACATTGAATCCACTTTCCTCACCATCAGTAGACGTCTCCGGGACGTTGTCGCAGAACCTCCAAAGCTGAGACAAGTGCAAGTAAGTGATGAAGGATTTAGAAAGAGGGCTATAATATACTTCCATGTATTATCAGACTTAAAATAGTTAAGATCGGAGCTTATTTAAAGGGTCCACAGAGGAAGAAGATTCAATGAATTCCTAAGTTCGTCATTTCACACTTGCCATTAATGTTTGGAGAGAGAGGTGCATCACTTACGTTGATTCTGTCCTCTGTTTTGCATTCTCTTGCGTCGGCCTCTGACACTGATTGCTTTCATCACGGGTATTATTGCTTTGATGGAATCAAGCAGGAAATAGGCCTAGTCCTTATTTGATGACAAGGCTAACTTATGAGTACCAAATGAGCATTATCTGCTATGAGAAAGTTCTCTGGTAGAAGAATAGTACTCTGTTATTCAATATAAGTCTTACAAGGACTTGAGAGGCATCTGAGGAATATTTATCACCTCACAGCACTTGGTTCATTTCACGTGTTACCCGAATCACAGACGTCGAGTTACTTTACTTTAGCAAGACTTTAAGTCTGAAAATCACAGATGCTTAAGTACAAACGGGAGTCTTAGAGAGAAAAGTCCTCGCAAAAAATGCTTTTTAAATAAGGGAGGCGAGGCATCATGAGGATGACTTGTCTATGGATATGCAATTCAAGACATACAGTGCGCATTGGTGTCGTGCAATAGCTGGCGAGCGTGCCGAGCTTTTGGGCAGTCGAAATTTGGCTTTTCAATTTTCTCTCCTTCAAGCATTTAATCGTGCAAAAGATATACTCAAGAGTGACATACCACTGTACCTAAAGAGGCAAACATTCAATCAGTGCATTCTCCCTGTGTGCGAAGTGTGGAGGACAACGAAGGAACATAGAAATAAACTTCAAGTTCCCAAAGAGCAATGTTGAAGATTGCAGGACCAAATAAAAAGAATAACACATGGATTAGACAGGAGTAAGTGACGTCCCGGAGACTGCAGCAAAATTGAAATGGAGCTGGGCTGGTCATGTGGCAAGAAGACAAGATGGGCGTTGGACAAAATCGGTAACGGAATGGTAGCCGAGGGAAGGCAAAAGAAGAGAACGACAGAGAACGTGTTGGGAAGACAGTCTAACAAAAGTGGCAGGAAAAACATGGATGCGAGAAGCACAAGACCGACGAGGTTGGCGACATCGTGTAGAGGCCTTCATCCAGCAGTGGACTGAAAGCGACTGAAAAAGAAGAGAAGAAGGAATTTCAATGTCCACGTATCTGGAATTGAACATGGGAATAGGGTGACTAATTAGGAATGTTTTAATAATTACGTACGTTGTGAAACGGTCGGCCATCTCCACTGTTAACATAGGGCGCTTGTTGCCATGAACTTCCATGTCGCTGGTTCTGATGTGAAAAGGCCAACTTTTTCGCTTGTTCTGATTGGAAGAGGATGCCATGATCATTGTCATTTCTGAAGTGAAGAGGATCTCCTCTTCATTCATGAGAGGTGCCGCCAGCTTCGCCAAATCATCGGAGTTTGGGCAGGGCCAGTTGATACCTTCATCCCCTCACGCAGGAGTGAATGCGTTGTTAAATTCACGGGACGAAGCGAATTACCACCTAATTATCGAGGGTTGGGTGCTCTTAAATCGTCAATAAAGCTAGAGGGCCTGTAGTTCTGGTGGGCGAAAACATAGCACTTTCGGCCTTGAAGATAGTTGCACAAGAAGTATTCGGTGTGAATGAAGTTCTATGATCACAAGGCTTGAGGCAGTTTGTTATTTTAACACCTCCCTGTGGCCCATGTTGCGACGGTGACATCGAAGGGATGGCAGCTCTTCGTAGGGTGTTGAATTCAATCCACGAATGTTCCGAGTCAAGCCCAGTTGCAAGAACTGAAATGAATGTCTTTGTCTAGCTACGGCTCCCGCGAGTTTCCCGAATAACTCTTTATGAAAGTTTTTGAAGTCACATTAAGACATTTACTCTTTTAAACTTGCTTTTCTCAAACTTGGCTTTTTTAAATCAAAAACATGACACGGTAAAAAATTCGAAGGATCCAGGAAACTGAAGATACCAAAGTTAAACAACTTCCCTAGTGGAGAATCGTGTAAATAATTAGGTAACCTGAAGTCAAGAGTGAATGAAAATGAATTAATGCTAAAAATATAGATTAATCCAACCCATGATATACAGGGTGGTTGGATAGTCGCTCCTTATTTATAGAAGCCTAAAAACAAAGAAATATATGTATTAAGAAATCAAAGCAAATTTTATATTCCATGAATCATGCCATTTTCTTCTTCAAAAAATTACAATTAAATGTGTGCACCATCTTTATGAATACACTGTCTAAGTCTTATCAATACCTGTTCCGTTGCTGATCTTAAGAATTCAGGAGGAACATTTTCAATGACTTCACGGATCCTATATACTTCCGAAAATATAGCTAAGTAGAATCAGGGAGCGACTTTGCAACCACCCATGATAGAGTAGGAAAGAAATACACATGAAGGCTAGCCGACTCAACCAAGACGGGAAAGGAAATAAACTAAAACTTACAATCAATTTTGTTTTGCAATTTAAGAACTAAAATGAGAGTTCGTCATGGGCATGACGAGAAGCTAACTGAAAATTACTTTTAAAACATGGAAAATGACACAGACTAGATTCAGGAATTTTGTGTTTGCAACACCGATATCTCGTCTTCAACAGAAATTCATGCTGCTTTGCAGTCTCTTGCAGTGGTATAAGTTTTCTGAAACTTGCACTGCATAAGAAGAAGAATATTTGCATGAAAAATAAATTGTCAGCACCCCTAAGCCCCCAAAGGGTAGTAGTGACGTTTAAGTTACATTTTTTCTAGTCCTGCTCTCTCTCTAAAACTCAAAGCAACATGTATATTTACTATATTTCTCTTTTTTAACAATTTTTTGGTCAGGTTCCATGCAACTGGCAGTGTATAACCGATTTCTACTTGCTGCATGTTTAAATCTTACTAATAATTTTGAATTCAATTGGAAAGAGCCAATATTGAAAGATCTTGATTTTATTTTCGATATTTATTACAATTAATTTCTGTTGGCATCCGTTAACGATCTTCAGGTACAAAAGTAAGGAAATTAACAGGTTCAGTATAAAATTCAAAATTCACACCAACGTCTTTGTACAAAAGTCTTCAGAGCCCATTCCTCGTTTTTTATTCAATCTATATGTCATTATGACATAGACTTTTGTACAAAGACGTTGGTGTGAATTTTGAATTTTATACTGAACCTGTTAATTTCCATACTTTTGTACCTGAAGATAGTTTGAGGATGCTAACAGAAATTAGTTGCATTAAATAACGCAAATAAAATCAAGATCTTTCAATATTGGCTTTTTCCAATTCAATTCAAAATGTGACAAATACCCAAAGCAATTTATTTAAATCTTACTAATAATTGTCTACAATACCAAGACATTTTCAATTCACATCTACTGTGTAAGCTTTCGTGATGATTAATTAAGCAGTATGGACATTTGATGTATGCTACTGTGTGTATTTCCATGATAAATCTGTCTATGAAATTGAATGACCACGAATATTTTGTTGTTTTAACATCTACTTGGTCCTGACGATAATGGTTCAGCTGTTGAAATATACCCAACCAGTAAAATCGATGAATAATTTATTTTCCCTTTCAACTTTTTTTCCTTTTTTACAGAATTTTCACCCCTATTTCACAGCTACGAGCCATGAACGAAGCTAAGGGTTGCTCAATGAAAAAGTGATCAATTTTAAATAAAAGTAAAATTTCAGATCTCCTAACTTTTCAAAATTATGACCATTCAAGAACCAGTTCATAGTATTTCACAATGATGTTTCGCATCAAAGTTTATTTTGTCTGAATGTTCGTATGTAATAACTTCATGAATGCTGTCTATGATCATTTAGGATTAGATTCTCTTCCTGACAATGATAATTTCAACACATAAATATCAAATTGATGTAAGTTAGTAAGCGCTCGTACTGTTGGCTTAAAAATTGAAATTTTGTTATTTGTTGCTGTTTGTTTCGCGCTTCATGATTCCTCAAATTTTGTCCTTCAGAAAAAAGCGGCGGTCGCTGAAGATTTTGACTCAGACGAAGAGGGAGACGAGGAGGAGAATCCTTTCCCTATCCTAAGCAAAGATGCCAGCGATAATGAAGTCCTGGAAGCGGTTGGTGATCCAAGCACGATTATTGAATATATTGTGATAATCAAGCGCCTGTACTTTGATTTACAAGATCAACGCCAGAAGTGCAAGAAGCTGAAGAAGCGACTGTAAAAACAAACGATATTCCACAGTTTTTGCAAATACTACTTGCCATATTAGCTCTATAACTCCGTCCTTGTGAATGGAAAATGACTGCGAGATAATAACCTGAGTAGATGAGCTCGGTTCTTCATGACAATTTTATATTTTTTATTCAGTAATTAACAATTTGTTGATGCAGATGCTCCGTATCATGCTTGTTACATTTTTTTTATTAAGAAAATGATTGGATTCTGTAATGAACTAAGTAATTTGAAAAAGTAACATTTTCATGAATACATAAATTTTCTCGCAGAAATTTTCAAGATTCTCAAATCTTGATGCATTTCTCTGTGTGAGGATGTAACACAGCATCTGTTTTTGCCTTTGAGCTCACCATTACCATGGACATCTACTGTAGATGCCATCACTTAGTATTTCACTGATCATTAGTGTGCAGTTTGAATCATGCATTGAATAAATTATGAGCAGCTTTGAATAAATGGTTTTACTTGACATGTGACCGTTCTATATTCACATAATCAACAATTGCAACTAGTGGGTTTAGGGGCGCTTTTTTAGTTAACACAAAGTTATATCACATGCAATTGGCAATTCACTAAGACGTAGGTCTATCTCGAACGTTCGAATAGGATATTTTAGGTATTCAAATTATGTTTACAATTCCCTAGTTTTGACCGCTTGTAGGTTATCTATCTGTAATCCAGATAACTTTCATTTCAGGATTTTGCACTTGAACATACGTGTAGGTCTTTGTAATATTTGGTAGACCTGCATCCGAGGTCCGCAAATAATATGCATCTGTGTAATTGTGCACTTGAAAATGATGATATTCATTCGAGAGAATTTCAGACAACCATATCCCAGATTTAGCATCCTTCGTTGAGGTCACACGGATAGATCGGATAAATGAAGATGGCTGAAGCATAACATCGCTAGAGCATTGACAAGTCGCTATTCAGATTTGTTTCACAAAAAGTCTAGCTTTGCATTCGTTATGTAGGCTAATCGCTTTATGGGTTTTAGACTTCAATCGAAGAAAAAAGATAGCTTGCAAAAAAAGAGATCCATTATCCTACCTGTTGATAATAACTCATCAGCTTTGTAATTGTCACATGCTTACTAAACATGAGTTTGATGGCAATATCTTGATATGAAATTCAAAGTACATGTATAAATTCTGCAGAGTTCCAAAATATTCTGAACACCGCACCTAAACAACTGAACGGGAGTGATAATGGTAAACGTTTGACATTTAATTCTGTTCATTAAATTCTTCATTGTGATTATTGAAAAGTACAATTGTTTCAATTGCAGTAATTAATTACTATCTAATTGACTGTAATTACGAATTACCCTGCTTGATTGCAAATAGAAAGTACTCCGGTTTTCCTCGATTACATACTTACTAGTATATTACATTTAAAATATTTTTGTTTCCGGTGCCCAACTTAGTTTTATCGCAGCAATAGTTTTGCCGCAATAAACTTCTTTTAAAAAATTACCAGCAAACTTGTAGGTGTGGTAACGCATTATCCACGCGGAGAGGTAATTTAATAAGCGCGCTAAATGAATATCTAACAGCGCTGACTGCATGCAAAGTAGTAGCAATTACTTCTCAGATAAAAGGCTAAAAGTGCAATTGTTGATTACAACTATGTACAAATTACTCATCAGAAATTTTCATTGATCACAAAGTATAGTAGCCTAGTTGAATTCATAATAATAACAGAAGTCAGTTGAAAATGTAAATGAGTTTAATTTGATTTAAGATTTTAAATTCAATTTGCATTTGTTGAACTGAAATTTTCACTCACTTCGACTTTCAATATCGAAACTGAAAATTATGGTAGCTGCGCAGTAAGATTGAGACAAATCCATTGATATGTAGGACCCCATGGTATTTATCGACGCACGAAAAAAATCAAATTTTAGTATTTTTACTTTATTGAAACGCATTAAGCATACTCACACATGAAAAGTGAAAGAAAGAAAGAAAAAAGTCTTCCGCTAAACGGCTCAATATTTTGTTGCATCTTGATAAATATATACACGTGCATAGAGATTCAATAAGAACAATTAGAGGGACAGGTAATTTTAGGGAAATTTCCATTCAATAGGACGGAATTAGAATCATTGTGTCACCGACATAATTGTAAACATAGAAATATGGCACACAGTATTTGTCATTACTTCGATTTCTTTTTCCGACGTTCTTCTTGCAGTTCAAAATATAGAGATCGGATTACTTTGACATAGTCAACAGTAGTACATGGATCACCTACAGCCTCTAGAAGTTCATTATCAGTGGCATCCATGCTGAGAATTGGATAAACTTTCTTCGTTGTTTCGGAATCGTCTTCCAGCTGTGTCTTCTCTGCATCAGCTTGAGCATCAGCAACCACACTTTTCTGAAGGACAAAATTGACATTATGATTTGGATGAACAATGGGTTTCAAGAAACATGATTTGATTACACTGTCTACTGTCTAAAAGCTGCTTCATATAGCCATGTCATTGCAGAAAAACATCTGAGGGGGGAGTTCTCATCAAACTTCTTGAACAGGGGCTATGTTAGGCAGGTAAGTCAATTGAGGGTGCTTGCAATCCGCGAATGAAAGGGCGGTAAGCCTGGTTTTCTGATTGCTCAGAAGTCGCGTATCAAAATCGTTGCCAGAACAACGTATTGCAAGAATTAAAGCTCATACAATTATTCAGTACAGGTTCCTCAACCATTTCTGATCGAAAGGTTTAAAAATCCGACGATCTAGTGCGCGATTCGATAATCAGCATGTAACTATTGAAACACAAAGACAATGGAACAAGCACAGTTTTTCGCAACAAGCACCTGTCTATCTCGGAGAGCAAGTTATCGAATATTCTGAAGAAACAAAATCTATGAATTTTATCTATAATCCTCAATTTTGAAGTTTTGCATATTAGAAAAGAACAGAACAACTAGAGCTGGGACTGTTCAGGATATTTTTCAAGAACTAATATCGTTTGCATCTTCGAATCAAGGATTTTCTATAGTGCATGCGCCAAGCTGTTTGTCCCACAATTAGATGATAGCCATCATGGAGTAAGCATAGGCCTATAGAAGGAAGTTTCTTGACTCAAAGAGATGTCGGCATATAGCAAAACATTATGTATCAAACGATTCATTTTTTGCGGATTACGCTCATGTGGTCTAAAACAATATTAGATCAATTTAAAAAAAACAAATTTTTTCTTAAAAATATTCCTGTGTTTATATACTAGCGATTTGGAACATTAGGCTTCAATATACAGGGTATACTGAAATTATGCACTATCTAGGGCATTAAAGATAAAGAAACTATAATCACAAGTATCGTAATCAACCGGAGATTCAGCTGATTATCAATGAAATTTCATGAACTGCATTATAGTGCAAGTCTTCATACAAAAGTTAAGATTCTATTCTGCTTCTTGACTCAAATTTCGAATTTGCTCACATAGTAGATATGGTTCATACAGCTCTTTTCCACTTGGTTAAATGGATCTCTTCAACGCCTCTTGTCTAAATTATTAGCTAGCTGACGGCATCCTACGGTCTACAGAAATCACTCTACAAAATTTATTTATAAATGGTTAGCATCATAATACTACATGCAGTTAGAATTCAACTATTCATAGGTTTACCTGTGGATTGATGCAATTTTATAGTTTTATGATTCACAAAATTAAGCTTCATTTCGTATCTGAATCTGAATGATATTGTGGACCCATTTAATCCTTTTAACCAGGAATGTGGAGTCGGAGTCGGAGTCCCGGAGTCCTATCATTTTTGCTGGAGTCGGAGTCTGGAGTCCTATCAAATGATAGGACTCCAGACTCCGGCCTATAACTAGACCAGAAATAATATAGTACCAGCAAATCATTTATTCTCGTGCATAGCTGTCATTGTCTTGATGTCAACTTTCTTCATCAAACAAAAGTACAGAGACAGCAGTGCATGCAAAGCTTATAATAGTTGAGGGAATGAACCGTGATAGTGAAAAAAAGGATTGTCTTTTCACTCGGTGATTTAGTAGAGAAGACAAGCCTTCCTAGCCTCGATCACACTTACGCGCCAAAGGTAACATCAGAGACAAAAATGAAATACTGGTTTGTTTGAGAACATTGCATCTTACTCTCACGTTAATCGTGTGTGATGGCTCCTCTAAAGCGGATATTAAAATCGAAAGTGTACTCATATTTTTTGGAGAAGGATGAGGATTTTCCTGCCTGGTAGAGACTGGAGAATAACCGTGTGAAGCACACATCAACAAGATGGGAGGAGTCGAGTCGCATGCATCCAACTTAGAGCGACATTTGATCAACTTTCATCGAAAATGATTGATAATTGATGCAATGATCACTAAATATCGATTCAGGTAAGCCTATAATGATCTGTGATGTTGGTTACCAGTTAATTTTTCAAAAAAACTAAGCTTTTATACTTGCCACCCGGAGTCGGAGTCCTATCAAAATGATAGGACTCCGCATCCCTGCTTTTAAGTCATCATGATAATCATCATCGTCTTTGATTGTGATATTTTGCTGTTTCAGTGCCGGCAGTTTAAGTGACATGATCAAGCTCAAGAAAATACTCCTATTTATAAGGCTGGGCATCACAGCAATAGTAACCCATCAAATTGCTAACTTAATGAACATTACCTCTCCAAGGTTGACAGACGCGGAGTATTTGTAAAACACTATTATTCCTTCTGTCATTATTATTTATTACTGTCATGATCAATCAATTCCGTGGTAATTTCTTTGAAACTGTAAAAGTTTGCATATCTCATATTTGACATCGAGTTCATTTAAGAAAATCGAAACTGCATGCACATTGGGGATGTAATTGATACTGAGTTCCTACTCTACCTAATATATATCTTACTCTATGATAGCCATTTAGAAGCATCTGTCAAAAATATCGAAAGAAAACTTTTAAGAAAATAGATTTTACTACATAGTGCATATAACACGATTGCAGAAGGATTTGTCTTAAATTTTCAACTCGACATATTCTCAAAAATATTCTCTTTATAAAACATTTACAAGCACAGAATAAATGTTGGCCCTTCCGATCATTATTAAAGAAAGTAGCAGGCGTACGAAAATTAGTTCTCTTGATGATTTCACATCCTCTCCTCGGCATTGCTCACTGTATAGTGCATACATTGAATCGAAGCCAAGACAGGGATGTGTGTTTTGGTGTGTGCGAAGTGATAGCACAGCACGCACGCATCTCTCACTGGCTCTGGTGTCCTTTGCTGACAGCTTATTGTTTGCCATTTCCAATAGCAAACGATACACGAATTATCCATTCGAGAAGGAGCAAGTTGTGTGATGTGATATGCCATTTCGATATTTAGGTTACATACAATTCTTCCTTTCTAGGAAACCGAAGCCCGCGCAGATGAATCTAATTCTGTGGTTACAAGCAAGAATGTAAACATTGTGCTCTAAAATAAAATGTCTACTCAGTTTTCTAAACCAAAAACCTAAATTTCGCTTGCAGTAAGAATGGGGCCTATATATTCACCAATTCATATATTAACTTTTGTGGCAATCAGATGAGTTTGACGGTTCCTGGATTGACTTCAGTACTCAGAACCGCATGTCTCTTGATTGACAGTCTTACTTAACAAACATCTTAAATATTCAAAGTGCCAAAATACACTCAAAGATTGTATCTAATGCATTGATGCTCGAGGTGATATTGAAAATTTCTTTGCACATGTTGGACTCATCGACCCATGATCCAAAGTTCTCGTTCCATGCCCAATCCCTTTGGCCATCCCGGCCATTTATACACATCGATTTTGAAACGAGAATGAAGTTAACAAAATGAAATTCATTCGTAAAAATGCTGCAGTCCTTGATGATTGCGCCTGATACCAATTTCTCATGCATAAATGCATGAATAAATCGCTCTTTTCGAATGCTGCGAATGCAAACAGGCCTGCATTGTGGAATCCTTTACTTATTGATCCACATTTGACAAGGGCATGCATTTAAATACATTCCAAATAGATGCACGAAAGGATTTTTCCTTGCTTGTGAGATTCTGAAACTTTTATTGAAGAAATGTATTACTCAGCAGCATCACTTACCTGTTCCTGTTTCTTTGGTGCTTCAGAGTCGATCATATCTCGTAGGCGTTCGCCGATGGTGACAATCGTTGACTCAATATTGAATCCGGTCTTTGCACTTACATCGAAGTATTCAATACCCAGTTCAGAAGCCAGAGTCTGGAAATGAAGTCATGAAAGGCTTGTTGAAAATCAGGGATTTGGAGCGGATAGGGTCTCAAAGAGACTTAAAGCTGGTAGGAGTAGGCTATGGATTGCCAAATGTGCCAAATACAGTATGAAGACAGAGCTATTTCATAAAAGCAGAAAAGGTCAAATTAATGCAGAGCTGGTCAAGGATGCACATGGATCGGAGCGCCTCCAGATGACGCGTGGAGCGGTGCAGTGAACATAAAACTGCTCTTGATTCCTGGTAAATGTAGACTGGTGCCTTTTAAAAACGCATGCCTTCAATTATTCCTTCTAGCTTGTCCGTGGCAGATTGACTGTGAAATTCTAAGCTTTTGTAAGCTTTTAAGCTCAAAGTACAAGGTTTTTCAACGCCAATTTTTTTAAAACTTAAAAAAATTGCCCCATTCCTTCAAGTTCTCCTAAACTAAGAAGCGGAACCAATTCAGAAGAGGTACACTATACATTTCAGAAACGAGAAAACCGATGATGGTATTTGTCTTTCAATGCTATAGATATTTATTCCATTGATGGCATTTTAAAGTTTGAATTTGATTTTTTGGAAAATTTTTGCTTCGATGACTATAGGCATAGCATGATAGACATTGTTGAAAGCTAAGGGCTAATAATTTTGACAAAAATTGTATTATTATGATATATTCACATAGTCCTTAAGAAATCTGTTTATTCAATCGATACATACTATCTAAATGCAACTCAGCAATCACACTGAGATTCATTAAATTGTGGAGAATTTATCAAAATACAAAAATCCATTTCGAGTTCACTGTAAGATGAGTTTTGTGCTGATAGAAGGGGTTAAAAATCGGATCAACATGAATGACAAGGCCAAAATGCAGGAATCACATTTACGGCGTAGAAAGTTAGAATAATTTTTTCACCGACTTGAATTACTCACGCTTTTCAGTAGTATGAGTAGCAAGCACAATGTCGGCTGTTGTGTAGCACTCTTGTAGCACTGTAGATCATTCGTATAAAGTCACATCATCAACACATTTCAATGCAAATTAAATAATAATAGTCCAAGCATCATATGAAATACTAGAAAGCAAAAATATTCCATGTTTTCTGGATGTACTTTTGAATTAAGTTCATTTATTCCAGGGGTCAAATTCAAAATTATTTCAACATCTCATCAAAGATACGCAAAAACATTGACTACTGAAAAGTGCATTGTCAAATATGAGATATTTCAGAAGCTATGGCAAAATTTCGGGATCGGATTGAAAAACGCCCTCCCATCCCCATCAGGGTGAGATTCAACGTCATTACTGGTGGCTTGGACGGTACTGATATAGCCAGACGTCTGGAACATTGTGGCACTTTGATCCCGAATGCTCTTCCTGCCGACTTCCAATGATACTTTCGGGGCTCGACCAGTGGATCAAAATATCGCTATGCCAACCACTTGCCATTCTACGCGGGACGCTCTGCATACGGGTGAAAAATTAATACCCAGTATAGGAATAATGCCAAAAATTGGTCGGTTTTCAAAACTGGATAGATTAAGCAAAAACACCGAGTAAACTCATACTAACTCGATGTTCGGGGTCAGATATGATTGCCGACTCCGTGCACTACAAACACCACCATTTTCTTCATGAATTTGGCGCATTTTCTGCTCGACAGTTGGTTAACCATTGCCTTTTATAATTTGGTGTTGATTTCTACGCTTCGTTAATTTAAGTTTCAAGTGATAATGTTCTTTTGCTACTATCAATTTTCCTTTATATTTTGACATGTAATTGAGCAATGAATTCTTTTATCGCAATCAATCTTTGACAGCGTTTTCTAAGAAGAGGCTTCTCATCCCAGCTGGAATGAGTGAACGCTACAAAATGCATGGACTGAAATCGTAAATCTTATTCAGGTCTCTTGCTAGCGCGACCTCGTATACCACTTCTACTGCGCTCGATATGACAATGTCTGCCTGTAATGAGCGTTAATCAGTCGACTTCAGCTTATCATGTAATAATAATAATAATGACGTATTTATTTCAAGCCCCAATATTAGGAATCGTGGGGCATTCAACTTTACAAGATCTGAACAAAATGCAAAAATGTTAAGGCAAAACAACATCAAATAAATAAGTAACATGAGAGTAAAAAAAACGGCTTGGCGATGACAAGAAGTTACATACTGAATGAAGTTGCTATTACTCAATTTTGACATGGAAATTGTGAAATAATTTTGAAGCAACGAATTAGTTATTTTGGGGATGCGAAATTTTCCAGAGTACGGAAGTCGAGGAAGAGACAGTGAATGAAGAGGATGCTTCGGATCTGAAAGCAATTGCTCGAAGAGCTTCCAACTTAACACCACTCGTCCATAATCTAGAGGAGCAAAAAGATGACATTGACATCTGGCCCCACATATCATACGATGACAACGTTGCTGAACTCTGTCGACTAAACTTGATTGATTCGAACGGAGGCCAATAAACAGAGGAGCACAATATTCCATAACGCTCCTGATGCAGCCGCAATATATTGTAAAAAGTTGATCTTTATCAAGAAACTGCTTCAACTGTCGAAGCACGTGATGAAGCCTTTCTGGAGACAGCGTCAAAATGAGATTTCCAAGTAAGTCTTCGATCGAATAGTACGCCCAGAATTTTCAGTTCCAAAAAACCGATGGCATATTATGGATCTCCCACTCAAAGTCGCATTATTTAGTCTGAGCATCACTGATATATACATGTACTTTTCTTCTATATCACTTGATGACTACTCCTTTATTTTCTCTCATTTTTCGCTCCTTAATGTGACGTAATTTCACATCATTTCAGGGCGTTTCCACTTCTTAATATTTTGGAAATTCATGAGTTTGACTTTTAAAACATCATTGTTTACACATAATGTCCTTAGTTGATCTGCGGGCGATTTCCAATGTTTCCTCGAGGTTAACTTGTCATTCCTAGACAGATTACAGCATACTTTCGGCTCCAGGCGTTCTCCATATCTTTAACCGGCTGAGTACATATGTAATTCTCACAATAGCTGAACACAGGTTTTCTGATGAATTTACAGATCAGTTAGCCTATCAGTTAAAAAGTATTTAATTAATGCTATTTTATCAATTCACAGTTAAATATCTTGCATTTAGTATGATGAACTTAGTAATTAACAACTGGCTGAGCGATTAACCCCAATTTGGTTTCATTGAGTAATTTAGCCTAGCCTTCATTTCATTTTTCATCTTGAGAAATAGATGCAAGTGTCGGTCACATAGACAGTCACAATGTTAGTGAATTTGAGGTGCAGCATATTCTGCACTCAGACCTTACAGGAGATGAAGAACAATGCAGCATCAACATGTTGAGAAGCGAAATCAGAGAGCAATAATACGCCTCCTTTCTAGGAATAGCGGCAACTTATTACATGTCATGGAACTCTACATCCAAGCCGTCAGCCGACCTGGGCGGCCAGCGCATTTCATCGTCTATCGCACCATGCAAAAATGCTCCCACATCTTAACCAGTTTGTCTGTCATCTTAACCAGTGCACTATCGACTGATGATGTGCTGTGGGAACCTTCTTGATAGAGTTGATAAAGAATCTCGTGGGTAAAAGTTCGCTGACGAGTTCTCTCTTTCAGACGCGATATACAGTAGCTTCTCACAGTCTCTACTATGGTTAAAGAGAACATGTCGCGCTTTAAGACAATTTTCCTCTGGCGAAGCTTGCAATCTCTCCTAATAAAGCACATTTAAGTGGCGTTGCAAAACACCGTATGCGAGTTTTACGAATTATCACAATCAAAATTCGTCATCAGTGCAGCACACACTGAGATATCAAGACTTGTTTCTTCTAGGAAAATCATAAAACATTATTTGCTTCTCTTTTTTGAGGAAGAAGTTGGATAATATTCTTCACTTATTTATTTTTTACGATCAGCAATTTAGACTGATGGTAAAAGAATATCTTAACACCAGGAAAAACTTGCAATGTTATTAATTATTTGACGAGATGAAACAAATTGCTATCCGCGTATGTGATGTGACTCTTGCAGGCATTTTCTGTGTTCATTAATGCCGCAAACATGCATGTTAGTGCTTGTAATAACTCAGGTATTTGATAAAAGTAATGCCGTTAATGGCGATGTAAATACTACAAATTGATGCGAAAAATGATGCTCTCTTCTCAATCCATTGCAATCCTGCGAATACATTTGGCTCATGAAAGGTGTAATTATCATGTTTTATTACTTGTCTGCATGCTTCTCGCATCCTAACGTTCAAAGGAATATGATAAGAAAATTTCGTCGAGAGAAGCACAAAAAATGACACCAAACATTACATTTTCAAGGAATACTTTACTTAAAATGTTGAGCGTGGACATCTCTATCAAAGGTCGGTTGGGACGAGGCTGAGGTCGAATAATGGTTCAAGTTCCAATCCTGTTGGATACACCCATCACTTCTTGTTATTGAGACAAATCTGTCTCTGAGAAAAACTGCACAGAATTCACATCGTCAAGTAACACGACATACTTGAACGACGACAATCTGATGACGATGGCGAAGACTTAATGATGCTTCTACTGAATAACAGGCGCATAATTATCAATGTCATCATTTAAGAATGGAAATGAAGTGAATGATTCTGTAATTATAATCACCCCAGCCTTATCTGATTGCTTTCCGTTGCTGGATTTCTGTCGCACCCAGGGTTGCCAGCGCAAATTTAAGAAAAAAAGCACAAAAAGCATGACTCATATTATAATTAATAGCCTCTTAGGCAACAAAAACCGTCAAGTATGCTGTCCTTTATATACATTTTAATGTCATGTATTACATAAAAATTATGGAGGTAAGTTATGGAGGTGACCAAAAAATGCAATTCTATTTCATTAATTTTGAACCTGTGCACGAAACGAAGTTATCAAGGAATTTTACGACTATTATTACATCTTCACCCAAATTATTCAAGAGCCTACTTCGATAAAAAAATACAATATTTCTAGAAGTACACCAAAAGGAAAGCCTACAATATCAAATACGTCACATATGTTACATAAGTACGCCTACAGAAAACTATCGCTCATTTTATCTGTAATATTATCCTAGGGTTAAGTTAGGCAATTCATAACTTCAAAAAATTGAAGGTGTACATGAATATAAGGGTCAGAAAATAATTCAGAAATAATCATTATCAATATTTTGAACAATATCAAGAAACAAAACGTTTCGAATTGCAAAGTCTATAGAAAAATTGCTTGCACTTAGTTAATAATAACAAAATTGTTATACAAGTCGTCGTCGCTTGGTTCTCATGTTTCCTAAGGTTGCACTTGCTGCTCTCGCCAGAAGTCGATTGGCTTTCATGGACAATGCTTTATTGATTGCCTTCTGTCTGACCTCCTCCTTCGCCTTTGTTAATCGAACATTGTTTTTGTTCGCTTCTCTTTGTAAAGCGACAGCTTCTTTTTTTCAGCGACTGCCACTAAACCGGCTGCTTTTTCTTGTTTTCTCTTTGCTTCAGCATCCTTTTTGGCAATCCTTTGTTCATCGGATGCCAGTCTTCTCTCTAGATTTTGTTGTTTTTCCGATTCTAGTAATTTATTCATAAGTTCTTTCTCTAAACGAACCTGCTCTTGAAGCATCTTTTCCTTTTCAGTTGCCAATCTTTGGTCTTCTAGACGTTTCTTGATTGAACGCTCGCTCCCAGACATGGATAAACAACTTTTACCAAAATAGTATATTTTAGTTCTCCTGATTCTTCTGTTGAACTCAATAAAAGCACAAAACAGCAAATTTGATTAAAAAAGCACAAAAAAACACTCTTTCCCAATTTTCAGAAAAAAGGCAAAAGAAAGCGAATAAAGCACGAGTACTCTCATAAACTCTTATAAAAGCGTAATTAAATTGTCTTTAGCGAATGCATTTGTAGTTAATGACCATCATGAGGAGAATACGTTGCTTTTCTTATCTTATCCACTAGAAACGAAGAACCAACATTTTGTAAAATTTCTATCACAGTAGTAAGCAAAACTCCACTTCTGGACCGCGCAAGATGGCCGCCATCGCTGAGTCCCCCCCCCTCTGGAACGACAGAGGTTGTGGTCTGTCGTGGTGTGCGGCCCGGTGGGTTCACAACATGTTCGCTGACGTCCCCCCCCTCTGCAACGACAGAGTGTGAGACTCGGGTGAGTTGGTCCGACCGCCTGGTTGACGTGGGCGACCGTCTAGGTTGACGTGGGCGACCGCCAGGATTAGTCTTGAGGCTATAGTGTGTGATGTTTTTGGTGCAATCTGCTGAATGTTGGGTTGTAAAATGGGTTGTTTCGAGTGGTCGGATGAGAAAACGGAGGTCGGATTCGTGTTCAGCGTGAAATTCTGCATCGGTAGGGTGAGTTTCCAGTCAATCGGTGAGAAAAAATTTTCAACATTTTTCGAAAAACGACAGAGTTAGAATTTGGGACGTTTTGGTGTGTAGTGTCCAAACGAAGCATCGGATGAGAAAACGGAGGTCAGATTCGGATTCAGCGTGAAATTCTGCATCGGTAGGGTGAGTTTCAAGTCAATCGGAGAGAAAAAATTTTCGGCTGACGTCCCCTCCCCTCTGGACAGCATGCTTCGATTTTGGCTTCTAGTGGACGGATTTTGTCGTGCGATAGCTCGTTTGAAAGCTAAGAGTGAGACAAATTCAGTGAAAGAATCGGCTTGTTCCTATCTGTCTTCGTTCAAAGTTAGAGCGGTTACAAGATTTTAGGTCGGAGCTCGCTCACCTGAAAAAATCCTAAGTGTCAGAGTGACTTTGTATGGGTAAAATTTTGAAAATTTTCCAAAGTGTGGAATTTCGACCTGGGACCGTCACCAAAACATTTTTCATCAAATTTCACTGACCCCCCCCCCCGACAGCAATCTTCTAACTTTGGTTCTAGTGGACGGATTTTGTCTTACAGCTACTCGTTTGAAAGAGGAGAAAAAACTGCTCGACAACATTTTTTGTTGCGAGTCAATCGGACCAGCCGTTCAAAAGTTAGAGCGGTTACAAGATTTTAGTTCGGAGCTCGCTTACCTGAAAAAATCCTAAGTGTCAGAGTGACTTTGTATGGGTAAAATTTTGAAAATTTTCCAAAGTGTGGAATTTCGACCTGGGACCGTCACCAAAACATTTTTCATCAAATTTCACTGACCTCCCCCCCCCTCTGGACAGCTTGCTTCGATTTTGGCTTCTAGTGGACGGATTTTGTCGTGCGATAGCTCGTTTGAAAGCTAAGAGTGAGACAAATTCAGTGAAAGAAACGGCTTGTTCCTATCTGTCTTCGTTCAAAAGTTAGAGCGGTTACAAGATTTTAGGTCGGAGCTCGCTTACCTGAAAAAATCCTAAGTGTCAGAGTGACTTTGTATGGGTAAAATTTTGAAAATTTTCCAAAGTGTGGAATTTCGACCTGGGACCGTCACCAAAACATTTTTCATCAAATTTCTGTGAATTAGGGGGGGGAGGTCACTGTGATTTCTTTTTACTTCTCATTCCATCAGATTTTTTCTTTTTTTTTTCATGTCTGTAGTTTTCTTTTCAGTACATGTGATTCAATGTCAGTGAATTTCTTTCCAGTAATTTTTGTCAGTGCATGTTTTGTCATTCAGCTTTTTTTCATGGATTTTTTTTTTTCTTCATTTTGTTTTGTTTTTTCAGTGAGTTGTTTCTTCAGCAGTGATTTCTATTTCATGGTATTTGATTTTTCATTTCTTTTTTTTTTTTTTTCAGTGAAGTTTTCATTTCTCTATTCAGAGTTTAGATTTTTTGTTTTTTTTTTTTTTCTCTTCTCTCAGAGTTTCTTTTCAATTTTTTCTTGTTTCATTCAGTGATAATATTCAGTTTTTTTTTCATTTTTTTTTCAGTTTACTTTTTTCAGTGAAGCTCATTCAGTTGGGTTTGTCTTTTCACAGTTTTTCTTTTTCTTCTTCCAGTTTTTTTGTTTCAGTTTTCGAGAGGAGTGTCTTTTTTTCTTTTTTCAAGTTTCAGTTCTCCTTTTCTCTTTTTTTTTTTCAATGCTTTTTTTTCATGTTTTTTTCATGTGGGTTTTTTTTTTTATTTTTTTCTTTTTTGTCATGTCTCAGTTCAGTGTTCAATGTGAAATGCAGTGTTTTTTTTCTTCAGTGAATTATTTCCGTGTTTTTTTCATGTCTTTTTTCAGTTTTTTCATTTTTTTTCTGATGTGTGGTTTTTTTTTCTTTTTCAGGTCATTTTTTCTCTTTTTTTTTATTTTTCATTTTTCAGTGATGACTTTCTTAGTTTTCAATTTTTTTCTTTTTTTTTTTTTTTCTCTTTTCAGTCATCGTTTTTTTTTTTTTTGTTATTATTCTTTTTCAGGTCATTCTTTTCTTTCCTTTTTTTTCAGTTTTTTCTTTTTCAGGTTCTTTTTTTTTTTTTCCTTGCTGAAAAATGTTTTGGTAAAGTCCAGGGTGGTCGAAATTGGAAGTTGAAATTTTTCAAATTTTCACAACTGGAGTCTCACACTTAGGGAATTTTTCACTTGGTGGCATGTTTACATGCAATGTGCTGAGGACCAACTTCCCGTGGTTCATATGAGATGGTTTCATGTGTAATATTGTAAAAAGAATGATGTGACGAATCGTTGCAACAAACGCATGTCGCTCGATGAATTACTTTCGGGAGATAGAGCCATTTTAAGTTTTCTTCGAGCATATATAAACCCGAAACGTAAGTCTGATTCACTTCATCGAAAGACGAGGGTAGCGACGGGTGTCGCTCTGAGCTCCGATATCGGTGTTGTCAAAGGACTGCTAATCTTTTTGAAGTAGGCAAGCTTATTCTTACGTCAAAGTTTGTATGATAGAGTTTGTTAGTGTCGTTACTACTGATAAAATGGTTATAAATTGTATGAGTATTAAAATGCGGAATTTTTTAAAAATTCTTAATTTTTCCACTTTTTTTCAAAGTTTTAACATATAGACTAAGGTTTTCAAGTATCCTGAGTTCAAATTATGTATCAATTTGAAATTTAACTAAGGTCTAAGGCTGCTTTTGAGGTTAGATCCCAGCTACTGATCACTACCTTGACTCGGCGTTGACTGTTACCACTTCGGGCAGTGACAATGATGTCTTCAGGCTGTAAATAGCGAGGTATCGGGGAAGATCTCTCACTTTCCCTAGTGATCAGTACAAGGCCGTGGGCTGTCGACGGGATCGAGTGCCACTCACTACACTCTTTAGGAATATGACTGTACTACATGATTCCAAACTTATACAAATTTCATTATTTACAGCTAACGATAAATCAGATGGCTAATGTACAAGAAACAGAAAGTACCATATCAAAATGTGTGTGTGGCGGTCGTAAATCGCAGTGCGGACGCCAAGGCTCACGTCAAGAAGGCGGCACCGCCACATGATTATCTTGAATAGGGTTGCGTGCGTGAAGTGTAGATGCTGAAGGTGATGAGGATGAGGCCGTTTCTACAGAGTGCATGCTGACTGAAGTGGTGGTTTAGTGACTGATTTGAGATTTATCGCATTGATTGTGGAAGAGAGGGAGCGAATGTTGGCGATCGAGCGAGAGGTAAGTTGAGAATGTTGTTGAGAATGTTGTTGAAATGATGAGTTGGCGAGAGCGGTTGCGTCGTTGGAGCGTGAGATTGACGAAAGAGAGTGCTTGAGAGTATGATGAGGATGATGTGGATTTAGATAGGGAGCGTGAGAGGAAAGCGTGTGAGGAAGTTGAGCTCTTCGTCATCGAGGTGTCAAACATTGTCATCACCGACCCCCCGAAGAGCTCATCTTCCCCAAAAGTGAAGAGTGGTGGGATTCGTGTGCAGTCGGCGAGTGGTTGAGGATGAAGAGAAGAGGCATGTTTCGCAGCAGATGGCGCATGATTTGTTGGTAAATAAGTATGAGAGTTTGAAGAAAGTGAAGGATGAAGTTGTGAAGGACTTGGATGAGTTAAAAAAGAAGGAACTGAAGTCGAAGGAGGGTGCGGATGAAAACATTAGAATGAGGCGTTGTGTCACTGATTTGAAGAATCAGACGCGAGAGTTGGAAGAAAGAATGATGAGTGTGAGAAGAGGGCGAGTGCTGCGGAGAGAAGAATGAGAGATGCAGAGGCGAAGTTTGAGGAGATGATGAAGGAGATGAGTGTGTTGAGAGCGAGGAATGTTGAGTTGGAGAGGACTGTGGCTCGGCGGGGTGATGAGAGCAGGCGTATGAGAAGTTGGAGCGCATGAGGGATGAGTGGGAACGTGTGAATGAGGATCGTTTGTTTGAGTTTCACATCCCTATTCGGGATAATCATTTGGCCGGCGAAGTATTGGTAAATCAAAGCCTCGACGAAAGTATAGTATGTTACAATGGTCATCCGAGCAAGAAGTGTCTGCATGCCAGCCTGAGAATGCGCGGTCACCTACATAAATTCTCGATTCGGAAACGCGCGAGACTGCCAAAGGATGACTAACTTGGTAAGTGAAAAAGTAAATAAGATAGTATATCCTATTCTAATACATATCATTTTCATTGCAGATCTTTGCCCGCCTTCACCTACCCATCACGTCACTCCCGAGAACGAACCATCGGCTCTCTTAAGGGCCACCTAGGGGCAAGACATGATAGAGCCTCCACGCGGTTCGCACCGGGCAGTCTTTAGACTGGCGAATACTATCATTAAGTTGAATCTGCTATCAGTCAACTTGAACGTTGCGTCGCGTTAGAGGGTATATAAACCACTGCCTCTCATTTCATTTCATTTCAATCATGCAGACGCCGAACAGTCAAGTCAGCTCTCCTCGCGGACCACAGTTAAGGCCGCGAAATTTATTTGAGGAGTTTGTCAGGCTAGAGGAGCAAGACAGAGTTTTTAATAATCTTGCTCGGATTGGCAATCCGATGACAGCAACTGCTGTCAATCCAACGGAATGGCGCTACATTCCAATTTTTAGTCATGTGCCAGTTAGTGTGGAAGTCGACAGTGCTACCAAAGAGAGAGTCAAAGACTCTAAGGAGTAAGATGACGTTACTCCCGAGAACGAACCATCGGCTCTCTTAAGGGCCACCATGGGGCAAGACATGATAGAACCTCCTCGCGGTTTGCCCTGGGCAGTCTTCGGACTGGCGAATACTATCATTAAGTTGAATCTGCTATCAGTCAACTTGAACATTATGCAGTCGATTGCTATCCCTGAAGCATTCTGATTCGCTGTTGAGCAATTCATTGTTGAAAACCCTATATAAGCTAGAAGATTGTAGCGCTTCTCATTCAATTTGAAGTCACGATGGAAGCGACATCTGCCGACAACATTCCCGTCTTCACTGATGAAGACAACGGCATTCCCGAGTTCGTCATCCTCGACGAGTGGGTTGAGGAGGAGAAGAAGGGGAAGATCAAGAGGATCGTTTGGGCGGATGGAGTGTGGACTCCAAATACCACTCGCATCCGAAAGGTGCCAGATGCTCCACCACGGCTTAGGCGGTATAGGGTAACGACAACCTAAGCGTCATACCATTGACTATTCCAGTCAATAGTCAAATTCACGTCCCCGAGAACGAACCATCGGCTCTCTTAAGGGCCACCATGGGGAAAGACATGATAGAACCTCCTCGCGGTTTGCCCTGGGCAGTCTTCGGACTGGCGAATACTATCATTAAGTTGAATCTGCTATCAGTCAACTTGAACGTTGCAAATGAAGTTCGGTGTAATACTTCCTTTCGACGGGCGTTCCTGTAAAGGGCGGCGGTGAAACCCGTAGCTATGTATACCGCAAGGGACATTCGGCAATGGTCAATCTTGTTAAACCTCTCTGCGTCATGTTTGCAAGTGATTGCCTCTGTCTCAACGTAGTATGCATTCGCGCCAGGGCGACATTTAGCCAACTGTCGAAGGTTGCCTAAAACTTTCCATTGCATACGTTATGAGAACCATGAGTTCTACCTGTCACTATCAATGAGACGAATTGATGAATGGAATGAAATGGGAGGACACTCACGCGCCACACGCAACATAACACACTTCTCTCTTCCGTAGTCTAACAAGCTCTTTACACATGGATCGCAGTCGATTGCTATCCCTGTATCAGAAGTGTAAGCTATCTTAATTTATTTGACACTATTTTATCTACCATCATCGTCCATATGAAATGTTTTTAGATTTACAAGTTAGACTAAGCGTGCTACTATTTCCAAATGAAAAAGTATACATGGTTAAATCATCCACTTAAGCCCATCCGTAGTCTAACAAGCTCTTTACACATGGATCGCAGTCGATTGCTATCCCTGTATCAGAAGTGTAAGCTATCTTAATTTATTTGACACTATTTCATCTACCATTATCACCCATATGAAATGTTATAAGATTTACAAGTTAAACTAAGCGTGCTACTATTTCCAAATGAAAAAGTATACATGGTTAAATTATTCACTAAAACCCCATTCAAGTAAGTCAGTATGAAAGCAAAGATAATACGAAATAAACATTTATTATGGCATGTATTTCAAAAGGTCTTCATCGTCAATATCGTCCCAGAGTCTGGCTTCACATAGATCACAAAAACAGTTGAGCTGCTTTAAACGTTCTTCTGCAGCGTCCCTCACTTTCTCAATGTACGCCCACTCCGCCACGGTTCGCGGTTGGGAGTTAGGGGTGTACCACTCCCATATTTGATGCAAGTGCGACTTGCTGGTCATCTCCATCACCCCTTCGGCATCATATTGTAAATATTTCCACCGTATGCCTGTTAGGTCGGGCAACTCCTCTTCATCCTCCTCCGATAATGATAACTTTCGTATATTGTCCAGTCGGTACACCTTCTCCACCTTCGCCTTTCTTGGTGCATTTGGTGTAACGAGCACCTTTGCTGATGTACATGGAGAGGAGAACTCCAATGCGGTATTTGGTGTTGTTGGAGGACTTGTCATGTTGTCTTTGAAATGCTGACTTTGAATAATGATAACTTTAACATTTTTCTAATTCTTAAGTATACACAAGCAGCCAATCAGAATGAACATCCAATGAATGAAGAGAATGAAAGTATATAAGCAAAGTGACATTCGTGTCATTTCACTCTGTCTTTGAGACGCATAAGTGAACGGTTGTCTAGCGAATTCTGTTATTATTTGAGGCGTACAAGTGAATTCCAAATTTGAGACGTATTATTTGAGTGAAGTCTCTATCTTGTTGAAGTATCAAGCTTAAACATAATTTCGTTGAAATGGTAAGTTGAAAATTTCTTCACTCATCTCCCTCAAACGTGTGGCTAATAGCATCTTCCTCAATTTCAGGCATCAACTTCATCACCAACACCCTCCCTTCTCGAGGAAAGTTTAGAGTTGTTGAGTCAAAGTAGGTTGTAACAATACACTGAGACTTGAACAGAGATGATAGAATGATTTCTCTTTCAGGTGATGTGAGTTCCAGCTCAGGACTCTCGCGACAAGGCAACGAGTGGGAATGTGCCGACTGCGGACATATGTTTACAAGGAAGCACAGTCTCCTTCGACACATCAAACAACGTGTGTGTCAACGCAAAGCGGCGTCAATCTCCGGAGGTGAAGTTGATTCTGACGATGACATCTCCTTTCCTTGCGATTTGTGCCCTCTTTCTTTTGATAGTCACTTTCAGCGATCTTCGCACAGACTTCAACACACGCATGCAAATGATCACTACACCAACGGTACCTCTACCATCTCCCTCATTAATGTTTCCCATAATAATTTAGTACGCGACTACTGCATGGAGTCCAATACTCAAATAGTAGATTTTCCTGAGTGGCTCCTTCAAAATTCAAACATTATCGAAGCGCTCTTCAACAATTTAGACAATTTTAGAATGAAGGCGCTCATCTACCTTAAACTAAAATATATTAAAATAGATTTTCAAACGGGTCAAGTGACGGAGAGAATACAGTTTCATGTTCCTTCCTCTTCCGCAACCGAAGTTGTAGACTGCGAGTCTTGGCTAAATTTTCACATTCAATGTTTAAAATCAAATGTAGATAAATTCAATCAACGCGACAGCGCTCTCATTTTTGATGGTGTGGACTCAGCCATATTCAAAATTTCCCTATTAGAAAGTCATGCAGCTCGAGGCACATTTAAACTACCAAAAACGTTGTATAATAAGAAAGCTGTCATCAATGTTGATTGTAAATCACAGTGTTTCAAATATGCAGTCCTATCCATCCTTCACTATAATGATATCAACGCGCATCGAGATCGCACCTATAGCTATAGACAGTGGGAGGATGAACTAGACTTTGAAGGTTGTGATAGTAACAACATGAAAATCAAAGATGTAGAAACGTTCGAAAAACATAATAAGATTAAAATTGTCGTTCACGTGTGGGAGAAGGGGTTGAAGGGTGCCCGCTATAATTCACGTTCAACTTGTTATGAACGTGTAGTCAACCTCTTATTAGTAAAACAAGATGATAGCGAGGAATGGCACTACTGTGGTATTCCCAAAATCTCTCGCTTGTACACTCACTTGGGGCACTCTAAAAGAGGTGAACATTTTGTATGCGACCGCTGCATCCGCTCCTTTTGGAGTAAAGATAAATTTGAAACTCACTATGAATGGTGCAAGCGAGGTAAATTACAAATGGAACGCATGCCCAAAGATAAAATATTTTCACATAGGGATAATGGTGACGAATTAAGTCCCCTGCGTGTCATTTACGCAGACATAGAATGCTACATTGATGATATCATCCACAAGCCAGCAGCCATATCCTGCTATGAAGTATGGCATGACCACTTTAGAATAGACAAAACAAAATGCATACTTGGCAAGGTGAAGATTGCATTTCAAAATTTCTAGAATTTCTCGATAAAGCTGCTAAATTTCAACAATCATATGATTCCCAATTGCAGCGTAAGTCACTACATATGTCAGATGAAGACAAACAAAAATTTGAAAGTTGCACATCCTGTCCTAAATGTCATAAAACGTTTGATGACGATAAAATTAAGAAAGTGCGTGATCATGATCACATCACTGGTAAATTTAGAAACGCACTCTGCTCCAAATGTAACTTTTCACTTAGGTTGAGACGTCGTGTACTACCCGTCATTTTTCATAACTTTAAGGGCTATGACAGTCATATGCTCATAAAAGGAGGGTTGAGCCAGATGAAATCGTGGCAGTTTAATGTAATAGCACAAACGAGAGAAAAATTCATGGCAATGACAGCAAAAGTACCAGTAGATAAAACTAAAGAAAATAAGACAGTCTTCTTCGAAATAAAATTTTTAGATTCATTTCAATTCATGTCAGCGTCACTAGCTTCTCTCGTTCGTAATCTCAAGTTTCTTCCCCATAGTCAAACTTTGAAGAAACACTATCCAAACTTAACGGATGAAATAATCACTCGCAAAGGAGTCTTTCCTTATGCGTATTTTAGCTCAATGTCTAAACTAAATGAAACAACCCTTCCTTCCATTGACAAATTCAAAACGATTTGACGGGTGAAGATTGTCCAGTAGAGGACTATGAACATGCTCAAGAGGCATGGTTAAAATTTGATTGTAAAACGTTTGGCGATTATATGATCGCTTACTTAGAATTAGATGTCATTTTGCTGGCTGATGTCTTTCAGGAGTTTCGACGAGTGGCATTAGAAGAAGACAAATTAGATCCTGTCCACTTTGTCAGTCTACCAGCCATGTCCTTTAAATCAGCCTTTAAAATGACTGGTGAGACCATTCATCTCTTACAAGACCCGGAGATGTATAATATATTTGAGCGCGGAATACGCGGTGGTCTCACATTTGTAAATAAACATCATATAAAATCTGAAACAGTAGGTGATGATCATATCCACCTAAAGTACTATGACCAAAAATAATTTATATGGCAGTTCACTGTCTAAACCACTACCTCATTCCGAGTTTAGTTGGTTAAATCAAAATGAGCTTGAGTATTACTCCAACCCTTCAAACATACTGAAGATTCCAGATGAAGGTGATTGGGGATATTATTTTGAAGTGGATTTGATTTATCCAAATAGTATTAAAAATAAAACTGCTGATTTCCCACTCGCACCTGAATCTGGCGAAGTGACTGAAGATATGTTTTCACCATTCATGTCACAATTTCATAATAACTTAACAGAGTGTGGACAGCCAAGGTACAAACCATGCGCAAACTTTTACTCACCCAATATGATAAGAAAAATTATCTCGTACACTTCTGCATATTAAAATTCTATTTAGAAATGGGCATGCTTCTAAAGTCAGTTCACCGCATTATCAAATTTAGACAGAAAGCCTTCCTCAAACCCTACATAGATAGTAACAGTCAAAAACGTGCACTCGCCCAAAATAATTTTGAAAAGGGATTTTTATAAATATAAGAATAACAGTCTATTCGGAAAGACCATGGAGGATGTTAGAAAACGTATGAATTACAAACTAGTCGTTGATGAACAAAAATATCACAATTGACCTCATCACCTCTTTTCATTGATAGAGACATCATCGATGAGGATCTTGTAGGTGTTAAAATGATTAAATCAGAAGTTGAGTTGTGCAAACCCATCTATATTGGGCAAGCCGTTTTAGATTATTCCAAGCTTGAAATGTATCAACTCTTCTACAAAATATTAAAACCATGCCCTCTCGTAAAAGAGGTTCGCTTGCCGGGTGGTGATACAGATAGTTTCTTTTTAGGAATTACCACTCAAAAAGTTTAAATTTTAATGAAGTAGGCAAGTCATTAGAAAAATATTTCGACACATCTAACTACAATCCCACTCATCCACTCTATTCCATACAGAATGAAGCCAAACTTGGTTGTTTTAAGGATGAAACAGCAGGAAAGGAAATAGATGAAATGATTCTCCTCCGTCCTAAAATGTATTCCATGAAACTAAAAGAATGTGCAGATAGTATTAAGCGTGCTAAAGGTATATCAAAATCCATTGTTCATAAAATGAAACATCGGTCCTATAAGAAGGCCTATAAAAATTAAAACTATAACGTTTGTCAATATGACAATCTTAAAATCTCAAGTTCATACTGTGAAAACGTACACGTTCAAGAAACGAGCACTTTCAGCATGGGAGGATAAGAGGTGTTGGATAGGACATAACACATCTCTTCCACATGGACATCCTGACACAAACATACCTCCACCCAAAAGAATAAAACTCACGCTACCACATTCAGGAGATGTATTGACATAATCAACTTTAACTCAGTATTTTGATGTTGCTTTTTGTAGATATAATGGTTGTTTTATGTATCGCATGAGATCGTTTCTTCCTTGTGAATATATGCCTACAGTCAGCCCATTCCCCCTATATCTGTGAAAAGACTTTTTCATATACATAGTTTTATTTCAATAAACATATCACAATGACTTCACTTTGTTTTCCGAAACACTAAAGTTACGAGGGATTTAGTATCTTTCACATGGATGCACTCTTGTAAACCATTGGTAATTTTGATAGCAATAGAGGGTATAGTTTGTTTGAGACGGGATGATAGAAAAATAGATTCAAAATCTTCTCGACTATTCCATATGAAGCGTCTTTATCATGAATGAAATCACGTAAAATGTATTCTTTTTTCTCACCAACAGAAATAGGTAGAATCAAATCACTTTGAATGTAAAGGTGTTGTTCATGTTTATCAAGTGTCATTGGTGTTTCTATACCAATCGTATGCGCAGCAGCAAACACTGTTTGTAGCATTGAAAAGCCAAAGAGTTTTTTCAAATTTTTACTCAATTGACATTGAATGTCATCACCCAGTTTCAGAACAACGCGTTGATTTTCAATTGAAAACGAAATGTGGTGTGTCTTTACATCATATTTACTTTTCATCACATGCTTAAACTTCTGTTGTATATAAGGATTTACTACATGAATGAAGCTTTCAACTGTATGATATAGACGCGGCATTATATTGATAGCAACTTTAGATTCTTCATAAGACTGGTAAATTTTCTTGATGCGATCGCCATAGATGTCCACCACCATTCATCATTAATGAATCAGCTTTAGTGTGATATTCATGAGAAGCATACACCACACCGCTTCCAATAATAGGTGTATAATGTCTTACAAAATGACGCAAGGTTGGAGAGAAATAAACTGTAAGTTTGTCATTATATTTCTGAATAACCAACTTATTTTTGTCCGCCATAATTTTCTCTTCATACTTCTTACCCACAGTCTCATTCCATCGTTTTACTAACTCAATAAGTGATAAAGGTTGAACACCACGCTTTTTCAAAATGATGCGTTCTTCGCATTCTACAACATCTTCATCAAATATTTTAAATCTATAATGAAATTTGTTGATTCGATTTGAATAAACTTTTTTAACATTTGCAGTAGCAATTGACGTTAGATGTAGTCCATGACCAAAACCAAGATGTGGATAGAATTCACTATCAACCTCAGCGTAAGACCTTTAGTAAAAGAATGAAAGCGGAGGAACTGTCTCCCACTCCAATGATAGATAGTAAACTCATAAGCTTTCTGATTTTTATTCTTCATGATGGAAGTATTACCACTGTTGAATGCCTTAATAATTTTCTCATTCCCAAATGGCTCATAAGGAATCTGATTTTATCTGAATCCATTCATAGTTCCACTTTCATCTGATGTTAAATTGTATGGAACTGAAATGCATTATTCATCGTTATTCCATCATGGGTGCGAGGAGTCAATATCATTTCTTCCAAATCATTCACATTCTGAATATTGCTATAATAGCAAATAATATAAACTCCAACTCCATTCACCTTCTAAATGCAGTGGCCGATTTAATTCTACTCGATAGTCTGATGGTTTATTTTTGGGAAATTTATTCATAGAAGCATTACTGGGCAAGTAGATTAGAAACGAGTCCTTATTTTCACTTTCCATATTATTCACATTGGAAAAATATATTAGCATACGTTTGCATTAACTCTTCATTCGGAAATGGAGTGTGATACTTGTCACAGCATCTTTATGAAAAGGAATCAACGCACCAGCATCGTCATATAAATGGCAATATCAATTTGTGGGATGTAGTTTGATTTCAGCTTTGTATAATGCACTTTCTTGAAGTATGCTCAGATTAAAAATACTGCAGCTTTTTGGTGGTATGGTATCATTGCTAGCAATGGAGCTTCAAACATTCCCACACGTCATCTTCACCAATATTGGAATATATCTGAAAATAGTTAATACGACGCGATAGCGACATGTCTGCGCTAGCTTTGGTTACAGTACCACTTTTAAAGATATTTTGATCAAACCCAAAATGTCCATTAGAGTTTTATCCATAATTAGTTCAATACTTTTCCACTTATAGTGAGAGACAAAGTACCTTCTTTTTCAGAAAATGAAATATGTTGGTCATTAATACTTATTTAAATAATCTACAACCAATTTAACCGAAGTAATAATGCGAGGCATCAACCACTCTTGTTTCATGTAAGATACCACCTAAAGGCTTACACACTTTTCTGTATAAAGATCGGTCCATTCTGTATCAAATTGATTTGACCTTTCACATGGTAAATGTTGCATATCAGATTTTCATGAACAGCTGCAGAACGATGTCGTAAGAATGATGAAAATCTTTTGAACAAATATACTAGATCATCATCATTTAATTTGCTTATTGCAATATGATTAGATGATTTAATATAAGTCAATGTTGCCACTTGCTTGCCATCAACTCGAAGGAGATAATTAAATTTCTTCAATAATGTTTCAGGAGTCATGTTTGTCTTTCTTGGCTTAATCACAATCTTCTTCACCAACGTCTTCTCATTTTTTGGAATAAGATCTACATAATAAGCTTCTCTCGATATATTAATGTTTATGACCACTTATGTGGTAATTAACGTTAAAATTATCATAGCTTGTTAAGGCGCTAGCGAGGTAACCTAAATCATTTCTTAAACTTGGACTTAAACCAACAATCCAATCTTTCTCAACTACATGATGTACATAATTATAATCATAATTGTGCGGAGTAAATTGGACAATATGTTTACACGCTTTATTCAAGAAATCATATATAAACTTTTTACATGATAAGAGATCTTTCTTTGGCCACTGTGGAATGTATACTCGGCACCCCTTTTCACATTGATAAGCAGCTGTACGCCTCATATTATAGTCATCACCTCATGATCAAAAGTATAGACACAGTTGCTATAAACAAGTTGAGTGACACCCACTTCCCAATTTCCATTTAGCTGTTGTGCATGATCAATGGGAGTAGAAAAGAGTGCAGCTCGATTAATAGTTAAAATTCTTTGTAGCGCATTGCTAAGCAAAATATGATAAAACGACATTTTTATATTGCTAATCTGCAACTTTGCATAACATCATGAAGACTTGGATTTTGGACTCTCTACAATATATCAGAGTTGATCGTGATGGAAACGTACATTTCAAAAATTCTCATGGTCATACATCAAGAGGAATTACATTAACATGGCGACAATTTGTCAACCTCAATGATATCATGAGGGATTTGGAATATTTTGAAACATTAAGATTCATCTCCTTGGGTGATCAAGTTTGGCTTCAACATTACAGAAATGAAATTCAAATCTACCATTCTCATTCCGCAAACTGTTTATCATTTCGCAAATACAATTGGGAGAAGTATAGAAGATACATACAGTACATCGCTCCATCATGACATTTATTCGTCGTGAGTTCATCGCCCTACTATGCAAATCTTAATCAGACATGAC
>CAJQUW010001093.1:0-130000 GCA_907163375.1 Prostheceraeus crozeri | reverse complement strand
AATAGCAGTTCCATCTGCTTGCTGAATTCTAAACCTCAAATCAAGCATCGCATAACTCAAATCTATGTAGTCATCACTACCACCAGGAATAACAAATTCAATGGGGCCAGCATTCTCAGCTGTTCGAGGATGATAATCTACAATACTTGAACTAAGAATATCTGTCTGTATGGCTTGTTGATCGAACAAACAAAAACCGGAAGTTTTACACTCCATGATTAGAAGTTATAGCAGCGTCGTCGTTTAGCGCCTGATGAATGATTAGAGCCTCTGCGACGTTTGCGTGAATGCCTTTTGACTGAAGATCGCACCTTACCAGCTCCGCGATGTTTCCTCCTTCCTTTTTTCATTCGTTTAGGTGATTTCTTTCCTTGAGTAACACCAGCAATGGTCTGCTTCAATGTTTTTAAACCGCGTTCCTTCCCACGATTCAACAAACTGCTCTTAAAACTTCTACCTCTGAAAGATCACTAGCAACATCACCAGCAAAGCCAACGGCATTACTTAAAACATTTCGTTTTAAAGATCTACCGACATTGGATATGAGAGGTGCTACAACAGATTTCAGTGCACAAAGTATGCTACCTCCACGTTGGCGGCGAGCACCGATGTAAATTTGTCCTCCGCCACTTACATAGGAGGGTCGTGAATAAAATGAGGCAGTTGGATTCATAGCTCAAACCCTAAACATTGTTAGTTACAACTTTGCATGAATCACTGTCGATCACTTAGATGAAAGATGTCGGCACGACGCATCCAAGAGTTCATACTTGAAGGATAACCAGTCCATTTAACAAGACACCATTCTTCACCTTGTCGTTTTTTACATCGAATGATTTTCTCTACCAAATATGTTTCACTTTCAGTGACTACCTCAATCTCATCGCGGTAAAAGCTACCCTCAATTTCTTCATTATCGTAATCTTTCAACTTGTAGGTGGTCGGAGAGTCTTTTTGATTAATCCTTGATACTGTAAATACCTCCTCTGTCCAATTCGGGAGGTACCCTTTAGCAAAAAACACTTTTCACTTTTGAGATACGAACTTTATCGCCAATTTTCACATCACTTTTCACATGAGTGCGTTTACGTTGGAATGATTCGCGCACTTTATCTACATTGTCAGCATTTACATCTACTGGTCTGAGTCCAATAGAACGATGGATAGAGTGATTGTAGCATGGAGTGTATCTTGTAGAACCTTTGTCCAATTTTGTGTCAAGTTGGCAGTAAAATGTCGCCACAAGCGATTTTTTAATGTGCGATTAAAACGTTCAACGAGTGCAGCTTTATAAGCGCTCTTTACACTAAACAACTCAATGTCATGCCTCTCAAATAATCTTGTCACATGCTGATTTTCAAACTCTTTTCCTTGATCACTCTGAATTCTTTTTGGAATGCGACCTTCTCGAAAAATTGTTTGGAATGCTTTTGCTACTCCTTTCCCTTCTTTAGTTTTTAAAGGTTGAGCCCACGCATAACGCGAGAAAATATCAATGACGGTTAAAATAAAATTATTGCCCGAGTTATGTTTTTGAAATGGAGGCAACATCACACAAATCTGCTTGCCACTGTTCATCGATGTCATGAACAATATAATGGCGGGTGCGGTACTTCTTTTTCGCTTGTTTGTGGAGTGTATAGGTAGCCTGACCCTTTAACCATCGTTTCACTTGTGATTGTGGAAGACCACTCGCTTTTGATAATTTCTTGATAGATGCAAATCCTGCCGGATGTTTTACATCATAATAGATTGACTTCAAACGTTCAGTCGATGACGGCTGACTCTTTTTCCTCCTTCTCATCTTTTTGTTTTCTTCCCTTTCTACATTTACAACAACTGCAGCATTTAGCTTTAGCGGTTTGCGATCGTGTTCACATTGCTTAGGGGTTTCATTATGAGAGCTGGCGCAGCAAGTGCAAGTGACAACGACATTCACCTCTGGCGGCTCATTACATGGCAAGCAACACATCTGCTTCATATTAATAGTCTGAGAACATGTATTTCCTAGGAGGAGCTGTTTTACGTTTTCCTTTTACCAGTTTTAGTGGCGATGTAGATCTACGTCGAGTTCTTCCTCTTGTTTGCTTAGTGAGTGTGGGAGGGGATGTAGCAGGTGACGTCTTAAACCAATTTGTTGGCATTTTCATCGTCTGAGGCATTGGAGTAGTAGCCACTGTTGAATCAAGTTCTTTCAATGTCTCATTATTTAAAGCAAATTTTGGCACATTATGCTTTTTCAATAGTTTAAGAAAGTATGACCAACCAGGTGGAACATAGCCCTGACGGCGCTTTCTACGTGTCGCATACTGAATCAAGTCTTCATAACGTGAAGCATCAATCACTTTATTTTCATCTGTAATGATTTCTCCTCTATCATTTACATTGAGATGGGGCTCAATACTATTGAAAAGAGATATGGCATGTGCGCGAGATGCTAAAGGTGTAGCAGTCGATACAGAGTCACGCATCTTATTCTTCAAGTTTTTCAATTGCTCAACAGTTTCCGATTGTAATAATACAGCACGATGTGGATCTTTGATGTGAACATTTTGCTGATAATCTATTTCTTTCCTATACATTTGATTTGCAAGAGGTTGCTTTACTTGCTGCATGGCAGTCAATTGTACATATTCATCCTGAGGAATAACAATCATGCGAGAATAAGAACTCATAGTTTGTAGATAATCATGGGAGTTTTCAAAATATCACTTCGAAATCTAAATTCTTCCGGACACTCTTGCGTAAAGTCAATGAATAAGTAACCGTATGGTTTTTCAGTAGCTGCTTGAAAAATTTCAATTAAGGCTTTTGATCCTCTGGGTGCAACTTGTCGCGCTAAAATTTCAAATTGACTTTTATCTCGCGGATTCTTGAAAATAGCATAATAGTGTGTATTCAGGTTTCGTGTACGAGCTTCTTTTCCATCAGGAAACAAATTTTGTGTAATATAGATGATAAAACACCTTTTATGGTGTGCTGCGCGAGTGAACATATCTGTAACATCTTTTGAATTCTTACTTTCTTTTAATAAATCATCCAATACAACAACATCATTAGACTGAAGTTTATCCACTGGAATAATTCCTTCATGTCGAATAAAGTTGCGACTTTGCAATTCCTGAAACAGCGACGGTTGATAAATACCATAACACCAAATCACTCGATTGATAGGTTCCTTAAACAACTCCCTTCTTTTATCCAATAAATTCAGCGTGAAAACAGTTTTACCTGCATGAGATGGACCTGATACAGTCAGAACTTTATCACATTGAAGTCTGAAATCCATTTTATTACTTTGAGACTCAACATTTGCATAATTAACGCTTAGAGCCAAAGATATTTCCCAATAGGTTGCCCACGGCAGGAGCTATCATTGGAAGTATTGCTGAAAGGAAACCGCCCTTTTGTGTTAGAGTTTTCCTCTTTCTTTGAAGGGCGACTTTAGGATTGGAGATGAAACGCAATTTCGTAGCATATCGCTTAAGTAACTTTCGTTGTTTTGGCGCTAATTTCTTCGTCCTCAACTTCCTCACATGAGAAATAATTTCACAAATGAATTTATCGTTAGCATGTCGTATAGCATTGTATCGCTGATTTGCTTTCATTCGTCGGAGAGCTTGAATGGCTGAAGAAAACTTTTGACTTTTACGTTTCGTCATTTTACGTTTCGCCATTTTCCGTGTTAGTCTTTGCTAAAACCTATCTTTACCACATTTGCATAGGTACTAACTATTGCGACATAAGTGACACTCGAAATGAGCAATATCACAGTGGTTACATTGGCAAAGTTGAATGCAATTACGTATGAAACAGCGTTGACAAAAAGCATGCTTACATCTCTTGAAGATGCGCTTTTCATTTCCATCCTTTCGCTTACATACATCGCAACACATAGTTTCACCGTTACTGATGTCTATAGCAAGTCTTTTTGAAGATATGAATTTGCTAGCCTTTTCTAAATAATAGACGCATGTACAGAAGGAATATACTTCGAGAGTGAGCAGACATAGCTCGAAAACCAGTTGTGCCACAATCAAGTACCACTGCATTTTCAATTTTTCTTTATGGAAAGTTGAATGTGAATATCTGAAATCGCTTCAATCACTAGACTGCTACCATGATGGTTAAATGCGTTAAGACGTTCAGCAATTTTTATCATATGCCTTTTAAAAAATTCTTGGGGGTGATCTACCACTTCCATTGAGTAAGAAGCAAAATGGAAAGATCGACTTTCCACCTCTTGCTTTCCAAAATGACTAAACTTAATTTTCGCAACTAATCGCGCCATGATAATGCTATCAGAGAATGTATTCATTAATTCTAGAAAAAGAGTGCTAGCATCATCGACCACTGCTTCGATGTCGGTCTCATCTTTATGAAATTTTATCACATAATCTTGAACAGCTCCTTTTAAACTTTGCCTATGAAAACGTAATGTTCCGCAGTCGTTTGAGAAAGACATGATCGCCCTTTATCTAACCCATCCATTGCATGAAAACAACAACTCTTCTCATAGTAACATTTATTGAATAACGGTAACAAGCATGCATTATAAATCAATGGTTTGAAAGAGATAAAATAGATACAGCTGATAACTATCATACAGCGAGCAATGATAACCATACAGGACTTTGGCAGTGTTGAGGTAAGGAGGAAAGAAGCATTGGTTATGAACGTAGCTACTACAACGAACAGACAAAATAGGAACACACAAATCCTTAAAAAGTTTCGTGACTTCATGATAATGTTGATTCACTCTACTATCCCAAGGTGGGAGCAAAATATCATCAATGATTAGATTGGGAAATACTTTCCTCTCCTTACCAGGATTATTACAAAAGATGCGTATAACATTGAAAGCAGCTAACCATCGTTTAAAGTCAATAAGAAGAGCACTTTCACAAGAAAAGCCATAGTCTTGCAAATATTTCAGATTAAGTCCATGAATGTGTTTTCTCGCCCATTGATCAACATTGGGATCGCAGTTGGCATGTTGATGATAGACACTAACAATCTGATATGTCCAATTGTTCATAGCAATAGCACTGAGCTCCTGTACAGGTTCACCCTCACAATCCATAAAAATGATGATAGAAGCCTAAAACGGAAATTTACACATCTAAGGAAACGTTCTATAACATATTACAAAATGAAGAATTACATCGATGCTTTTCACGACAAAATACACAAATGATATGATGGCAACGAAGAAGTAAAATGTATCTAATAAGACCACGTCTACGACACTCAAAGCACATAAGCGAATTGTCATAGGGTAGAGTTAGGAAAGGACTAGCAATTCTCCTTCTTTGATTTGCGTTTTGATGTAGCATTCTTCTCCGACTTGCGCTTCGTACCACTGCTGTTAAGGATTTGATCAATTATGTCGTCCACGTTGGGTGGTTTCGGAATATAAAGGATGGATTCCATATGCATGGAGAGAGAGGCTATTTTATTATCCTTGTGTCGACCATAATATAGCCCATTCACTTTGAAAAGGATATCCCAAGTACCTTCTCCGAGCTCATCACATCTGATGGGTATTGAATGATCTCCATCCTTCTTATAGTAAGTACACCAATGTGACACCGGTAGGCAAATGTGATTACCATCCCAAATCTTTCTATAGGGAGTATCCTTGTCATCTCTCGCCTTCCACTCTTGAGCAAGAGGAGTAGGAATGTCCATATTTAATGTCACGTACTCCTCAATAATATCAAGTTGGTGGCGAATGTACGGACTCACGGGATCAGTATGTAGTCCCCATACTGATTGTGCATTATCTTGACATCCGTGGAAGGGAGCATTCCCGTTTGGAGTACTACGCTATGATCGCCATAACGCAAGACTTGTTTAAATTTACGCTGTAGCGGTGTAGGATTATGTACCTTGGTTGTTTCTTCCACTGGCCTCAGTTGTAGATGATCTGACCGTAGCGAACCTTGTAACGTTTGACCGCCATTTTGTCCTACTAGTGCAGCAGATGGAGTAGATGCCTGAAAATGAAAAAAGATTGTATTAAGTTTACGTTCAAGGGAGGAGAGGGAGGGAAGTAGCGACTTACCATTTTAGTTGGATAATAGAATAGGGAACTAGGGAGAGAGAAAATGTGCGTCCGTCACTCGTGTGATTCAACGATGGAATGATTCTCACTGTGGAAGGCTCGCTATTTATAAAGAAATGCTTGATTCTCATTGGATGATGATCCTCATTGGACAATAACATCAAGCTGATTCCAAATCTGGCCTCCGTTTTCCAATCCGATGCTTCGTTTTGAAGCTACAGCCCAAAACGTCCCAAATTCTAACTCTGTCGTTTTTCGCCAATGTCCCAAAATCTTAAATGGCGTCTCACATCTAAACGAAGACAGATAGGAACAAGCCGATTCTTTCACTGAATTTGTCTCACTCTTAGCTTTCAAACGAGCTATCGCACGACAAAATCCGTCCACTAGAACCAAAGTTAGAAGATTGCTGTCGGGGGGGGGGAGGTCAGTGAAATTTGATGAAAAATGTTTTGGTGACGGTCACAGGTCGAAATTCCACACTTTGGAAAATTTTCAAAATTTTACCCATACAAAGTCACTCTGACACTTAGGATTTTTTCAGGTGAGCGAGCTGCGACCTAAAATCTTGTAACCGCTCTAACTTTTGAACGAAGACAGATAGGAACAAGCCGATTCTTTCACTGAATTTGTCTCACTCTTAGCTTTCAAACGAGCTATCGCACGACAAAATCCGTCCACTGGAAGCCAAAATCGAAGCAAGCTGTCCAGGGGGGGGGACGTCAGCCGAAAATTTTTTCTCTCCGATTGACTTGAAACTCACCCTACCGATGCAGAATTTCACGCTGAATCCGAATCTGACCTCCGTTTTCTCATCCGATGCTTCGTTTGGACACTACACACCAAAACGTCCCAAATTCTAACTCTGTCGTTTTTCGAAAAATGTTGAAAATTTTTTCTCACCGATTGACTGGAAACTCACCCTACCGATGCAGAATTTCACGCTGAACACGAATCCGACCTCCGTTTTCTCATCCGACCACTCCTTCCACTCGAAACAACCCATTTTACAACCCAACATTCAGCAGATTGCACCAAAAACATCACACACTATAGCCTCAAGACTAATCCTGGCGGTCGCCCACGTCAACCTAGACGGTCGCCCACGTCAACCAGGCGGTCGGACCAACTCACCCGAGTCTCACACTCTGTCGTTGCAGAGGGGGGGGACGTCAGCGAACATGTTGTGAACCCACCGGGCCGCACACCACGACAGACCACAACCTCTGTCGTTCCAGAGGGGGGGGGGACTCAGCGATGGCGGCCATCTTGCGCGGTCCAGAAGTGGAGTTTTGCTTACTACTTATCACTTCTTGTGCTTTCCAGATATAAAAACTAAAACTTTTTCATGAAAGACAATACTTCGGTTGCGATTAGTCTCGTGCTTTTGACTCAGTTAATTACAATAGGCTGTTGAGTAAACTGATTAACAATGGATTCCCATCGGGTTTGGTTCTTTGGATGAAATCATACTTCTCAAACAGGTCGGCTGCCGTGAAGTTGAGAGGCAGTTTTTCAAGATTGGTGGATGTCTTCATTGGCATTCCTCAAGGCTCTATATTGGGTCCTGCTCTTTTGTGTTTATTTGTGAGTGACTTTCAAAGTTCTAATAGTTTAGTGTAAAGTACGCAGATGACATAACCATGACAGTACCATTATGTGACCACGATTCCGAATACATTAAGCTTACAATAGATAATGAGACGGAAAACTTGGTGTCTAAACAATTTGTTACTTTTGAATAAAGGCAAGTAAAATGTAATGATTGTATTTCGTCAGCCGGTGATCTTTGACGTTTCACTTTTGATTAATCATGTACATTGTACATATTTTGAAATTGCTTGGTGTGTATATAAACGATGCTTTGTACTGGAATGATCATGTTAAAAGAGTAAGAATCAAAGTTTGTCAGCGTATGCATGCTCTTCGTACATTAAAGCCATTGTTAACTGCTGATAAATTATATGATGTGTATGTTGCAATAATTCCATTCATTCTTGATTATGCATTTCCTGTATTTGTTGGTGTCAAAAAGCGCAACTGACATATTAAAAAATATTGACAAGAGGACGCAAAGCATTTATGGCAAAGTATTCAATTCTGTGAACGGATGCCACAAATACACCACAATGTCGATTGAAGAACGAAGGATGCAATGAGCCATGCAAAAAACGTTGAGCATAATCCTGAACACCTTCCCGAAACCACCTACCTCATAAGCTACCCAAATATTGTGCCTATTCGATTACGTATCTGAGAACTGAAAAGTACGCGAGATTGTTTTCATTTTTTTGCTCGCTTACTATTTGAAAACCGATAACTTTGAATTATTTCTAATTATCAACCAAAGATTGTATTTATTTGTACCGATAAGATTTCTATTTTCATCAAATACATGCATACTTACATAGTGCTGAGTTGTGTTCCTTAAAGGTGTAGTTCGGTCAAATTTTATTGAATATTGAAGTATTCAATTACTACGACGATTTCCTATCACTGTCACACTCATCTGCTCGTTAGTTTGCCTGCAAATTCATGTCAAAGATTCATGATGCGGATCTATGCGCAGTATTGTGCCATTTTAGACATTTTGTATGTAGTCAGGAACATAAACAAGTGACTTCCTGTCAATAACTTTATTTCTCGCATTTCCTACAGCTCATTTTCTCCCAGTGCATTGATCCTCTTGCGCCTAGCTGATTCGTCACCTAACAGTAGCGTATCAGATCACTGGCACGTGTGACGTCATCTCTTCTCTTAAAGTTGATGATTGCGGCTAGTTGAGGAATCAGAAGTGCGTCAAAGTTCGCTAGATTGAATATCATGCAAAGAAGAAACCATTGAGACAGTTTTGAAAATTTGACCGCACCTTTAAATAGTCGAATGTGAACACAATGGAATAGTTTTCAGCTAAGTTGAATGAAATAGCGTAAAATTACATTTTGTGCTACAATTTTCAATAAAACACTTCGATTTTCAATTTGAGTTCAGCATTTTATTGATATGAGTCTATGAGCCGCACATCAGTCTACATACCTCAGGCATCGATTACCAGAACGATGGAAATTCATACTACTTATTGAGATATTTAGTAAATAAAGGCAAATTAAAGTAGTCAGTTTTGCACTTTTTTCTTATCATTTGAAATCTTTGTGTATCTGTAAGTTGTCCTTCTTTTTTAAAATTACATTTGAATTTACTTAGAGCGGTAGCACACCGCTTCACCGACAGATTGGAATGGCACGTTTGAAAGAAAATCTTGGTCATGTCATATGCGTCCATATAATAATAATAATAATAGAATGCTTTATTTTCAATCAATACAACGAGCGGTATGACTGGTTACAGCAATTACATCATGTGAATCTCGAGTATTTCACGAAACTTCCATTGTAGAGTGAGGAGGATCGTCGTTGAGGTAGCAATTTCCGGGAGCGACGAACAACACGAGTAGGGTCTCTCACAGTAAAAAATTCGACAAGTAGATGAATATGGGGATTACCACTGATCTTTTTAATTAGTTTAACACACATTTTGTCCAGAAAGTCACGCAGATGGGGTTTGCCTTGAACATTTGACCATCGAATTGCAAGACGGTATAGACGGTCAAGTTTTTGAAAGTTCTTTACACTTACATCACAAATGATGGGCCAACAAAATGTTATATGACACAGCACAAGACTTACAAAAGCCTGCCAAACGACTTCACCACGGTTGTTATTATTACGTAAACGGCGTACAAATGACATGGAACGACAACATTTAGCATACAGTTTTGCGAATTGGACGTCCCAGCGAAGGTCTGATGTAAAACACACTCCCAAAATTTTTATACAATCAACCTGTTCAATCGTGGAATTATTAATTACAATATCCATGGTCTTACAATTAGAAATATTCCTGGAAAGGGTCATACATTTAGATTTTTCAACATTAATAATCAGTTGCTTCTTTTTTGTCCATGCACAGAAAACATCTATATCAGAGTAGAAGTCAGAGTTAATACTAGGACAATCAAAATACAACAATGTAATGTCATCGGCATAAACAATAGGTTTTGTATTTACAAAGTCGGGCAAATCATCCATGAAAAGAGAAAACAACAGTGGTCCCAAAATGGAGCCCTGGGGAACTCCACTGGAAATAGACCGCCAGGGTGTTACCAAATTATCAGAAACAACACGCTGATACCGATCAATCAAGAAATTATAAATAGAATCTATGACATGAGGTGGGCAACTAAAATTGTCACGAATAGATTCAAGCAGTTTAAAATGACTTAAAGTATCGAACGCCTTCTTAAGGTCAATAGCGAGAAGGGAGACTGAATTTTTAGGGTTGATTGAGATGTGTTCAACAATAGAGAGTCTGATGGCAATTAATGCGTTGGTGCATCCTCCAAAGCTATTGGGTGTAAAGCCAAATTGTCTACGATTGATATTTTTGCTGAGAGATGGGATGATGACCTTATCTCTTATTAACCTTTCAAGGACTTTACTGAGAAAGGGAAGGATGGAGATCGGTCGGAAGTCAGTGCTATCTTTCTTTTGAAACGGTAAGATATTGGCGCATTTCCAAATCCGTGGAAAGCAACCAATGCTCAGACATCTGTTGAAGAGAACTGTGAGCGGATAGGCAAGGAGATCAACAAAAACACGAAAGAAAAATCCAGGAATTCCATCGGGACCAATGGAGTTGGTTTTACTTTTCTTAATCATTGAAATGATCTGCAATTCAGTGACAAATGGAAACTGTGTAGATGATTCAACAAGATTCTTCGAGAAAAGGTGGATGTCAGGCTGAGTAAAAGTAGATTGAAATTTTTCATTCAGAGAATTAGCTGCTGTCTGGAACGTTTTCCAATTTGGGAACTTACGGACTTCCACATAGTTTTGGGTGAAGAACTCTGTTTGGTGAAGTATCTAACCTTGGACTTGGCCAACTCGGCAATAAATTTTTCCCGGAGACTTAGAAATTTCCCGTAATTCCCTCTGCTTAGGGCCTTGTCTCTAGCGTCCGAGAGAGCTTTTAGTGAAGGCGTAATCCATGGAGGGTCACAACTCCGAAGACGAACGGTCTTTTCTGGAAAATAAAGTTTATACAGGAACAAGAAAAATTCCTGAAGCTGATATGCTAAATCATCTGGATTGTCTATGTATAGGAAAAGTTCGTCCCAATCAACAGTTGCGAGAAGCTGGCTGCACTGAGCGTAAGATGAAGGTGTGAAAGAGCGAACCTTAATCTTAGTGGAAGTGATGGGTTCCCACTTAACCGAGTTTACGAAGAGACCTTTGTGGTCAGAGCGACAAAGAGGTGAAATAATGGAGGGAGGAGAAAACTTATTTGGGTGTTTTGTTGCAACAATATCAAGAACATTGTGCCCTCTAGTGGGCAATTTAACAATTTGAGATAAATTGTTGACCAACAGAAAATCATCAAACACGTGACGCAAATCATTTATGTCACCTACTATAACTGAGTGATTAGACAATGAATAATCTAGAACATCTTGCAAGACAGACAACATAATTTCATGTGCTTTACTTTACCCCAGTAAGGATGGTAAACAATCGTTAAACAAGGACGTTGGATTTGATACTATCAAAAGAGATGTTGTTACTTACAGAAACGTGATAGCATGTCTTATAATAAATTGCCACACCGCCTCCTCGGCAGTCACGATCTTGACGTATGACGTCGTAGTCGGGAATTGAAATTGATCCATCTGAGGTTGAATTGTCGAGCCAAGTCTCTGTGACGCAAATGAGATCAGGGTTGAAAGTAGTGGCTCTAATCATGAGATCATCGATCTTATTGTAAAGGGACCGAGCGTTGAATAATAGAATTGATGGGGCTTGCGGGGATGATTGTTTGGTCGGACGAGGTTTCACTGAAGAGAATTGATTGCGTAATGGATCAGGGGATGACACACATGCAGTTGGAGGTTGACAATCTGCTGACCGCTGAAGCAATATCCTGCGGAACCACAAAGCTCGTCTTGTTTTTCGTGGGATGGGGAAATCACGGCGCAAACTTAGAAGATCTGCACGAGAGTATTGTATGCGTGTTGCATGTGACGTCATCACACGAGGACCAAGGGAACAGAAACCCGCGAGAGTGAGATGCAGTAGGAAAGCGCAGGTGATGAGATAAGCAAACACAAATATAAGACTTGAATTTGAATGAGTCATCAGCGTAAATACGAATTTTCAGAAATATGTCAATGGCTGAGACCAATGATATAAACAAAAGACACGTTGATATAGCTCGCGGAAAGACGAATCCGATGATGTAAAAATCAACCAAAGGAAGCGACGCCAAATGTACGAAAATCACGTGAAAGTGTAATTGCAACTTTGAACAGAGAGCGAGAAAACCGACCGTCTGCTAGGGAGTCAAGCGATGTTATGAAAATATGCAACAATTAATGTTGTTAAGAGTTGAACCTTTGACGGAACTAAAGAGCTGATCATAAACAATTCAATCGATTATCATGCCTTCCAATCGAATAGCATATCAACCTGCCATACATGCAGGTTTAAAATGAGCTAGACTTGTATCCACGGGGAGAAAGAGCATTTTCTGAGCTCCCTTTTGACATACTGGTCATCAAAATCGGTGAACTAATATAGAATTAATGATGTCGTGAGTCTTCACAAAATTATGATGTGTTTGGTTGAAAATGTATTTTTCTCACTTTTTCATCAAAAAGTTCATGTTTAGTATCCTCTGAACACTGCGGTGAGAGGAGTACGAATATGTAAGTTAAATTAATAGACGTTTTTTTCAAACTTCTTCAATATTTTTCTCATTTCCGCAAAAGTAAACAAACACCATGTAAGGTGAACGAAAATTCGCAACAAGACAATTAGCGAAGACATGTCTTTGTTCTCTCATGTCAGCTGCCGATTGTTTACCTTCATTGTTTGTGTACTTCTGGTTGGTCCGCTTTCTATGATCAGCTCTGTAAAAAATACTTAGGGCCAATTTTTAAAACGAGGGCTAAGTTAAGCCGTGGATCATGGAAGGCCGCGGCCTCACTATGCCACGGCTTATCTTTGCATTTATAAAACGAGGATGAACCGCGGCCTACCGAAGTCGTGGCTTTGAGCCGTGGTCTATCTCTGACACATCAGCCACACCGATGAAACGTTAACTCTGACGTCATCTTGATGTCATTTCAATCAAGGCCACTATCTCATTGGATTGATTATCAAGAATGATATCGAGAAGAGGTTTCTGGAATTCTTTAATCGAACATGGAGTCAGACGCACAGTCAAGAAGAAGGAACTTCTCTGAAGAGCAGAAGCTATATTTAATTGAGCTCTGCAAAATCTACCCTGGTGTGAATGATAAAGGTTATGATGCCAAGTCCATTCGAGTAAAGGATACAGCCTGGTTCGGCGTGTCCGCAGATTTCGATGCGAGGTTTCCCAGAGTCACCGATTTGGATGGCTTAAAAGGCCTTTGGAAAAGGTTGAAGGCGAAATCCAAGAAGGAATCTGGCGCTGAGAGAAGGGACATCTTAGGAACAGGGGGCGGATCTGGAACCATCAAGCTGGATGAGGTCAGTAAGGGAGAAGTTATGGGAGAGACTATCCTGCCACTTCGGAACGAGTTCGACGACGACGCGCTACGGCCAACAAGCCAAGCTTCAACAGAACCAGATGTGAGGTAAGCATAACGACATCTATCTAATTCACACATCCATCATCCATCCAATTCCTTGTTTTTGTAAAAATTAAATGATGTTCTTGGACTAAGTTGTTTCCTATCCATTTCCATGAAATATTAAATTTGTTAAAATAATCAACTCTACAATGATTAGAAAATTATGATAATACATGTTATTACATGTATATATAAGCAGTTATTTAATAGGCTGTAGGGCGTAGGGGACGATTAAAAACAAAGATTTTCCAATATTACTGATTCAATCTAAGTTGAAAAGTGATTACTAATTAACAAATTCCGTCTTATCATGCCACTCCGGTTCTGTGAACTGGTTATAATGTGTGGACTCACAGCATCACTCAAAACAGGTTCATGTACTTCGTCAAAGAGATCCAGTCTTTCGTTTCTCCACAATGCAATATTATGCAACACTGCAGTGGCCACAATTATAACCAGTGAATTATTCAACTCGGTGCGAAGACCCGAATGAATGCAGGGAAACCTTCTTTTCCAAACTCCGAAACATCTTTCTATAACGCGGCGAGTTTTCCCATGGGAGATGTTGTACCGCATTTTTGATGGGGTTCTGGGATTGGAGAGTGGGATCAATAAAAGATGTAGACAGGGATAGCCACTATCTCCAACAATAATGTTGTCGCCGAAGCATCTTCTTTCGAAATCGCTGCATACCCGGTTGTTGTCAAAGATCCGGGAATCATGAGTGCTTCCAGGCCATCGAGACACGACATTGCGGAAAGCCAACTTAGCATCGCAAATAGCTTGAACATTGAAAAAGTAAAAGTAAAAGGCTTTGCGATTATAAAAGACTTGCGCCAAATCTTTGCCAGGGCAGATGATTCGGATATGACAACCATCAATTGCACCAATAGTCGAGGGAAATGAGCTGATATCGTAAAATTCTCTCCTCGAAGGTTCCATATCAGCTTCACTTGAGGGCATGCGGATCCAATCCTCTTTCAATCCAGCGATAGCCTTGGAAACACGGTGAATGGTGATACAAGCAGCAGCTTCCGACACTCCAAAAGTATCACCAATCACTTTCTGGAATGAACCAGTGGCGTAAAAACGAAGTGTTAGGAGCACTTGAAGCTGGACAGAAAGAGATGCTCCTCTGTTGTCACGATCCAGATCGGTGTAAAGGGTTTCACAAAGCCATTTCGCGGTTTCTTTACTGAAGCGATAGCGGCGAATGAAATCGGCATCGTTATAGTACGACAAGGCATCCAGACGATCGCGAAAAACGCGAGTTTTTATACATGGAGATGTACATGTGAGCCTTCGAAATCTCTCCTGCCTTTCGCGAATTTGCTGTCTCAACTTCAAGTAATTCATTCTACTTCCGTCCTTAATAATCGAAATTCCGCTTTATATGGATGAAAACCCGTAGCTCACCAGCATTTAGACCTGCCTCTGCCGAGGTCTAACTTTGACAAGAAAAAGAGAGCCGCGGCTTAGGCTGTGCAAGCGAAGCTTCGTTTTAAAAAGAGAAAATAGAAAGAGAGAGCCGCGGCTGAGAGAGTGAACCGCGGGTTAGCCCGCGGCTTTAAGAGTCGCGTTTTATTAAGTGAGAGTTTGTTAGACCGTGGCCTAACTGCGAATTGAGCCGCGGCTTAACTTAGCCCTCGTTTTAAAAATCGGCCCTTAATGTATCAAAGCATCGACCCTTTGGTCAATCATTCAAGCATTTCATTGAAAGCAATACAACCAACAATGGTGATCGACTTTATTATCTTGCACGATTATAATGGATTGCTTCGTAATCTTGTGCGAATTTTCTTTCATTTGGATGCGAATAAAGGGTCAGACAAGAAGTACTTTATTCGAAGATTGCAAGTATATCACACTGATTTCAGTAGATAAACGCTGAGAATCTACGAGTATCATGCGCTATCTATTCTCCGAGATGGAGGCGCGGAGAATAGATAGCTTATGATACGAGTAGATTTTCAAGCAGCGTTTATCTTCGGAAATCAGTGTGATATCCTAATTTATAAGACCGATATCTTAAAGGGAATAGAAATTCATAAAACTCAAGCGTTTAACACTGCAAATGTTGACAACATGAAAGACATGCTTAGTGGAACTTTCTCAAACTGTGTATTCAATGTCAAGTTTGAGAAGTAAGAGACAATGTGACATGACTCATCATAGTATGTATGATGATTATTGTTGATAAATTATTAAAATTTGTTCAATTTACTAATTTATCATGGTTTTCAATATTTTACTATGGATCTATGTACCCAGTAGAATAAACGATAATCTACTAGTAGAATAAACGATTATATTCTATCGCTAAATATCAACAATTCTACTGATATCGGTCATATAAATACCAGTTATTGTAATCGTATTTGTGGAGTGCAGTATATCTCGTCGTTGTGATTGATCATGGAGTGCAGTAGTGCTAAGGAAAACAGCCCAATCACCTGAAATGTCCCATGTTTGTGTTCTTGCATTTCCTCTTTCACTTAACTTCCATACAAGTGGCTCTGTATGCCTACCATATAGCCTACATGCCCACTCGCACCCATGAAGCTTTTTTCTGTACCCATGCCCATTCGTACCTGACGAATTTTTGATTAAGTTTTTTGAATTCATGCTCAACGACAGTCTTGAGGTAAATATTTTGATGAAAGTTGATATTCTTTCCATTCAAATGCTAACAGCAAGTAAAATATCTCATTCTGAAAGTTCTCAAATCCATTCTCAAAACTTCTCCTTCTCGTCAATGGTGGATTTAAGAAAGATACTGACGTCACCTGCTGGCCTCTTACTTTAGGATAAGTTGCATGTTTGTTAATCGTGGACACCTCAACATAAGTTAGTTTTGGGACGGACAGCACTAACTTACCACTCGAATGGAAAAGTGTAAAAAAAATTCAGAAATGAGCTGATTGAACCAATAAGAATGATTAACAAATGAAAAAATGGACTCAACTTACCTCAAGTTCATCCGAAGTAACTGCTCTGTCGTTACCGAGATCGCATTTGTTACCGACCAAGAATATCTTCGCGGAAGGGCCATGGTTCCTTGCCTGTTCCACCCAATTTTTAATGTTATTGAAAGAAGTCTGAAAAAAGAAAATTTACATGGGCTGGGAAAATGAATCTTGCATGCTCTCATGTCTTTCTTCTATTTCACATATTTTAGGTAGGCTTACGCATGCAGGCACCAATAGTTTGACTATTTAATAATGTAGCAATTTAGTCAAGTGAAAAATACTTAGCTGGAGTGCTGAAAAAAGACAGCCTTTGATGTAATTTTAATCCAATATTCACTTTTGTTTTATCTGCTCCGTCCGTATCGATTTAATCTCCCTTAATTGCCCCAGTAGCAAGGAACACTATCAATCGCTTCGCAAGCCAAATCTATGTTTGCTTGTGTGCGAATTTCAAAAAAATCAAAATGAATTCAAATTGTTTAACACATGATTTTCATGATTTACATATTGGTTGTAGAAAAATTCAAAACAAGCGTTCGTTGCAATTAGGATTTTTCAAATGCTTTTCAGATGACGTATAATATGAGGACATTATCGTACACTTGATCACAACAAATGACCATATGTCCCAACAAGCAATTTGATGCAACGTTAATTTTGTTCCAGAGTGTATACATGCGAATAATTTCGGAAACAATTTCCAGTCTGTCTACAGAAGGGTTACAGAGAAACCTGCTTCTTCCAAGTCTTTCTGAAAGGTTATGGAGGTGATGATTCTCATTTTTAGACCCGGCCCTGCCTGTATTTTCAGTTTAAATGCCCAGTCAGCGATCTGCTTTATTTAAAGTTGGCAGCCATTTGAATGCAGTAGAAAATTATCCTTTAATATACCTTTTCCCGGTCAAATTAGCATAATGTTCAATCAAATTAGCACGTGTGCACTGAGCGCACGCAGACGAATCATCATGACGTCAGGGGTATAATTGAATTCCCTATTTCATCTAGATTTACTCTCATTATATTTAGATATCAGTATTTAATTTAAGCTACAATTAATTGATAATGAACACTTGGTTTGTGGATTATCAGAATTTCTTTTGCTACAGGTAATTAAGACAAGTCAGAATCCCATATTTATCAATTACAAAATGTTTCTATAGAAGTGGCATTAATCAAAAACAATGACTAAGTCTGTCCACCCAAACCACAAATGCACTTAGTCAAAAATATCCTGTTTCTGTAGACAAGCTGGGGCATAATTCAAGGTATATTTGAACCATGCTGAACATTTCTCTCGCGTTATTTCCGACATACACGATTCTATGGTTCCTTTCAAGATGGACGATCTGTGAGCATGGAGCGTCATTCCCTGTGCAGCTGCAAGTTGATGGCTAGATAGTCTCACTTGTATTGATGGTTCACTCAATTTCCTCTTGCAGTGAGCTTTTAAACACGAAATGGCCATCTCAGTCATATTTAGAAATGATGAATACCTGGGAAGAGGTTTAGTTTCATGCTCAGACAGCATAACCGGCGGTTTTCGATGTGCGGGAGCGTTGTCAAATATTAAAACAATCTCGTTCTCAAGTAAAGCAGAAATTTCCATAACGAAGTAATTGAATATTTCTTGGGTCATTCCACCGTCGAAAATTTTGTAGTGCACCAAACCAAACTTCTCCGAAACTGCAAGAACAACAGTAGTGTTTCTTCCTCGTTGCCCACATAATGAGCGAACCGCACGCTGTCCTCTCGATCGTCCTTGACTTCGACATGTCCATATATTGAATCGACATTCACCGACATAAACAGTAGATTTACTGCTACAAACAGGAAGAAGCCATTCCATGAATAATTTTCTGTCTTCTTTCAGCTCTTCGGTATTCCAATCGAAAGGCACATTTCGCAGAAGCTTTAAAGTTACAAGTTTTCCGTCGAGAAAGCGTGATACAGTCATTCGTGACACCATTGGACGATTTGGGAATTTTTCATGTAATTTTGTCGACAGCTCGAGTAAAGTTGCTGTAGGCTTCTCCTCGACGAAAGTTATTAAGGCATTTTGCATTTGAGGAGTCAGAATGGACAGTGAACCTCCTCTGGGCAAATTTTCTCGCCTTCCAGTTCTTTGATATCTTTGAATTATTCCATAAGCCGTTCGAAGATTAATTTGCAGGGTATCGGCAATAAAAATAAAGTCACGGCTTTCATCAAAAGCATTTATGAGACTCTCACGAGCTTCGGCGGATATCCGCATGTACGGCATCGTGCGAAATGATTCAGTACTGATAACGCGCTGCGAATATCATTGTGAAGCGTGCTAATTTCATTGAACATAGCAGATCCAGTGGAATTAACAATTAGAATGCGTCACACGGGCGCTAATGTCATTTCTATAAATAGCTAATAATAGGGATGACGCTGAAATAACGTCAGCAATCCTGCGCGCCTCCCTTTCCTCGCGTGCTAATTTGACCGGGAAAAGGTATAATAATTCATCATATTTCGAGATTCGAGCAAAATGTTTTCCACTTCCAGTATAAAACAATATGAGTATTCTTAAGAATTATTTGAACTTTCTTTAACAAAATTATAGTCTCCGTATGTATGTTTCTCAAGTCCGAAGCTTTTATCAGATCTAGAATTCAAAATTTTTGCTGCTCTTTCAAGTAACAAGAAAAGTTTCTTTTCTAATGCCGAAAGCTTGATCATTTTTGAATTTAAAGGTCTTCAATTTGAAGGCATGTTGAAGGAATCAGTCAAAATGTGCTCGTCAAAACTTACCTTGTCGGTTACATCGGAAACAATTACAGCAGCATTTGCACCTCGATAATAAGCAGACGTTATTGATCTAAAGCGTTCTTGTCCAGAAATATCCCACAATGTTATCTTCACCTTCCTATCATCATCATCCAGAACCTTTATTTTCTGTAAAATAATGAAAGTCTGTTATTGCTTGCCTTCAAAAATTCTTGTCAAGATTGAAAAAGGTACATAAATTATCAGAGGGAGAAGCTGAAATTGTGGTGTGTTTCGATGAAGCTAATCAATAAGCACGCAAATATATTGAAGAAAATACTGGTACAAGAAAATACAAAAATTTTAGAAGTTAGATAGGAAAGCCTGATCAGCAAAGTTCCCAGCCGCCTAAGGCTGACTCGGTACTCAACAAAAGAGCTCGAACATTCGACCGCTGTAGGCAGAGACTTCGGCGACCGAAGATTCCCTTGTCCACTCCATCTCGCGAAGAAAGGGTTTTTAGGAACAATCGACAGCAGATACGTCGAAAAGTGTTGCAAGCAATTTTGCCCCACCCATCGCAAACGGACACCGCAATGCCAACCGAGCTCTTCACACTCGGCCAAATTCTCTCTGAACCTTCTCTGCTCAGCATTGACGGTCACAGATTCCTCGTCCACGCTCGCTGCTAAAAGTGATTCTGGGCTCGGCGGATGAGCAGCGGTTAGGTCTAAAGCAGCCGTGCGTCCAAGATGCCATGATGACAGAAGAATGTCTGCTGGTCTGCGATTATCATGCCCAAGATCTCCACTTTTATCAAGCTGTGGGGCTAAATATCCGCGTTGGCAGTACTGAAATAGGCAATCTCGTAAAGCATTATGTCGATGAACAACTCCAGTTCCAGATCTACAAGTGAGAGCTTGGTATCCAGCCTGATCAAGGATGGTACGATATTCTGATGGGCAAGTAGGGCAAAGAGCATCTGGTTTAAATATATCTAAACCGAGCCACCACTTGAGGAATATCTGCATTTCATGAGCATCCAAGTGAAGACCCAATCCATAAGGAGGCATTACTCTCAACCAGTCACATGCGCGTGGTACAGCTTCGGCTTTCAATCTCGCTTGATGTGCAGGAGAAAGATGCAGCAGTAATTGAACAAAATCGAGCTCTTCGATTGCATCTGATAGAACAAACTGACGATGTTTCTGCTTTAGGGAACCAATGTCGACTGGAGCACCTGCTGAAGTAATATTTGGCTTAAAATGCAGTTGAAACTCTCATGACAAAGTGCACGTCAACCCAAACATGACTTAAAAGTGACAAATTCAAAACAACTATTTGATAGCTTCTGATAATCAGTAAATTCTTCCTTAAAGTTGAAATATCACAACCTATACTTCATGCTTTCATACTCGTCATTTCATAATGTCGTGCATGCAGGAAATACCGGGAACCATAAACTACAAAATTTAAAAAAAACATTTTCTTCAACTGAATTTAAGCAAGGAAAATAAAAATAAACTCATAACAATCAGTATTATTATAAACCCTTTCGATGACTCTAGTCATAAGATAACGTCATTTACAAAAGGATTCTACGTAATCATGCAGTGAAAAAGATAGACATTCAAATTACATAGCTATGAAAAGAGATTAAGTAAAATATTATGCATGCATACTGAAATCGAGACATTGAACTATAGGAAATTAACATAGATAAGATGAAAGCAAAAATGTGCTCCGTCCATGGCAGGAACAAGTCACTTACGTAATATATAATGCATAGATTTGAGGTCATTATTTACTATATTTACCGAGAGTCGAAGGCTGGAGGTTATTATGACAAATAATGACCGAAGAAATCTATGCTTTATCTGTTCTAATGCATGACTTTTTCCATGGAAGTCTGTACCAGGTTAATAATTTCCAATCAGGAAAATAATTACCTGCTTCGTGGAACTGATCAACCTGTGGACATAGAAAGTCTTACAAAATAATGCATTATATGTTCTTTCATGACACACAACGAGGGCCGGAACCGCTAACAACAAAATGGCCTCGGTGATCTTTCACATGAGGCACATTTCTACAATATACAGCAACGGAGAAATGTTACTCGATCTTGTGTCCGGAGAATGGATTGCAATCCCACAGATGCTTGCATATGAAGCTGCTCTGATTTTTTGGGACTATCAACTTTGTTGCTGTCCATTTGGGATAGTGCTCCTTAATACGGATACCAAGACATCTCGTTGTCCGACCAATATAACTGCATCCGCAGTCGCATTTGAAATTATAACAGACATTTGATCGGTCAACGAGAGGAATAATTTGTAATGATAATAATTGCGATAATTTCATAACTGTGTAATTTGAATGTCTTTAACTTTCAGTGCAAGATTATTTAGGATCCTTTTGTAAATGACGTCATCGAATGATTAGAGTTATCGAAAATGCTTAAGATAAGACTTATTATTATGAGTTTAAACCATAAACTGGTTATACCGAAATGATTACTTTCAGACAAGGGTTGCACCAGGTTTTACCAAGCACCCCTGCTGTAACAACTGTTAAAATCCTGGTGAAATGTTCAGGGTTTTACTGCCTGTTAAATTTTCATTGATTATTAAGATTGATGGAAGCTGAAATTTCAAGAGGAATATATTTGAAAAGCTGCATGATTTAGCTGCCTTCCTTATGAAAATGTACATGGCACAGTGTACATGTATATCACAGGTGAAGATGATTTATTCTCAGGATTGCGTGGGTATTGAGACTCTGTGGGATTACCCATGGGTATGGGTGGGTATGGGTGCTGAGGCCATCCGCACAGCTCCCATAGCGCTTCTATGGGGATTCTGTGGGGAATGTCTTATGATTTTTGACATTCACTAGAAGCAATCAGAACTGACAATTAATCACAATAAATTCTGACTTTGAATTATCAAGCAGCTTGCCATCTCACCGCTCAAATTCTATGAAATATCTGTGCTGATTTCACATCCGGGGCACATTGACAATGATTTTGAATGACCAATAATGACTTCGGTGTGGTAAAGACGTCTGAAGTGGAAGAACGCTACAAGCTGGTTTATGGACAGAACTGAATGGAGGCTCATTCGCACGCCTCTTTATTGCAGATATAATCGCCAGTAAATGATTAATGCATGTGATGTAATTATGCTTAAGTGAACAATGCGATTAATCGTTAACCTATATTTGAAACTAATCACGATATGAAAGAGGTCCTGATATGCGTATCTTTTACACTTTGCGCATAAAGCAGATAATACATGGGTCTTTCAACAGAAAACATGAAATGTTGTGTCTTAATTTCGAGAAGGCCTACACAGGATTATCAAATAGAGGATGTCTGTAGTGTAGCAAGATTTTCAAGTAAGATTTTAGCTCGCAGGAAGTTCTGAACTCTTTTAAATGTATAGAGACATATCAAATTTCTCAGTAAATCCAATACAAAAGAAGACCTCGATGATTTGAAATAAGGCAGGGTGATACTAGTAGGATATGCGTGAAAAAGTTTAACGCTCACTTGCAGCTGTATTTAATAGTAAAATGTCCTACCTGAATTCTTCTTGTCCCTAAGATTTAATGCCAGTACTGTAGGTTAACACGATGCACTTCAACTCCTATCATCATCTTCTCGTGTCTAATTTGGCATCAAATACGATTTTGCTTGAATTCGTGGAGTGTATAGCCATAGTCATCCATTTAAGCTCAAATTCATCTTCCATCCTGTAACACGCATTTCAATATTAATTCATAGCGAACACTTGTTCCTAATTCCGTGGTGCGACGGACGACATCACAAAAGAGTAGCTTCAATTTTTAATATAGCTAAAACAGATAAAAACCTACCTTCTTATACCCGGACTATATGCAGCCGTCGTTTTGACTGAATTTCGTTTCAACTTATACACTGAGCTTAAAGCGATTTTCTAAATGTCGTCGGTGTCATCGGCAAGGAAATTGGTCAGTGATGGTGTGACAAAAGTTTCATTACATCAAAGACTTCTTTCGTGATTTCATCTTTTCTGTTGTTCTCATTTGTATGCATGAATCGTGCAGCGAGTATTCTATGCCTGTCTTACCAACAATAATTCATCGTGCTTACTCTCATAACACACCGGCGTGCTCTGATTGGGCGAGGATCGGTGCTCAAAAAGTGCTCAAAGATAGATCACCCTGCTTCAGATGCAATACAAAACTTACAGTCGCATTTGCAACACAAAAGAATGCTATGAAAAAACATAAGATGCCCATAGAGTAGGGATATATAGGGAGAGTGTCGATTCAAAAACTATCTGTATACAGTGAAAAATTTTTATCAAAACATTCACTTTTTTGCGGAGATAACGTTCCCGTGGTCCAAAAAAATATTTGAGCACTTTTGAAAAAAGTCAAAATTTGCCTGTCAAAATTTATATACTACTGAGATGATTCCTCTATATAAGTAGTATGAAACAAGTTGGATATCAAAAGGAATGAATTTTTGCTAATAAGCATCCTAACAAAGCTGAAATCAAGCTAATTATCAAAGGAATTTCATGAATTGTATTATTAGGGAAGTCTTCATGAAAAAGTCACGATATTATTCGTGCTACCTTGGCTGAAATTTCAATCTTTTAATTCAATTTTCAGCGACATGATTTTGCGATTCACTAAATTCATGTTTCACTTCTTGAATCTAAATAGTGATGTGGAATCATTTACAATTGAAATCAATTGAAAATTGAAGTCAATTGAAATCATTGTCTTTGATTATGTGATTTTGCAGTGACAGGTTGCTGATGAAATGATCACGCTTAAGAAGATTCTCTTGAGGTTCATCATGAAAGCAATAGCAGGCCAGTTGCTAATTTAACAAACATTACCTCTCCAAGGCTGTCATGACACGGACGATCTGTAAAATGATATCACTTCCATCTACTTTATACTATCATGATCAGTCGATTCCGTTGTAATTTCTTCAAAGCTACATAAATATGCATATCTCACATTTGGAAACAATTCCGACTGTATCTCACTTGAGTTCATTTAATAAAATCGAAACTGTATACACATTGGGGATTTAATAAATGCGGAGTTACCACTCTACCTAATATATTTCTCTATGTAAGGTGCCTAAAGTTAGTTAAAGAGGTCAAAATCCTGCACGAATATACCTTGAATTTAGTCTGAATCGTTGATGAGGCACTTGTGTAACAATAATAGTCGAATAATCAAAACATACACGCAGTTTAATTTCACAGTGGTCGATGACTTTTGATCGCATATCGCTTTGCCTGCGGAAGCTTTTTAAGAATTTTTGAACGTTTTCACTTTCATCTTCAAACTCCACCAGTGAGTGATGTGCATGTTCCACATGATTGAGAAGAATGACCGTGCTGCGATTGCTGTTCATGAAGAAAAATATATCTAGGGTAACAATCTGACTATATATGAAGAAACTATTCGGCCGGAACCGCTACTTTTGCTGATTACAAGCAAATAATATTAATTGGTACCCACTCACTGACTGCCGGGCAGCCATTAAAGAACCATTTCAATACACATGTGAATTTGTGTGAATTCGGCTGTGTTATAAAAGCAATACATGAGTTGATAAGGATATAGAAAAGAAATTCTAGTGAAAACCATTGTGTTATAATCCAACCATCGAAGGCAGCTACCGAATAGCATCATGCGTTAAGTTCTACTGAAATTGAAACATCTGATATCAATTATTCTACATGAAGAAAAATGACATATGAATTACGTGTCTTATCCTGTGGGGCATGCGGATTCTGTGGGGACACCCACAGGCTTTTCTGTGGGTATGGGATGTGGTATGTACTCAAACTTCAATCCCCGCGGCAGCCCTAATTATTCGTATCTTCCTTTTACCATTGAAAACAAGATTTATAGCTTTCTCTTTCAATAAACATCCAATTTTTTAATAATATGTCAGCTGGTCGCTTATCGAAACTGCACCCTCGTATTGATCGAGCGTTCATTCATTCGACATCTAATTGTGTTTAGGCGCAAGTATATTCAATGATTTATTCGCCCATTTTTCTATAACCGTCAGTAGCTCACAGATTTCTTGAAATTAGTTGAGAAGTGGTTTTATCTTAGTTCTATGATGAAACAAAACACGAGAGAACGAAAACTGAAGAAATCAAATTAATTTAATTTGCAATCAATTAATTTAATAAGCAATTAATTTAATTACCTTGACAAATGCCGACATTTATACTTTCCGTCTAATATAATTTCATAATTTCAGATAGTGGGCACGCTTCGTGAAACATCACATGATAGAAATTCTGTGTCACTACTTTCTTTAAGAAAGTGTATGTAAAATGTTAACCTTTATTTGCAAACATGTTTGTTGTACGTCGGTGTCAGTTACAAGAAAAACTTGTTCTGTGATGTAAATTGACTTTTTTATTGCCGGTATTTCACGATTCCCAGTGGCATCATCAGGACATGTGTACCAGAGACACGAGCCTAGAACACACACCATCGGTGCGGACAATAAAAATGAATGATTCAAGATGAAGCAAACAGTTATTTATGGAGCGGTAAGTACAAGACTTCAGCAAAGGATCAATTGTGAATTGAAACTGTACAATATATACAAGCAAAAGAAACATACATAAATAAATATATCAAGAAAAATATTTAAAAAAATATTAGAGTAAAGAAAATGAAAAGAAGGTATATACAGTAAACGAATATATGCAAAAATACTTCCTCATTATTACTTGCTTATGTATGTCATTACTTTTATTTGCATGTGAATATTGTACTAAGCTCCACAGAAGTCCCACCACGTGCAGAAGACAATTTCTGTCTTGGTCAGCAAAAGCCATATTTCAATTTAATCCCTATGCTTGATAATATCATGTATGTAATATAACATATCATATGTGTATAATATCATACTATGTGATTGTATAAAGTTGTATACAAATAGAAGCGCAAGATGTTTCATGATCAATTCTATTTTATATTCACGACGCGTTTCGTCTGCTCTCAATCAGGTGTTACAACAGAATTATCTAGAACGTGCGTACACAAAATTATTACAATCAACTTACACATCAAAGTTAGTCAGAAGCGGAGAAACAGAAATCAATAAAGTCGCGATATACACACACTATTACAACGTAGAAGACAGATATTCATGAATACTGAACAATAGACGGAATGAAAGAATGAAAATAATGCTGATAGAAGGCAGTAGGCTATGCCAAGACAGAGCAGAAGTAAATGGGAGACAGTTTAAGAATGCAGGAGACCACATCAAGAATAATGCAAAACTGTACAAAACATGACAAAGATAATTAAATGAGCTCAAAAATATAAATAAATAGATAATATAAAGCAATAAAAAAATTTATAATATAAAATGCATAAGACAACAGACAATTATTATATGTCATCATAAAAACACAGAAGGAAAAAAAGAGAGAGAAAAAAGAATTTTGTATGCTTATAAAATATTTTTATATTATTTATTTATATTTTTTGTGTTCATTTAATTATCTTTTTCATGTTTTGTACAGTTTTGCATTATTCTTGGTGTGGTCACCTGTATTCCTAAACTGCATTGTCTTGGCATAGCCTACTGCCTTCTATCAGCATTGTTTTCATTCTTTCATTCCGTCTATTGTTCAGTATTCATGAATATCTGTCTTCTACGTTGTAATAGTGTGTGTATATCGCGACTTTATTGATTTCTGTTTCTCCGCTTCTGACTAACTTTGATGTGTAAGTTGATTGTACTAATTTTGTGTACGTACGTTTTAGATAATTCTGTTGTAACACCTGATTGAGAGCAGACGAAACGCGTCGTGAATATAAAATAGAATTGATCATGAAACATCTTGCGCTTCTATTTCTATACAAATTTATACAATCACATATTGAGGGGCAAATGACAGAACGAGCTAAGTAATTTTTTTTAAAATTTGCCGGGGCAAAATTGTATAAATTAGCATTTTCAACATCTTGAATTATCATGCGCATTACAAATTAAGTTGTTTTTGTATAATTTCGAAAGGGTTGTTTTGTCGGCTATGATATATTATACATTTTATCTTTTTATTCTTCATTGGCAAAATTTAAAGATTCTTATCGATTGAATTGATTATCTTCGAAATTTTAGAAATTCCTTAGCCGACTAATGACAGAGTGGGCATTTCAAGCGATTGTAAAACTTTAAGTTTGCTTCCCTTTCTTGACCAACCTCTTCTCTTCACGTTGTCATTAATGTTTTATTATTTGTATTCAAACCACGATAGACGATCAGCTCCAGAGTTACAAAGAAACGGTACTATCCGAAATTCACACGTGCATGCCTTCGAAACTTAAAATATGGTAAGCCTGTAATACAGGAGAATATCTATTGAATTTGAAGTCTTACACCTACTATCGTGAAGTGCAGGTTAACAAGATTCTTGACATTGGCCTGTATACTCGAGTACGGAAGCGAGAATACAGAGAAGGGAAGGGTTCAACCCATTCCATATTTGGCTTCATGCCTAACAAAATAAACTACAACTTCGGTACTTTGAATTATCAGGTTTACTTCCAAAAATATAATCCATTTGCGCGTGATTTGTGCAACACAGACTGGGTCTCTGCCACTTAATATCTTCCAGTAACACCGCTGCTTTCAGAGAAAGTTGATTATGTGATTCACCTCCTACTTCATGTCAGATATCATTTTGGTTGACCGGATATCGAAACAATGGAAACAATAATCATGGAGTTGGGTACTAAGGAGGTGACTAACTTGAGGGCGGTTGATGCATTATACTGCATACAGTATCGGGCGCTCTTATCATTATTATTTTGAAAATAAGTAGTATTTTTACGCAATCTGCAAATAAGTTATTTGATGTCATGCGATATACCACATGTATTCGTGAAATCTCTCGTCCGACTGTCGCCTAAGGAGCACACCGGAATGATTTGACTTACATTGAACATTCGGTTTAAGAAAGCATGTTCACCTGATGAGTAATGGACACGAAACACTACAGGAAGAAATCCAGTTAATGGATACGATTATACGCCGAACAACAGAAGCATAAGCTGAGAATGGAAAGATATTAAAATTACCACGAAACCGATTGCCTGTGCATGCTATATCATTCCTTTCAAGAACCGACCGAGAGGTCTACGAATACATGACATCAGCTAACATATTTAAAGAACTTCGTTTTTACAAACTTTTATTAAAACCCATGCATTACCTTTCACACTTTCACTATACGAAACATCCTCAAAAGATTTCAATCTTAGTATAATCGCAATCATCAAGACTTACGAAATCGACTCCAATTGTGGGGACATATGATTCAGTAAACTCATTGTCCTGAAAATAAATGATATAAATACAAAGTTAAAATCAAATTGTAAGCGAAATTTGTGCTTACACATATCCGTAAGACCAGATTTGTCTTTCCAGCTCCAGCGTCACCAGCAAAAACAATTTTAAACAAGTAGTCACTGAAAAACAACAGCAATTCTGATTAATATTTACTTGAAGATATTGAAGATATCCAAACAAATTGTTAATTAATAATATTTCAGAAGTTAGCACATTTTGCAGGGAACAAGATAGCACTTGAAATTTCCACATAGCAATGTAGGCCTACACCTCTTGACTGCAACAGAACTGCACGTATGTCGGAATAGATCGCTTGTCTTTCAGAAATAAGCTTCGATAGAAAAATCGCATGCATTTTCAGTGGAGAATTTGAGACATGGACAACAAACATGATTTCATTAAGTTGGATTGATCCAACTGTGCCTGGACGAAGAGGTTGACCTGATCTGATTGACCTAACTTTATCTTATGTCAGTTCACACTTCCTCATCGTCCATATGCTTCGAACGACCATTCATGTGAAACAGCATGGCCTTGTAGATGCTTTCTACACATATCAAATTAAAGAAAAACCTCTTCGACACTGATTTGCAGTCAATAACTCAGTAAAATCGTATTCCCAATTTCTTCATTGGCAATACATGCAGGATGAGCACGTGGTCACTAAAAAGGCTTCTCGTTTACGGGTCCGTAGAAGTCCCTAATTGCATAACAATTTTGTTAGTTCCTATTTCAGCATTAAAATCATTTTTCGCAATCTCTCGATTCACTGTTTGTCACCTGCATCTCTCACGGATAGTCATTGCATAAAATTATAATGTAATTATGGTAGGTCCTACATAAATTCTATCTTATTAATTCAACTTTCCCTTTTCACTGAAAGTAACCAATCGTGATAACATGTTGATTTCATTGAAAGGAAATGTTTCCCATTTGACAATATTGGATTTTGGGTGCGGAAACAGACTGATCGTATTCAAACTACGCTGCCATCGTCAGGCGACTCACCCGAATGCTGATTCCATCAATGATAATTTTACGCAAACCATCATTTTTACAATGAGTGACTCATATGTTCCGACGGTCTATAGATTAATGAAACATTGATACTTGGATAGCTTTACTGAAAAACGGACAACTATCAGCAATAGGTATCATTCGCATAAACGCCCTCAAACTTCTTGGAAAACAAGTCGAAGTCCTAATTAATTAGATGTGAAAAATGCTTGGTTTAATGGTTTGAATGATCATTGAATTATTACGAATCATCATCAATTATTAATGTTCGTCCATATCTCTGTGATTGCAAGGACAACAAGCATGTCGGACGAAATTCTCATTAGAGCATTCTCATCGTTCTAGATTGAGTAGTGGAATGTCAAACTTCAAAATTCCAAACACGTACTATTCGCCCTTCGCCGTCATTCCCTTCCACGTGAGCTTCCTAATCAGGTGATCAGAATCAAACTTATACTGAATGTACGCAATACTGCATTCAAACAAGATTGCCTATGTGATGTCCGCCGTTCCAAAATTCATGCCATAAAAATCCGACGCTCTACAATAATGAAAGACTAGAAGTGACATGCACATCAAAGACAATGCTACGCCGTGGATGCACTATTTCATGACAACGGTACCTAGGAAATGGAGGGATGGCAGTTCACAGTGGCACAACAATGGGAAGGTGCCCGCAGGTAATCAGTGCAATTTGCAAATATTTTCACATATTGCAATCAATTCTCATCAGACACAGAACCATTTTGATGAAATATCTCACAGTAGATCACCTTACGACAACAATTTCCACTTGTTCCATGTCTCAACAACTTCATTCTTCTACAGAGTAGGTATATGTGGGTGAAATTGTTACATGAAGAGATTCAGTTCATAGAGTATGGATATATAGGTAGAGTGTCGACTCAAAAAAGTATCTGTATACAGTGAAAATTTTTATATGAAAAGATTCAGTTTTCTGCGGAGATTGCGTTCCCGTGGTCTAAAAAATAATTTGAGCAGTTTGTCGGGTATTGAAAGTATGACTCTTAAATGTCATTATCTAACTACTTACAGAACAGTAGCAACATTAGTGTGATCTTTATTGACAAAAGGCCTTAAATCAACATACTTTGGACGTATTTCATGCTTTCTTTTAACATTGTGCTGGTTTGGCTTTAATATGCAAAGCATACCACATTTGAAATAACAAACGAAAAGCATACAAATATATACCAAGAGAATATAGAAATATGCCAAAAAAATATTTTGGTATGCATCCTTCGTATGTGATTGGTATTGATGTGGTATCGTATGTCAATTTTACAGACTTTGAACGCGTCGTTCGGAATTTCTGTTGGATACTGTCGCATAATATCCTCAGATTTTCTGTCCTGCAGCTTTGAAGTTCATGCATCACTACAGTTGGGGATGATCATCTTTCTTCATTTCAAACTTTTTCTCCATGACTTTCAATGTTAATCGTATTATGTTTTCGATGTTGTAACTTTGTGAGTTTGAAAACCACTCATTTTTAGGCTTGCTAAACTTGAATTTTTGCTAGATGAGCTAGCTGGCGCGCTTGTTCTCAGAAAATATTCAACATGGGGCATGTTGCCTGTGCGCCGATTGGCATGTTGTGGGGACGCTCAAAATTGGGAAGCACCTTTAAAAAATCTAAAAATATGGTATGGTTTTAGGCTCTGGCGCGCTAGTATTCGAGATAACCTTACAATGGAGCATCTTCTTGGCGCGCTCTATGCAAGGATTCCAGTCATGGTTGCCTAGTTCTGTTGATGCTAGCCTAGAGAGAGAAGTTTGTACTGCCGTGCTTTGTCCAATTGAATTGAAGAGACGCTCAAGATTTAGCGTAAGCAAGAATCGCATATTAGGTCCACAATAGGCCAACATAGGCCTACCCATGAAGGTAGACGATTATGAATCAAAGCAACATTTAAAGCCATTGCGTACTACAACGCGAAAACTGGAACAAATGTTGTGAATCACACAGAAAAATCAATCCTGAATTACTGAGTAAATAACACGCCTGAAGCACGTAAGAAAATGGCGTGTCGCGGAAATGTTAATGGAAACACGTGTGAAACATGCGTAATGTTCCATGATAGTGGGATTCACGCATGATGCTGGCGTGTTGGGGACCCAGTGTAGTATTTAAATGGCAAAATTTTGACATTTTTAGAACTGCTCAAATAATTTTTTGGACCACGGGAACGTACTCTTCGCAAAAAACTGAATCTTTCGATATGAAAATTTTCACTGTGTACAGAAGCTTATTTGAGTCGACACTCTACCTGTAGGCTATATCCCAACTCTATGATTTGCTAATAAGCATCCTAACTAAGCGGAAATTAAGCTGATTATCAAGGGAATTTCGTGACCCATTTTATAATGGAAGTCTTCATGAAAAAGTCGAGATCAAAGATATTTAATATTATAAAGGGCTAGATAGGAAATAGACGTGTTTTTACCTTGTGTGCAACGAAACCAGTGAAAATCAGCTGATATTGCATGAATTTGAAAATATTTGTAAGCGAGCAACAAATATTCCTTTTCATTGCCTCTTTTTAGTAATTACATAACTAAAGCGCATTCAAGAAATTTTCATACATGTCTAACACAGCGTCCAAATTGTAACAAATAATCTATTCTACTTTTTCAGATGTTTTGCAAAACCCAGTTGTAAATAATAAAGAGCATCCTGTTGATGCAATTCTTTCAATTAGACTTCATTGCATTGTTTTATGTCAGTTGATTAATAAAAATTTGAAGAGCGCATGTTACTCGTATATAGGAATAGCACAAATGAAAATCAATCGTTTCAGTCAGATAAAAGCAGAGTGAAGTTCACTTACAATTCAACAAATACATGACTAAATGACTTTTCTGAACAGAAAAATGAACCGCGTCTTTACTTTTGTTCATACAGATTGTTTCTTTGTAATAAGTACGAAGCCTGGCTATGGTTGTACATGTACATCGTTGCCCGGCCACGCCATTCGCGATTGCAAGCTTGGCAATAATTTAACGTGTAAATGTAATTTTGCGGTAAGAAATTACATGATACAACAAAAAAATGTACATGAATTATCAGAAAATTTGATATAAAATTGGCTCAAGCAAATAAATACAAACAACATATATTACGCATGTTATACAATTCACATTGACATCTTTGACATCGACAGACATCCGATGATCGATTCCACTTGGACCTAAAATGCCCACTGCTAATTATTTGCAATACATGGATCCATAGAAGCATGGATCCATGTTGTAGCTCCAGCCTTGTGAATAACTCGAAGAGCGTTGTTGACATGGTTTAGCCTTATTAATAGCCAATTGCTCAGTGTAATATTCGGATTCTCACTGAATTTGTTAATAGTCATGAATTCTACAGAGGGAGTTGTGTGTTTATCAATACTCACCAGTTTTCATGTGAATATTTTTTCTTCCAAATTGATAGTACTGCACTAAATTGCTGTATCACCGCTCTCATCTTTAACAATTTTTTCAGAGAAACTACTGAACGAATATTCTTGAAACTTATCATATAGTATCAGTGAATTGTGCTTTACATCATGTGCCATTTCCAAGGCTTTTTGTCGCATTTCACACCGTACAGCCGTCAAAACAGCAATTTCGCCACATTGCCGTAATGCTTTTTTTGCCACGATAAGGACCGCACTAAAATGGGTTCAAATTTAGGCATCTATTTCTCATCTAGCCCTTTTAAACAATTAAACATCTTTAGTCGAGATCTTATTGTGCTTTCATGGCTGAAATTTCATAATTCTAATTCACGAAAGCAGTAGCAGGTCATTGAGTTGCTAATTTAACAAACATTATCTCTCCAAGGCTGTCATGACACGGACGATCTGAATATCATTTCCTTCTGTTTATGCTATCATGATCAGTCAATTCCGTTGTAATTTCTTCAAAGCTCCATAAATGTGCATATCTCACATTTGGAAACAATTCCGACTGTATCTCCTTTGAGTTCATTTAATAAAATCGAAAGTATATACACATTTGGGCATAGAGGAGGTATATTAGGTAGAGTATTAACTCCGCATTTATTAAATCCCCAATGTGTATACGCATTCGATTTTATTAAATGAACTCAAGGGAGATACACTCGGTATTGTTTCCAAATGCTAGATGTGCAAATGTTTGCAGTTTTGAAGAAATTGCAATGGAATTGATTGAACATGATGGTATAATTCAGAAGGAAATGACACCATTCTGCAGATCGTCCGTGTCATGAAAGCCTTGGAGAGGTAATGTTTGTTAAATAAACAATTCAATAGGTTGCTATTACTTTCATGCTCAACCTCAAGAGTATTTTCTTGTGCGTGATCATATCACAGGAAACCTGCCACTGGTAGAGCAAAGTCACACAATCAAAGACAAATGATTTCAATCAACTTTGAAAGATGTAAGTGGGTCCACATCACTATTCAGATTCAAGTAATAAATCATGAATTTGTGAATCACAAAATCATGCCGGTGAAGATTGTTTTAAAATCTTGAAATTTCAGCCACGAAAGCACGAATAATTTCGCCACTTTTTCATGAAGACTTTCATTATAATACAATTCATGAAATTCCCTTGATAATCAGCTTGATTTCCGCTTAGAATTAGGATGCTCATTATCAAATAGTCATTCCTATTGATATCCTACTTGTTTCATACTACTTATACAGGAGAGTCATCTCGGTAGTATTTAAATACACAAAATTTTGACATTTTTGAATTGCTCAAATAATTTTTTGGACCACGGGAGCGTAATCTCCGCAAAAAACTGAATCTTTTCATATAAAAATTTTCACTGCATAAAGATAATTTTTTGAGTCGACACTCTACCTATATTAACAAAAATTAATTTAAAACCTAATTTAACAAACATTACCTCTCCAAGGCTGTCATGACACGGACGATCTGTAAAATAATATCATTTCCATCTGCTTTATACTATCATGATCAGTCGATTCCGTTGTAATTTCTTCAAAGCTACATAAATATGCATATCTCACATTTGGAAACAATTCCGACTGTATCTCACTTGAGTTCATTTAATAAAATCGAAAGTATATACACATTGGGGATTTAATAAATGCGGAGTTACCACTCTATCTAATATATTTCTCTATGTAAGGTGCCTAAAGTTAGTTAAATAGGTTAAAATCCTGCACGAATATCCCTTGAATTTAGTCTGAATCGTTGATGAGGCACCTGTGTAACAATGATAGTCGAATAATCAAAACATACACGCAGTTTGACTTCACAGTGGTCGATGACTTTTGATCGCATATCGCTTTGCCTGCGGAAGCTTTTTAAGAATTTTTGAACGCTTTCACTTTCATCTTCAAACTCCACCAGTGAGTGATGTGCATGTTCCACATGATTGAGAAGAATAACCGTGCTGCGATTGCTGTTCATGAAGAAAAATATATCTAGGGTGACAATCTGACTATACGTGAATATGAAGAAACTATTCGGCCGGAACCGCTACTTTTGCTGATTACAAGCAAATAATATTAATTGGTACCCACTCACTGACTGCCGGGCAGCCATTAAAGAACCATTTCAATACACATGTGAATTTGTATGAGTTCGGCTGTGTTATAAAAGCAATACATGAGTTGATAAGGATATAGAAAAGAAATTCTAGTGAAAACCATTGTGTTATAATCCAACCATCGAAGGCAGCTACCGAATAGCATCATGCGTTAAGTTCTACTGAAATTGAAACATCTGATATCAATTATTCTACATGAAGAAAAATGACATATGAATTACGTGTCTTATCCTGTGGGGCATGCGGATTCTGTGGGGACACCCACAGGCTTTTCCGTGGGTATGGGATGTGGTATGGACTCAAACTTCAATCCCCACGGCAGCCCTATGGTGTCGACTCAAAAAAATGTCTGTATACAGTGAAATTTTTTATATGAAAAGATTCACTTTTTTGCGAGGATGACGATCCTGCTGTCCAAAAATTTTTTTGAGCACTCTTGAAAAAGGTCAAAATTTGCTTATTTATATACTACCGAGATGACTCTCCTGTATAAGTAGTATGAAACAAGTAGGATATCAATAGGAATGACTATTTGATAATGAGCATCCTAATTCTAAGCGGAAATCAAGCTGATTATCAAGGGAATTTCATGAATTGTATTATAATGAAAGTTTTCATGAAAAAGTGGCGAAATTATTCGTGCTTTCATGGCGAAAATTTCAAGATTTTGAAACAATCTTCACCGGCATGATTTTGTGATTCACAAATTCATGATTTATTACTTGAATCTGAATAGTGATGTGGACCCACTTACATCTTTCAAAGTTGATTGAAATAATTTGTCTTTGATTGTGTGACTTTGCTCTACCAGTGGCAGGTTTCCTGTGATGTGATCACGCACAAGAAAATACTCTTGAGGTTGAGCATGAAAGTAATAGCAACCTATTGAATTGTTTATTTAACAAACATTACCTCTCCAAGGCTTTCATGATTCTGCAGAATGATGTCATTTCCTTCAGCATTACTATCGTGATCAGTCCATTCCATTGTAATTTATGAAAAAATGCAAAAATTTGCATATCTCACATTTGGAAACAATTCCGACTGCATCTCCCTTGAGTTCATTCAATAAAATCGAAAGTGTACACATTTGGGATTTAATAAATTCGGAGCTACCACTCTACCTAACATATATACTCTATGATCGTGACTTTTTCATGAAGATTTCCGTAATAATACGGATCATGAAATTCCCTTGATAATCATTTTGATTTATTTATTTTTTGCTTTGTTAGGATGCATTAGCAAATATTCATTTCTCTTCATATCCAACTTGCTTCACACTACATATATAGAGGAGTCATCACGGTAGTATATAGATTTGCAAAATTTTGACTTTTTAGAATTACTCAAATAATTTTCTGGACCATGGGGGCGTAATCTCCGCAAAAAACTGAATCTTTTTATTTAAAAAATTTCACTGTATACAGCTACTTTTTTGAGTCGACACTCTACCCACATCTTCCTACTCTATGGTGTCGACTCCAAAAATTATCTGTATACAGTAAAAATGTTTATATGAAAAGATTCAGCTTTTTGCGGAGATTACGCTCCCGTGGTCCAAAAATTATTTGAGCACTTCTGAAAAAGTCAAAATTTTCGAAATTTATATACTACCGAAATGACGCTCTTATACAGGTAGTATAAGCAACAAGTTGGATATCAATAGGAATGAATATTTGCTAATAACCATCCTAACTAAGTGGAAATTAAGCTGATTATCAAGGGAATTCCATGATCCGCATCATAGTGGAAGGCTTCATGAAAAAGTGGCGATATTATTCATGTTTCTTGGCTGACATTTCAAGTTTTTAATTCAATTTTCATCGGCATGATTTTATGATTCACTATATTCATGTTTCATTTCTTGAATACCACCTGACAAACCCATTTGCCAGTACCACCTGTATCCCTCACGAGTTCATTTAATAAAGTCGAAAGTGTATGCACATTGGGGATTTAATAAATGCGGAGTTACAACTCTATCTAATATACTAACCTGTCTTTGATACTAACTCTATGCGAAGGTCCACCAGTCATGAGTATATAATATGGCTAATAACCTATTATGGAGCAGAGCACGAACAAAATTGCTTCGATGGTTTCAAAAATTGCATAGCGCACGAACTTTCTGAATGTTTCCATTCTCAGCTTCAATACGTCTGATGTGTAATACAGTGGTGTATATAACAGACACTGCTTTATCGACAATGGCTATCAGTGGAAAGGTATTAGTGATAGCGGAAAACGTCCGAAGATGACTTTTGGCTCGGGCTCTTCTCTCATGCCGCATACAAGCGCAGATGTTGAACAAGTTTTAGGTAATTTGAAAGATGTTATTGAATACACCACTTTATTCTACAAAATCAACAATATATTGCGTTGTGTCTGTTTTCTACAATTTACATGTCCAGTCCGTCGTTCAGCAGATCATTACAAACATTTGAATGTTCATATCACAGCTACATACATACCTGTACAATCTCATTATGACATAGATTTCATAACATACACTTCCACACCTAACTGCCGCAAACATAGCATTATAGTTTTCCATAGAACTCAACATTCTCAACATACTCCCGCCCGTTGAGTCGTACTCAACCAAAAAAGTTCAATTGCATTCTAGTGGGTACAACTGACTTGTAGTTCGCCGGCACACTTTACCTTGAGAAAGGACCTCTGCGAATCTCGGAAAATTGCCCTTCCCTTGATACACCTCGAGAATTCGGCCAAGAGGCCAAAAAGCACGATTCTTTGCAGTCATATTTTTCAGATCTACTAAAACAATATCTCCGACCTTTGGGATTCCTTGTCCTGCACTGCGTTTTTTGTTCCAGGACCGTAGCTACATCAAATATTCACTTTTCCATCTCAACCACAACTGAGACAAAAGGTGTTTTCTCTGCTTGTATCCATTTCGTAACTGATCAGCACTCTCAGTAGTTTCTTCTAGACAAGAGCCAATGAAAAAATCGATAGGACGAAGAGGTTTCATATCATTTACCTCATCTGAAATGTAAGTCAAAGGACGTTTATTGATCGAAGCTTCAATTTCACATATCACTGTCTGCAATGTCTCCAGTTTTACCCTTTGATTACCGAGAACGCATCTCAATGATCGCTTTACGCTTCTTAGTATAATCCTTTCCCATATTCCTCCCCAATGAGGACTATATTCAGGTAAGTATTTCCATTCTAATTTATCTTTCAGGTTTTCTTTTGCAGCCCTAAAGGTGGTAAAATTGTCAGATAGCATAGTTTTCGGTGTCTCAAATCGTGCCTGAAATCGCCGAAAAGCCAATATAAAGTCATCAAGATTTTGACTTAGGCATAGTTCCAGATGAACAGCTCGAACAACTGTACATGTGAAAACCAATATGTAAACTTTAGTGTCCTTTTTCAAATATAATGGTCCTGTGAAGTCGCATCCAGTTATTTCAAATGGTCTGGTTTGATTCAACCGATAATCACATAACGGAGCCTCTTGTTTTAAATATGATTTACAGTCATGTCGACGGCATACTAAGCAAGACCGAATTGCACTTCTTACAACTCTTCTTCCCCTGGTAATCCAGTAATCAGATCGCGATTCGGTAAGCGTGGAAGCCACTCCACTGTGGCACAAATAAATGTGAATATCAAGAATTATCAGTTTAGTCAAGTGAGAATCACCAGGCAAAACAATGAATTCATCAAAATCAATTCGTCCCACAGAAAAAAGACAACCATCGCGAAATAGCAAGACCAAATTTTTCAAAGGGCTGTCACTTGCAACAGGTCTGTCCTTTTTTAAACATGCTATTTCTTGGGAGAAATGCTTCAATTGCTCCATTTTTATCAATTCTGTCTTCGCTTCTTGATAATCTCCGGAAGTATTGTTTTGTACAGTTATTTGATTTGTTTTCATATGAAGCAATCCTTTGAATTTATTAATTGCTTTACGGACAAAGGCAAAAACATTGACAGCCTTTTGCAAAGAATTGTACCTTGAAATGTCAAAAACATTTTTCCTTGTAGTGCACGATAAACTAACAACATCCTTCTTCATTTCTTGGACTTCTTCATTTCCCCTATGGTTCTCTGCTGCATTTTCCTTTGATGGCCATTGTGAAAGATCATTCAGCCAAACTGGTCCATGAAACCAAGTCATTTTATTCCACTTAAGAAAAGACACATTTCTTGTAGCTTGATCGGCAGGATTATGAATACCTGAACAGTGATTCCAGCAGGAGGGTGGGACAATATCTTGAATATCTTGAACTCTGTTTCCCATAAATTGCTTAAATCGTGAAGAGGGACTTCGAATCCAGCTCAAGGCAATAGTTGAATCAGTCCAACAATATATAGGTGTACTTTCAAATTTAAGTGAGTCCATTACAATTTTTAGGAGTTTCATGCCGAGATGGCAAGCAAGGAGCTCCAACCGGGGAAGTGTCATCCTTTTTACAGGAGATAGCCGAGATTTCGCATTGACAAGAGTCGAAGACATAGAATTATTCAATGACAAAACTTGCATGTAGATGCATGCTGCGTATGCTTGTTCACTGGCATCACAAAATACATGCAGCGCAGATTGTGAAATTCCAACATTTTTGTCATAATAACATCGGGATATAGAAATTTTACTGCAATCAGAAAGGGATGAAACCAGCTCAAGAAAATCTTTTGTATTTTCCGATGAGATAGGAGCATCCCATTCGTAACCCTTCAACCATAATGTTTTCATGAAAAGTTTCAATGACACCAGAATAGGGGACACAAAGCCAAAGGGATCAAATATTTTAGCCGTATATGATAATATCATACGTTTTGTGAGTATAGTGCCATTCAATCCAAAGACTGGAATTTACACTTCAAGTTCATCAGTATCTAAATTCCACGGAATTCCCAAAATCTTTGTCATTCCCTTATGTTTCATTTCAATACCGTGCTCCTTATTCAGTTGATGAGCAAGATCATCAGAACTTGTAGTCCATTTTGTCAAATGCATACAAGCCGATTTCATTATGACAGCTGCTTTTACGATTTCTGATGTACAATCATTTACAGAGGCAGATCCAGAAATAAGATCATCAACATAGAAGCTTTTTGACATTTTGTCAGCGATGCTATCCTTGCAATTTGGTAGTTGATATCTGACGGTGGCATTGAGCAAAAACGGTGCACAAGTAATTCCAAAACACACTCGCTTAAACCTGTATGTATCATCATTCCATAAGAATCTGAGATAATCTTGCTCGTTTTCCTTCAATAGTAGCTGAAGAAATGCTTTCGTGATATCTCCCGTGTAAGGTATCGCATAGAATCTAAATCGGAGTAGCAATTGAATCAGTTGAGGCAACAGTGAAGGACCAGCATCAAGCAAGTCATTCAAGGAGACATTATTTCTGTCCTTAACACTTCCATCAAATACAGGTCTTACTTTAGTTGATTCATTATTTTTCTTTATGACAGCATGATGAGGAAGATAAAATACACTGCCTTCTTTCATGAGTTCAGTTTCTGGAACCTTCTCAATAATGTCCATTTCTCTGTATTCTTCGAAAACCTTAGTATAATCTTTCATCAAATTTGGATTTTTCTCAAGTCGCTTTTTCAAACATTTTAATCTACATTTGGCAATGTCAAGGTTAGAATCAAGAGTAATTTCAGTATTTTTCCACATCAAAGGTACCACATATCTACCATCTTCATGTCGCTCAATGTTCCCGTGGAATGTTTCAAGACATGGGGAAGTGTCAATTTCATTCTGATTCATGTTCATGGTTTCCAATTCCCAGAATTTCGAAACGTCAACCGTGAATAAAGCCCTCGTCCTTGATAACGAAGATAACGAATTTGATAGTTCGCGATTTGAAATGGGACCTTGGAGAACCCATCCGAACTTCGTTTCTGAGGCCACAAGCCCATGTGAAGTGGAAAACATATTCGAAGTGAAAATCTTCCACTTCTGGTCTGCACCAAGAACAATATCAATTGGTTTTTTTGTCACTATGCAGCGAAGTCTGAATGTCATCTGCCAAAATAAAGCCTCTCTCTTCCAATTCATCAATCCATGGACCATTGGGAATCATTTCCAAAGGAGAACACAGTTGAGGAGTAGAAAGTAATTTGAAAGAACTCATATAATCATCGGTTCTTGAGATGAGATTCACAAGATCAAGATTGCATGTCGTGGAATTCTCACCAAAACCTTCTATTTGCAATGACTCGGAACCAATCTTTCTGGCTTTGATCGAATATGCTAGAGATGTGCGAATATAAGGTCGTTGACTTCCACCATCAATTAAAAGTCGAGCTTGAATACGTTTTGACGAAATCCCTTCAATATACACTGAAGCCGTCTGCAATAGAACTTTCGGAGAACATGTACGCGATGACATTGATGAAGACGTTGTTACTGTGTCAGGAGTAGCAGCTAGATTTTCACATAATAGAACATGATGTCTTGCACCGCATCTTTCACACTTCTTACCAATGTTGCAGTCCTTAGAAATATGGCCACGTCGCAAACATAAATAACATGCATTTGATGTTCTCACTGAATCTCTTCTTTGCTTGATATTCATCGAAAACACCCTGTAACAATTTTCGGATTTGTGAAGAAGGGAACAGAAAGTGCATTTGACTTTGTAATATTCATTTGATGTATAGAAGTTCGCAGTAAAATTTCGATCCATTTCTTTGAAGGACTGCTGCTGATGTCTTGGTTGGAAAGTTCGTCTGTAGTCATCTCTGAAATTGTTTGTCTTCTTCACGTCATCACCTGAAGTCAAGCTTCTATTATGTGCAAGCAAGTACTGACCAGCTAATTTTGCCACCTCATCCAAACATGAAGGAGATCTTTCCTTCAAAAATACAGCTAAACTAGGAGAACATGATGAAATGAATTGCTCTAGGGTAAATAAGTCACAGGCAGCTGAAAAGTCATGACTTGTATTCGAAAGGTCAATCCAACGACTCTGAAAGTAGTTACGAAGGCGTGTTATAAATTGTTCCGGACTTTCTCCCTGTTCTGGTTTGGTATTTCTGAATCGATGTCTGAAACCTGATTCGGTCAACTCATATCGCTTCAATAGCGCTTCTTTCAGACAATCATAATTAGAAGCCACTTCTTCAGATAATCTCGTATATAAATCCAAAGCTCTGGCAGTTAATAAAGCACTCAGTGATGTGGACCACTTGGATTTTTCCCAATTGTTACAGTGTGCAAATCGTTCGAATCGGTTCAAATAACTGTCAAGATCGTCTTTGTGATCAACAAACGTGGGCAGTTTGGGACAGTTGCTTTTAGTAATTACAACATCAGAAGAAGCATTACTAGAGTTTGATTCTCTCACCATCAGTTCAAGTCTCTTCATTTCTATCTCATGATCACGCTCTTTTTGCTTCTCTTCGCGCTCTTTTTCTTTCTCTTCGCGCTCCTTTTCTTTCTCTTCGAATTCTTTTTGTTTCTCTTCGCGCTCTCTAGCACGGTTCTCCCGTTCAATACTCTGTTGTTCGTTAATGAATAATCTCAATTCTTCACCTTCGAGTCCCAATCTCACACCAATCTCAAATATCTGTTCCATTTTCTTAATGCAAAACACAGTTCCTCACAATGAAATCAATTGTCAGTCACCAGCAATTATCCAGAATCCTGGTCACGGCACCAATTTTATATTGAATACACCACTTTATTCTACAAAATCAACAATATATTGCGTTGTGTCTGTTTTCTACAATTTACATGTCCAGTCCGTCGTTCAGCAGATCATTACAAACATTTGAATGTTCATATCACAGCTACATACATACCTGTACAATCTCATTATGACATAGATTTCATAACATACACTTCCACACCTAACTGCCGCAAACATAGCATTATAGTTTCCATAGAACTCAACATTCTCAACATATGTATTCCATTGTTATTCATTTTGATGTATTGCTATGTTATGAATGTTTTCATTGCCCCAATGACAAAAGTGATCATAGCAATAGAGCGAATGGTCCATTACTGTCCAACAATGAACCATAACTGTCCACCAATAAAGATGTCATATCAAAACAATGTTTATAGGAATATTTCATTGCTGAATTGGATAAGAGAACAATTTTAAAAAATGATACTTATAAGTCAATTTCCAATATGCCCCAAGACGTGATAAGTCTTGCTTTCTTTTTCTCACTTTCCCTCTGTTCTTCCTCTCCTTGATTTCTTGCTCCATTTCTGTTGACTCTCAACGATTTGCTCTCATCCAGAGCCAATTTCAACATGGGGGTACATGCATCGTCGCTGTCATCAGTTTGCTGAAGAATGCGTTCATCACTTGATGTCCCTGGCAAGTCCAAGGCCGCGCAAAGAGCTCTTTTTCTTTGGTCCGATGGTCGATCATACTGTGGAATACTGCCTTCATTCTTATGCCCAGTTATAGTGCACACATCAGAGTTTGACAACCCTTTGGATTTCGCTGTTGTAACAGTGGTGCACCGTATGCAGTGATTAGTGTATATTTTAGAAAGTCCCAAAGATTCTGACAATTTTTTCATAAAATTTCCAAGATAGTGTTCACCACGAACCTGAATATCACAATACATTTTTCTTGCTTTTTTCCCATGCATTGGTCTGGGAAATAGGACATCAGAATTTGGGCATTCTCTTCGCAGAATTGACAAGTACAGCTCAATGGCTTCAATGGCTCTTTTGTTGTAAATCTGACCTAAGCGGTTGGATGTGTAATCTTTTTCTGACATGCTTGGTTTGACATTTTTCCGAATATTGTTGGGTGCACATGCAATAGAATCCCTTGTAGATGTACATGAAGTTGGTATGTACTCGTAAGCGTATCTCTCAGTGTTTGAGTCAATATCAAATGCTATGTCATTTCTTCGAAGCTTCCGCAATTCTTCTCTGCCACGAGCTCCTAGGTAATACAAAAGAGAGAAGATAACTTCATTTTGTGGAACCTCTCCTGTTGATCGATCGAATGAACCGGTTATCTTGTTCAAGTCAGACTGTTCAATTGCATTATACTGTGTTGACTGGCCTCCATTTGACAGCCACAGCCCAGTCATAACTTTTAGCATGCGATTTGCAGAGGAAAACAGTTTCCCTTCAATTATATCAACCTCTGGTCTGTTCAAAACTTGCGTAATGTGCCTGTTAATGGCCGCTGATACATTTCAGGCTGGTTGGGCTGAAAAATCCTCCGTCCTTCTTGCGCAATTCGTGGTAAAACCAACGAAGAACATCATTTAGTGACGATTCGCTTACAGTCATCAAATTGCAGTTCAAACTCTTATCCTTTATGAACTTTTCCAATTTGGCAGTGTGCTGCTTCTGTTGATCAGCTGTACTTTTTGGCTTCATGCTACTTTCTGTCACATCAAGATCCTCAACAACATTTTTTGGAATAATAGCTGATTTTGCATTCTCTGTATTCACTTCATCACAGAGCAAGTCATCAACTAATTGCATATCAAAATTGCATTCAGCTTCTAGTCTGTTCATTTCTTCCAAAGACAGTAATGGCACATCAATTCTCGCATCCAGGTCTACCTCTGAGTATGTATGCTGCTTAATTTCATCAAGACTTAAGCCAGTGATCATATTGTTTTCAAATTTGGAAGGGCGATTAACTATAATGGCCACATGTCAGGATCACTGCCTGACATCATTGAAAATGAATGGTTCATAAATAAATTTGAATTGATCAATTACTGTCCAGCAATGAAAGCAATAGAAATCCTTACAGAATTTTTAAACTTAGCTTGATTGAAGCCATAGACTTTTGTGATTGAAGCATTGACCATAGAAGTCTATGCATTGACCATTCACAGATGCCACATCATAGTAATGAATAACAATGGGTTGTTGTACTCAAAATTCTAACAGCAATCTCGTCCGCTGACGCGGACTCGATTGCTGTGCTCATTTTTCGTACAACAACTCTACATTGCAAACTTGCTTCCCTCAACTCGCTATCCCTTATAACATTGGTTGTGCTTAAATCTTGCCTGATAGACAAATATTGAAACCACAGAATTATATTCATCTGCGCACGCTTCGGTTTTTTAGAGAGGAAGAATCATATCTAGCTTTAATATCGAAATGGCACATCACAGAATTAGACAGCTTGCTACTTCTCGAATTGATAATTCGTGTATCGCTTGCTATTGGAAATGGCAAACAATAAGCTGTCAACAGAGGACACCAGAGGCAGTGAGAGATGCGTGCGTGGTGTGATATCACCATATGGATATCACTTCGCACACACCAAAACACACATTGTCTGGGTAACATTCGATTCACTGTATGCACCATACAGTAAGGAATGCTGAGAAGACGATGGTGAAATCTCCAAGTGAACTAATTTTCGTACGTCTGCTACTATTTTTAATAACGATCCGGAGGGCCAACATTATGGAGAAAAGTTGTGCGCAATGATCTGAATTCTTCAAATCTGAAGGAATTTTGGCAATCGAAGTACTTTGCTGGAACTCACATTGATCCGCAAGCGACGCACGACTTTTTTCCTATCTCTGTAAGGTATTAGGAATTCCTTTTTGCCCACTTCATAAGTTCCTCGATGTGCCGTCGATTTCCTATTAATCACACTTCCAGCAAACCAAAGAAGATAAACAAAATATTTAATTCTGTGATTGAAACACTCGAGCTCTCCCAGCCGATTCCATACTTCTAGAAGAAGATTGTGCTGAAGACGAGAAAAGCTTGCAACTGATCGAAGAACAAGCTAAAAGGTTCGAATTGAAATGAAAACGGTTGGAGGAAATGGAAACTCTTAAATGCCAAGATCTAAAAATTCGATATCCTCATGTCTGATCCTCGTCTGTCAGCCACAACGACAGAGGATGGCATGGAAAAGAAATTGGAAGATAATGGATGTGATCTGAGCCATCTCTGAGCTTATTAGAAGATCTACAACAAAAAGCGAAACAGGCTGATGAGGAATTCGGACAATTGAGATGGAAGAAGCAACAATAACAGAAAATGTCAGAACGCGTTGAATCAACAAGAACTATGCTAAATCTGTTATCAAATCTGAGAATAATTTCATTATATCTGAATGCTAGAAACTTACGTCTGTTTGGTTCAGAAACGATGTCCGAAACCTTTAATTTTAACGGTTAAAACTTGATTTAAAAAATACTATTTCAGAAGATACCTAATCTCTATTTCATGATGGAAAAGGCGATTAGAAAAATAAATTTCATGCACTCAATAACTATTTGTATTCTGGTCATCTCATGTGTACAAAAAATTACGCGCGTCCCAAAATGTGAAATCAAATTCTCATCATATTTGATTCGACATGGTGATTTTACTCATTTGAAAGATTTGTAATTAAAAATATTGTATTATTATTTAATTACTCTAAACTGACGGTACACTAAAAAACTCTCATCAAATTATCCACAAATGATAGCATATGTCATATAATCGCATAAGCATGTTGTTTAATGTCATCTGCCAAATATGTTGGCCTAATAGAATTTAAACAGATGTTAAGTTAATACTTTATTTCAAGGATGCATTTAATGAAAGTGCTTCACAAATAGCTCCAATATAGAGTTCAAAGGACATACCCGAAAAAAATTCAATGTCCGAAAATAAAGAAAATCGTCTGTATGCGCACTGTTTCAGGTTAAGTTAATGTGGCAGTATTCGTGTTTCGGCTGAAAAAGGTCGTGTCGTGTTGAAGGCAAATTTCCGAACATTGCGGACATCTTATAGAGGCGCGAGTTCACATAAAGATGCTGACAATTATACACAAAGAAGAATTATTTGCTTGCTTCATATTTCGGGTCTACTTACAGGCTAGTGTCCTATCATCCCTGCGTCAGTCTGACTATCAAACCACTGTCCGATTTCTTATCTCTACAGTGAACGACTCAAACCCTCGTTCATGCACTCACTCAAAAAGTTCGAATGCACTGCTTCTAACATCATTGAATCAACCCTAAAGAACGTCAGTCGTCTGAAGATGTTTGCTCAGTGCAAGTGAAAGGCCTTGTGATGTAAACAGCGTGGGACTGTCCAGTCTCCGTACATCGTGCAATTTACTGAATCTTAATATGAAATTTCTACGATTAATGAAATTCAACCAAGAAAAATTAGTGCATTTCTATCATGGTTTTCTCACATCACCATTTACCTCCAGTAAGTCTTATTCTTTAAAGATCATTTCGTATCCCTAGCTGTATTCATCTCTCTTTCCCGTGTCAGTGTGAGACGTAATTTTTGCTTACTCGTACTTTGAATTTCAGCATTCAATTTTATTATGAATCCTCAATGCTTGCTGTTTTGGAATGGTGAATACTGTTTTGGAATCAGTGAGCGGACAAACGTGTAAGTTGGACATCATAAACAAATTATCTCATGCGCTAGTGAAAGAATAAAAGCAATTATATTGTGCCATTATTGAAGTGAACATACTTTATGACAACAAGAAATATTTATTTAATGATTCAAATAGGTAGCAAAGCTCCACTTCCTATTCAAATTCAACATTCTGTACATAGACAGATAATAACGATGGGGAAAACACATGCAATCAAAGATCTCCACAAGTTGTCTTCTGCAAGCATGGATGTTGCATCAACAACATGTGGAGGCCAACCATCCACGAATACAACACATATACATGTGCTTCAGACAACATGTGCATGTACTCGCATAATTATATTGCATCACATGCATTTATAGTCAGATTATATGAACATTTATCTTTTTACTAATGCATGCATTTCTTGTACCTATAATTAGCTGAAGTTTGATTTCTAATTTTATGATCATCATGTCCTTAAAGTAAACGCTTGTCTCATTTTATTAATTAAACTATAGATCGATTGAATATGTCTGCCATTATTTTAAGAAAATTGAGAAAGCAATGACTTTGTTGATGTAATCATTTAATTTGAAAACAGTGTCATTAACTTCGTTTTCTAACCGACAACCATTACTTTTAAGTAATTGCACACAGTTTAAGACCGAATGCTTGGTTTAAAATTTCAAATTAACGCAGAAAGTGGGAGAGTAGAAAGGAAATCTATCGAAATCTTTAAGTCTATGTAAGCAGAATCAAGCAGAAAAATAAGGAAAGGAAGAATAGAAATATGCGACAGATATCATTGAGTTACGCAGCGTCGCAGTCCAGCATTCCTTGGTCACATTTTAGCAACAGAAATTGATCTGACTAGAAATATGATTAAGAAAAATAAGTCAAATTTAAATATATATTATATATATATATATATATGTATCAAATCTCAACAAATATGTAGCCACCACGAGACATGTTTCGATCTGTTGGGCCTCATCAGTCGTGGGTAGGTTTGAACCAACGACGTTGGACTCCAACGTCTGGAGCTAGAGGAGGTGCAAGTATACCCTCTAACCACAAGGCCACCGGACCATCTGTTTACAGCGTTGGTCCGGTCTTGTCTTAACATCCAATGAGTAGCGCCTGAGCATGAGTTGAGCATAGGCAATGAGTTGACCTAAGCATGAAAAATTCGATCCCAAACACTAGGAAATCCCTAATTCGAAACACGCTCTCAGGTGTAGCAGGCAGGGTTGCCGTGGGTATGGGGATTTTGTGGGGATACCCATGGGTATGTGGTGGGTATGGGTATTGAGGCCATCCCACAGCTCCCATAGCACTTCTGCAGGGATTCTGCAGATTTTTGACATTCGCAAGAAGTAATCAGAACTGACATCATATCACACAGAAAACTTCAATGTTGAATTACAAAGTATCACGCAGCCTATCCATCTCACCACTTAAAATACATGAAATATGTTAGTAACATATGCTCAGTAATTTTGAATGACTTATAGTGACAGTTCCAGGTGTGTCAGGGACGTCTGAAGTGGAAGAATTGTGCAAGTCTCCTTTACTGCAGAGCCGAATGGAGACTTACAAATATTAGCTCTAACAGGATAAATAGCTCATAAAATTATAGTACTTCTATTCTTCCCCCTCCCCACATTTCTGTTGTTGACACCCTGGAGTGCTGTATTGTTAACGATCTTCTCTTGCTGCTAAGGACAGTCTCACTACACAAAATCGCCGTGTGTAAAATCCCTCTTGTCTAACTTGTAGAACATTTCCAGCCTCAGAATTAGACAACTGCTCGTCATTTGTCTGTAGACAACAATACCACGAAGTTCATTATCACAGCTGTACTTTGTATTCTAACTGAGTATCCAAAGGACCAATGTTTCATCTCAGGGTTCAAGTAAGACTTTTCAGTGGTGTTGTACTGTCACTCAGTGACAGATGAAGTCTATTTTAAATCCAATGTGACTAAGTTTGATGAAATTTCATGAATTTGGAAAAGTTGGAAAATGTAGGGTGGAGGAATAGAAGTACCAAAATTATTTGTGATATCATTGAACATGCGTGATAAATGCGATTAATCACTATTAACCAAGATTTTAAACTAATTACGATATAGAAGACCGGTTGGGTTCAGCCCACAAAGCAAGATACATGAAAATGTTGTATGATTTTCGTCGGATGTATGAACAGTGTGATAAAGATTTCTCACGCCAAATCATTCAACTGTAAGCCATCTACTCTGATTGCAGTCATATAGATTGTTTCATAAAAAATGGATCACCCTTAAACATCGCCTTAACTTCAACTTTGTCTAACTCCGCCAAACTTGAACGAATTTCTCTGAAATTTGGAAGATATGTCAGTTGTGCTTGCTAATATCATTGTTGGAAATTTCAAGCATGAATATTGAGTTGTTTTCCTGTTATAAATAAAAAAGTAGTAGATAATTTGATCTTCATTTAGCAATGTTACACAAAATCATACCTCACTCTTATAAAATTGCATTTGTTTCCTTTGTTATGTAATATGTTGTTCTACAAGCCAAAAGCTATCAAGCAAAACAAAAATAAAGAAAATCGGTCAATCAGAGCCAGTATAGCACCATTATTCATCAACAATAATGTAACTGCTACATGTGATTAACTGGACTTCATGTTCCATAGCTTTCTGACTTCGTTGCGGTGGTGTTGGCAGCACTCCTGATTGCTTTCAGCTAGAAATCTATCTCTTATCGGTTGAAAACAATACAAAGCACAAATGAACAATAACGAGATCGCATTCACAAAAGGCAAAGTGTCAGCCTTGCTAGAACTCAGTTTTTCTTTGCGAGCTACAAGCAAGCGACTAAATGTCCCTTACACAAATGTGCATCGATGGCATAATGATGATTTTCGACTCTGTCGTAAAGAGGGTTCTGGCCGTCCACGCAAAACATCCAAACGTAGAGACCACCTAATTTTGAGATTTGTTAAAGTTGATCCAAGTCTCTCGTTAACTGAGATGGCTGCACTAGTTTCGTCTATTTCTAAGTCCACTATTCGTAGAAGACTTATTGAGTCGAATTTCAAGAGCTGTAAGAGGCCCTCTCAGATCGAATTATCAGATCAGCATACAAAAAGACGTCTCAGATGGGCAATGAGTCATTGTCACTGGCGAAATCAATGGGATCGGGTTGTCTGGTCTGATGAGGCATCAGTCCGTTTGAGGGATAGTGATGGTCGATTGAGATTATGAATAAAGTCTGATCAGGAAATTCCGAGACATTTACATCGTCCCCGGGTACAAGGTGGTGCGACTCTACTGATTTGGGCTGGCATTTGGACCAATGGCCGCTCTGAACTTCACATACAGCAAGGAACCATGAATTCTGAACGCTATGTGAATGTTTTACGAATGAACCTTGGCCAAATGACAGATCAACTTGGTGATCCATCGACTTGGTTATTTATGGATGATAATGCTACGTGTCACAGGAGTAGTAGAGTCAACTTATGCAAGTCTCATTTAGGGCTTAGGACATTATCTTGGCCAGCTCGTTCTCCTGATCTGAATCCCACAGAAAATGTATGGAGTATTCTAAAACGTAACGTTCGTCGTTCACTGCTACCTACAGATGGCGTATCACAACTTACGTCACTGTTAAAAAGAGAGTGGAGAAAGTTAATCATCGAATCAATGCCTAGACGAATTGGTAATGTCATTGACAATAAGGGTAGGGCCACAAAATATTAGCTTCTTAAGAACCGTTACTGTATCATAGCTTATCAGATTATATAAGGACATTTAAATATATGAGGGACATGAAATAACATGAAAAATGCTTCCTGTATCATACTTATGTTTTATTTAGTCAAATTTTAGGATGATCCACTTTTTATGAAACGGACTGTATATATAATGAAAGCTCAGATTTTTCACTTGTCCACGACTTGTCAGAACTTTCATTTTCATCTGATAGGCATCCTTAACTGCACACTTAAGTGTACCTCAATAAATGGTTCATTGTGCTGCATTTCATCACCATACACAAATGGGTCAACATCCACCAAATTCTTGTGCAATAATTCGGTGACATAAGTGGTCGAGAAAATCAGGAGGATTTTCATCGAAGTCTATATCTACAATAGTAGATTAGATTGATTAAAAGCTTTTTCATTCGCCACGTGTATATAGTCGATTTCTACTGCGAAACAATTCTAGACTTGAGATGCATAAAGGCCCAACTCTGGAGATAGAGTTGTCAATGATTGCTACATTAATTCAATTAACGAATATTGAACGGGAATATTCACACAGATGAACATGGCCACAACATCCACTGAGTCAGAGCAATAAACGATGGCTATAACATACATTGGTAGACCGCAAACATATAGTGACGACTTACATAAGAATTTTTGACAGGTGACTTTTTTGTGACAGAGTGACCATTTTGAAGTACTGACAGTGTGGCAACATATGATTTTTTCTAATTTGTGTTCAACCCTGTCTTTATATGCTGATGGACTTCCTATTATTTGAAAATAGCACCACTTAAGTAAGTAAACGAATGAAAAATCCTCACATTAGGAACCCCAAATACAAACTTACATGACAGCCCAGGATTATGTTCTCACAAATGGAACACTCACAAAGTGAAACTCGCATATAATCTATCAAAACAGCCAAATACATGCACTCAAAATTATTTGCAGCAAAAATGGAAAAGCAGATAACTTCACGAAAAGCAGCTAACTTCGCGAAAAGCAGCTAACTGAAAATATTGTGGAGACATTAACGTCCTTCAGGACTTAAACTAACAGTTAAAATTTCAATAGATATATTGATAAATATTCATGCTTGATTTTGTACTTAATCACGATTGTCTACAGCGAGGAATTTGAGCATCGTTCTTTTGAAATGAATGTGTGTATATTTCCTGAGAATGCTTTGCACAACATATATACATGATGTACAGTGTAATGTAAGGTTAGGTTTGATTTTACTTGATGTAGATTGATTGTTTAGTGTTATAACAGCGAATCCCAAAACAGCGAACGGTAGCAGGCGAATACAAGAAACATCGAAGTTTCAAAATAGCGAAATATATAAATAGCGCACTATGCAATGCTTGAGTGTTGTGCAGAACTAAGTACATACTCGTTTTAACATTTTATCTCAACATTTTAATCAGGCCATGTTTCCTTTAGTCTACATGTAGCTAGTTGTTGAATTTTTAAACACATGCGTTTCCTTTAAGGGAACAGTAATGCAAAAATTGTACCCAAAAAGAAGTAGGATCAAAATGGTCAATAACTAGGTGAAGTGAACCAAAAATCCAAAGTGAGTAAAAGAGGAAGTTTGAAAAGCACAAGCTGATCAATAACCGATTTGTTATAGAAGCAAAGAAATAAAGACAATGTCGTCATGCCATTAAAAAGAGACACGGTAAACTATGTTATGGAATGAATTGAAAGTAGCCGATGCTGTTATTATTATTTTATTTCTCAAATTTTCGCCTACACAGGCCGCGTCAGGGCATAAAATATTTATATAAAATAAAATAAAATATAAAATATGATATTTGTACGAATGCTTGATGTGGTTCTCCACGTACCCGGACAGACCGTTGAGAGAATCGAAAATTTCTTCCCGGAAAATTATGAGTACCCGAAGAAATTTTCGTTTCTCTCAATGATATTTGTAAACATAAAATCCTTTTATCCCCTGACGCGGCCTGTGTAGGCGAAAATTTGGGAAATAAAATAATAATAACAGCATCGGCTACTTTTAATTCATTCTTTATAATGCTGTTTAAGAGGAATTTTACTATTTTGAAAAATATGTTATGGTAGTTTTGTGGAAAAAGGGTGTAATGTCTCATGTGTAATGAATTATTAAAGAATTAAGAGCGGAAAGAGAAGAACCTATGTAGACTGTACGTGTGTACGTGTAAGCTGGCAGCAGACGACAAAAACTCACGAATCAGTAGAGATAGATAGAGAACACCTCTGCCAATGCAACCAAATGATTCAGGCAAATGTAAATTTGTAAGTCAAACATGTGTGCATAACGTAGTACATAGGTATTCAAATATTAATCCCCGCGGCAACCCTGGTTGCTACTCTGCCTAATGCACTTATATACTTACGTTATGGGCCTGTCTAAAGGCAAGAAATATGCTTCTATCAAAAGACTAACCCCTTATCAAAGCTCGACGACTTAACCTGCAAATGATTACAATGAAGAACTGAGGCATGGATAGGACTAATGCAATGGTAGATTGCTTTCAGCGATTGTGGGTTTAGCACACAAGTTCAAAGCTATCTATCAGTGCCTCAAGACTATAACCATGCCGCAGTTCATCTAACTCACATTGTGTTTCATCTGAGCAGAATCATTTCATATTTCTCATGCTGTTTTATGATTGTTCACCAACGTACATTCATGACTTGAAAATAAACATTTCTGAATCCTGAATTCTGAATACCCTCTTCTAACGGAATCCTTGTGAATTCAGACGCTCACATAAAAATTTAAGAGTCTTCAACGAAATGTTTAAAGAAATATCTCTCCCAATTTGCCAGCTACACATCCTAATATGTCAACAAGCCATTCAGCTAATCCATGGTAGGGGGAATTTACTTGGGAAGGGATTGGTATAAAAATTCTAGTGGCATAAAAAGCTTGCCTGCTTTCATGAATTGAAAAATTAGTTATTCTCGTTGTTTTCGATTATATCCGCTAAGGTGCTCATTAATTGAAGTTGAAATGAAAAATGTGATTAATCATGTGTATCTTTTCTCTGTATATTGCGATATTTACATTCTTAGGGAAAGGATAGAATTATATGAAGTTTAATGTCATGAAGACAACCAATTTTCATGAATTGAGTAGTAATATTTGCTCCATTTTGTTTTGTCAATTTGTCCATCTTATTTGATTACTTCTTTGTCGGAGACCTCGTAAATTGTGTAGCGAAATGCGTAAAATGCATCACCTGGAGCTCATTAATTTATGGTGAAATTGAAAATGTGATTAATCATTAGGGAAAGGATATGATTATATGAAGTTGATATTTTTGGATTATATGAGGCCTCATGAAATCTGCTTATTTTCATGAATTGAAAACATTCTCTTCTTTTTGTTAAAGCAGCTGCATTTTGATTAATTCTTTGTCGGATGGCTTAAGAATTGCGTAAGTGGTATCCGTAAAATGCATCACCTGGTGCTCATTAATTTATACTGAAATGAAAAATGTGATTAAACATAAATTTACGTGGAGGTGTATAGGCTGCTCATAGGCAGAAAATTTCTCATCATTTGACAGTTTATTTTATTTCTTTTATAAGGGAAGGCATTTTGTGTGGATCATATTATTGATAACATTGATTCTGATAGTGCATGACTGACATGTCGGCCTGCCGATGCCATCAAATCTTAGTCTTTCTAATTTTCACATCATTCCCATGTCTCAGTTTTGGAATATTAATCTGTGAGGGCCAAAGCATACCAATTAAGGCGTTGCGCGAAAGAGGATTGATTGATCTTGTGTACCAAGTGAACAGGGCTATTTCTTCGATGAAGCGTGTTGCAATACTTGCACTGATCAACAATCAAACGGACGGTAAAATCTATGCTACAATGATTCCCTATCGTGATTCGCTAAAATGTTCAATAAAGATTAATAGTATGAATTCTTTTTTGGCTAAACTTCCACATCTAAACACATCATTGGAAAGTTATAGAATTGAAATGGATTATCAATTAATATCAAAAGTGTGGCAATCACTTCTTGATTTCTATCGAATTTCTATAACTCCATATGACCTAATGAGTGAAGGGGAAATTGAGAGTTTGATTTTACACTTCTTATTTGGTATGGAAACTTTGTACGGTTACTGTCTTGCCGCTGATTATCGTTTTAAAAGCGAAGAGAAATTTTATTCCACAATGCAGCTTGTTTACAACGATATTACTTCGAGTGAATTTGTCCAAACTGTTCCACCATTTCGAAAAAATATTACAATTCTGTAAAAAGAAAAAATTCGAAATTTCTGGCTTATGAAGTTTGAGCAATTAATTAGACATGAGACAATGGATATTGAAACAGTTGAAGACACCGCATTGTATCTGTATACCACATACATGTCACTGAATGTGTTTCGAGGATTATTGACTCTGATATTCATATATTTTTGCACTTCGTATCTGAAAGTGAATACCTTGCAGTATGAGATATTATATCTACTCTTTCTTCTTACCAGTAGCCTGTTGGAATCAGCAATGAATGCACTGTCGTGGGCCACACACAAAAATGCAAGTGTTCCTGATTTTCTGGTTTGCCTTGCGTTGATCATTATGCCAACTAACTCATTTGGAGACTTATCAAAGCGTTATATCCAGCATATTTCAGCTTGCAGTGTCAAGTGAGAAATTGATCCAAATAAGTCGAATCATAGGAGGAAAAAGTGACCTATCAGCTGCTTTTGCTGCCGCAAAAATGAAGATAAAGAGGGCTTGCGCAATTGCAATGTGTGCTTTTTTACTTGAGATTGTTGCTATAGCGCTCTCAAGTTTTCTTCTTGAAACCAAAAACAAAGCAAATTGAAGAACATTGGTGTTTGGATGCTCTACGAAAGATGATTGGTTTTACACATACTCTATTTATGTATCAGCTATAGTGCTGCTCCTTACTTCCGTGTGTGGATTTTCGACTTTGGTTATCAATGTTGTTATTCTGATTAAATTATCCAATTACAAAAAGAGCATATCTATGATTAATGAGAATCGGCAAAATCAAGTCAACAATGCTGCAGTTTTTAGTATGCAAATTTTCATTTTCACAATATTTTTTGCGCTCTTTCTCCCACCCAGTGTCATTGCCTTCGTCATATATTGGATGTCAGTATCAGTGGGAGTTGATTCTAATGTCAAAAAGTTTGCCGATGATTGGCGATTAGGTGCATATACTCAATTGAGTTTACTGATTGCAGGCATTTTTCGGGATTGTGGACAAGCCATTATTTATTTTGCAACCAGTAATAAGCTAAGAACAACTGTAAAAGACTTGTGGAAGAGAAAGCCTAAAAAATAAATGGCTATTAGTATTGCGTAGAGCTCTCGGAAAAATTAGTTGTTGTCTGAATTGAGCATATTTGAAACTTATTGAATCACCTCTTTGAACAGTCATTTATTTGACGGATTTGGCCTAAGCACTGCAGACATTGGCGGCGGCACGCGCCCTTTTTTCTTCGGGTCCACAGCTAGATATGACATTCAATTTCGGTATTTTGATATCTCTAGCCAAGTCCGGAGACAGCTGGATCGAATACTCGTGGACGGTTTATTTTAAAATATTATAGAAAGGAAATTTCGAATTTCAGGGCGCAGATTTGAGCACTGAAAAATCGCTGTAAATCCCGCACACGGTCAAGCAATATGGTTCGTATTAAAGGTCCATATCCATTAGTCAAGAGAGTCGCTAAGGGAGCATTTGTGGTCCGCATTTAGCAAGGGTTTGCATTACTATGGGGTTCTTTTTCTGGTTCAAAGGGGTCCATAGTGAGTTATAAGCTAAAATGAGTTAAAGAATGATGGGCAAGTTAAATGGTCTCACCATTTACTACTTACCTTTAGATACCTACCCATACCAAACACTAAATCCATTCTTCATCTTCAACCAATTGTTCAGAAGGACTATTTTTCTCTTGTAGTTCTATTCAATTCCAGTTGATTTATCAACTGGTTATTTTCTTGTCATATCTGGACAAATCATTTAGCTACAAGAGATATGTAATTCAGAAAATTTGTCAGACCGTTGCCATTCTATGCCCTCAATGCGAGCTATTTTGCCTTATGGTATGGCTTCACATCCAAATGATATGCATATCAGTCATTGATAACTTTCATCAAAACTATCAGGGTCCCTAGTCAAAAGTGTCCTGAAACTCGGTTTTGACAAAATTGTCGCAGGGAAAGCTTAAAATTGAAATTTAAATAGCAGAAACGGTCCTATTTATGCAGAAAATTAATGGCCAGTAAATTAATGGAGGCAGTAAGTCTAAAAATGAACTGCAAAAGGAAGTAGATTTCTGCTTAAGATTTTAACAGAAGTATCCTCGTGGTTTTTGTCCCTGTGTCACTGCTCATGAACGTTCAATGTTTTAATTTTTGTTTTAGGTAAATGGTAATGCCGATGTATTGCTTATTGAATAAATTCAAAGTGTTCATGTTTTTTTGGTTGTTTCAGTGATTGCATTTATTGTTCACATATTTCCATGTTATTAGCAGCCTCTGTCGTGTTGTATGCTTATGATGTGCATGCTTGTATGCACAGTTGTCCTCTAAAATATAGAAAATTTCGCAATTCGGCGATGAAAAAATGATGTTCTCACGCTTTCACGTTTTGCGTCTCATGGTTTATTCAGTCACAGCTATCCTTTTTTAAACAGTTACAATCACAGAATTAAATATTTTGTTTATCTTCTTCGGTTTGCTAGAAGTGTGATTAATTCGAAATCGACGGCACATCGAGGAACCTATTAAGTGGGTTAGAAGGAATTCCTAATACCTTACAGAGATAGGAAAAAAGTCGTGCGTCGCTTGCGGATTAATGTGAGTTCCAGCAAAGTGCTTCGATTGCCAAAATTCCTTCAGATTCGAAAAATTCAGATCATTGCCCACAAGTTTTCTCCATAATGTTGACCCTTCCGATCATTATTAAAAATAGTAGCAGACGTACGAAAAATTAGTTCACTTGATGACTCCACCATCGTTTTCTCACCATTCCTTACTGCATAGTGCATACAGTGAATCGAATGTTACCCAGACAATGTGTGTTTTGATGTGTGCGAAGTGGTACCACAGCACGCACGCATCTCTCACTGGCTCTGGTGTCCTCTGCTGACAGCTTATTGTTTGACTTTCCAATAGCAAGCGATACAATAATTATTCATTCGAGAAGTAGCAAGCTGTCATATTCTATGATGTGCCATTTCGATATTAAGGTCGCATATAATCCTTCCTTTCTAGGAAACCGAAGCGTGCGCAGATGAATCTAATTCAGTGGCTACAGTACTCCCCCTCTTATGCGACTTTTGAAATGCCATTAAAAAATAATAATCGTGGTCGTATATGGGAGCTTTATTGTTTAAGTATATAGGCCCTAATATTTGTTCAACAGCATGTTTCGTTATTGTTATTTGGAGTTTTACTATTCTAAACAGACGGCAGCAAAAATGTCATGTAGTTTTTGATTTCGTCTATTACCTGATCATCTACTATCAAGTAATACGCGTAAATATCTACATGTGAAAAATGCACATACATGTAATACAGAAATGTAATACAAATTAATTCGCTTTAAAATAGTCATTGACTTTCGTCTCCTTCTCTGGTTCCTTGGCCTTCATGCACTGAACTTCATTGCTTGCTGCTATCAAACAATTAATGATGATTTCGTCGCAATGATTAGTCGCAAATAACTTTCATTACAAGCACTGTCGGTTGAGCCCATAGAGTAGGGATGTATAAGTAGAGTGTCGACTCAAAAAAGGTATCTGTATACAGTGAAAATTTTTTAATGAATAGATTCAGTTTCTTGCGGAGATTAAGTTCCCGTGGTCCAAAAAAATATTTGAGGAGTTTTAAAAAGTCAAAATTTTGCCAATTTATATACTACCGAGATGACGTCCCTATATAAGTAGTATGAAACAAGTTGGATATCAAAAGGAATGAATATTTGCTAATAAGCATTCTAACTAAGTGGAAATTAAGCTGATTATCAAGGGAATTCCATGATCCGCATTACAGTGGAAGTCTTCATGGAAAAGTCTTAAAAGTCATGAAAAAGTCGCGATATTATGCGCGATTTCTTGGCTGAAATTTCAAGCTTTTAATTGAATTTTCACCGGCATGATTTCATAATTCACTTAATTCGATGCTTCATTTCTTGAATCTGAATAGTGATGTGGACCCATTTACATCTTTCAAAGTTAATTGAAATCATTGTCTGTGATTGTGATTTTGCTCTGCAAGTGGCAAGTTGACTGTGATATGATCACACTTCAGAAATTACTCTTGAGGTTGAGCTTGAAAGTAATAGGAACCATCGAATTGCTAATTTAGCAATGAGGAGATCGGAGATAGATCCGTAAATACATTTAAAAAACCAATAAAACGTCCCATTGGTGAGTGCAGAGTTGAACTCTCGTTTATGGAAACATAGATGGTCATCTGAAATAATTTAGCTACAATAACGTATTTAACCATATGTACATATATGTAGTTACCGAATGCTAACGTGTATTTTCGACTTTTCGGGTCGCGAGGGAGCAGGATGCAAGGAGGAGGAGCACGTAGCGAAAATGAAGTTATTGACAGACATGCATACATGGTACGAAGAAGAGCACAAAATGAAAATGCAAATTTTAACAAGGATTCAACGGAATTTGAATAAAGATGAACAAGATTAAGGCGAAGACGGGTTTTCCAAACATTATCAAATTTAGAAGCATTGTGAACTATTTTTTGGCTTTCATATTACCTAAAAAATAAATGCTATCCGATATTCTTATCTTTTTACTTTTAATGGTCAATAAAGTGATTTAAACCCCTAAAACTATAGCGTAATTCATATTTGTATAATAATCATATGTTTTTTTAATAATCCAAAACTGTATATAAGGCCACATATTCACAAATAACTAACAAAGAATATAGTCACTATCACTCCGAATAAGTAATTTCTTATGTTTTCATCGTAATTCCTAATCAAGGCCTAGGCTTATGCTAAAAATATTTTCCTGAAATGGAAATTTGTAGAAGACAAACTGGAGATTTTGTTTATTTTTCAAGGTTAGGCCCACTTAATGGGGCTGTTCATTAACTAAAATTCTGTCGACAGAAAATTAAACCAATTTAATATTCTGCCGGCAGAATATTCTGCCGACTTAATGAACGACGGTATAATACCGAAACCGACTAAATATTCTGCCCGTTTCGGTGTTGTACTGTCGTTCATTAAGTCGGCTGAATATTCTGCCGGCAGAATATTAAATCGGTTTAATTTTCTGTCGGCATCCATAAAGGACGTCCGCAGCGGGGGGGGGTCAGTCAAATGCGGACAGTTGCGGACGGGGAGAGGGGAGAGGGGGCAAGAAAAAGCGGACGTCCGCTTATTCACAAGTTAAATCACTTTTTTGTTGACACATTTTTGACACAAAAAATCTCATCTTTTTGTTGACAAATTCTGATGAAAATTTGATTAATGAAATTAAGATAAGTAATACATGTAAAACGGTGGACTATAAAAGACATTAGTACATCAAATCGCTGACTAGTTTATAAAATCGTATAGATCAATAAATGTGCTGTCATGTAGTATATAGTATTCAAACGGGAGTTTGGCTTTTCTGTTATTAAGCTTTATAGTGTATGTTACTAGAGTGAAGATTGTGAAGGTGTTTAATCTGTCTTTTAGGAATGTAAAATTTAAAAATTTGAAGATTGAGCAAGAAAATCGGTTGAAATTATTCCGTGGCTGTTGTAGGATGATCACAACAAATCTGACAGGCTCTGTTATGACATGTACGTCCATCAAGAAATAAGCTAATAAATTATGTAGGTTACAAACATATAGGCCTATGCACCAAAACGAAAAATAAGATGCAAACAAGGCTAAGATGCAACGAGACTAAATACCTAAGTGATAGTAACTCAGTTTCATAGCTAATACTGAAGGCCTATAAATGCGGACGTCCGGGGGGAGGGGGGGTCCGAAAATCCGGACACCTGCGGACAGAGGGTGGAGGGGGGGTCAAAAATAGTCAATTTTCTGCGGACGTCCTTTATGGATGGCCCCTTAGCTTTAGTAATCGATTAGAACACGGATGACAGTGACTAACTTTTACAATGTTAATTATTAGTCGATGACTACATGGTAGCCATTGACTAATTCAGTCATGGATTTTGCATACGATATCTTGAGTTAATTATTGACTTAGTCGGTGATCATCGTACACTTTTTGCATTCGAGACGATGACGTGAAGTGTAGCGATGTCAACAGCTTCATTTGACTTCGTCTGTTCGACGCACTATTGAATTGTTACTCATGTGTCTGTGCATTGTTCTCTCTCCCTCTTCGTCTCATCCACTGCTACTTGAAATCTTCCCACGACCACTACCTTGCACACCTTTTTTAAGTTAAAAATGTTAGCAAATGGATGTGGCGTGGTCATCATCAATTCACGAGTTGTCGGGAAATGACTTTGTTGACCTCAAGTGCTTTCTGCTTCGACGATGAAGTCAGAAAAGTCAGATCAAGTTGCAGACATCGCTGCAATTCAAATTATCGTTCATAATTCAAAACATACTTGTCCGATTTGAGCAAATTTTGGCATATGGGTAGAAAATATCCTCACTTACGTGGACCTCAAGTTTTCTGAAGATTGATTAATTTTTACGGAATTTAGAAAAATTTGAAAACGAGGGCGAGATAACTCATAAGCACCCACCATTTTAAGCAACTAGGGAATCTAAAGCCATAGAGTAGGGTTAAAGCTGACTGTGTCAGTCTTAGTGAATCACACTAAGAGCTCTCAATGCTTGAATTCCGGAGAGGCAAGGTCAGACTAAAGACACAGCAAGATGAATGTTCAGTACAGCCTGAAAACATTTGTAACGTACTGACTAATGTCGATGATTACTTGTATCTTTTGTTGGGAGAGGGCTTATTGGAATCCATTGGGATTGGGGTGGATTTTTGGTAGCCCAATCCCAACCCAAGCACAATAGCTATTGGGATACCAATACCAACGGCAAGCCTGGATTTAGTTGCTAGTATTTTGCACTGACTCTTCACTTCCTTTCTACATATGCAACTTGTAATGATAAATAGTCTTTTCATGTATCTGACCAAATTTACATGCAGAGTAAAGATTGATATTGTTTGGTTGATGTTTCATCTCTACCTCTGAGAACACAGTGTCTTATAAGTAGCCGCGCTGACTAATCAAAATTGTCATACTACTCGCTTGGCTTACATGCAAGTTTTGTTGCAGAGTCATTGGTCCTCTGTCGAACTCCTTGAACTTCGCAGCGGTCTCCTCCTGGATCGCCGATGAATCCACGTGCCAAGTGCAAAGTTTGGTAACTTTTACACGGATAATCCCGCAGACCTGACGGATATTGCTATTCCTGCCTGACGGCATTGGCGACATTTTTGTAACAATTCTATTATTTCAATTAGAGACTGCCGGAACCACACAATTAGATTGTCTAATCGTGTCACTTTGCTAGAAGTGCAAGCTGATTCAAAGCGATGGTACATACAGGAGCTTAATAAGTGAGCAAAAAGAAATTTTTGATACCTTACAGAGATAGGAAGAATAGTCGTGCGTCGATTGCGGCTTTCTCTGAATTCCTTCAAAATGCTCCGATCGCCACGATTCCTTCAGATTCGAAGAATTCAGATAGGCTAATTGTGTAAAAGCTTTCTCGATAATGTTGGGCCCTATGATTATTATTAAAAAAGTTAGCAGGCGCACGAAAAAACGTTCACAAACTTCTCTGCAGACCTTGACATCGACAGTCTCTTTGCTGTGTGATCTGGTCATTTTGCTGTCGATGATTATTTGTATATTTTGTTGGGAGAGGGCTTATTGGAATCTTTTGGGATTGGGGCCAACCCAAGCACAATAGTTATTGGGATACCAATCCCAACGGCAAGCCTGGATTTAGTTGCTAGCATTTTGCACTGACTCTTCACTTTCTTTCTACATATGCAACTTGTAATGATAAATAGTCTTTAAGGTTGGTTTATACTTACCTCTACAGAGTTCGCATGTATGTAGGGTTCTTTTTGCAGCCTCTGCAGAGCTCTGCAGATGTCTAAACATGCTTATTTATTGACCTCTGTACAGCACGCCGTTTATACTTCCTACATATGTATGTAGAATCAGAATTCGCGATGGATAGCTGCAGTGACGACGAAATGGAATTGTTGTTGATTCTAAAACTCCGGAAAAGAAATGTACCCGGTCCCTCTACATGACAGATTTTTTGCGACAAAGACAGGAACGTGGACAATATAGAATTCCAATTCCTGATCTCATCAGTGACCATGACATGTTCTGTAATTATTTCCGGATGTCAAAATCTCTCTTCCGTGATTTATTGAACAGAATACGACCTCTCATACAACATGAGAGAACTCACATACAGCCCATTGGTTGTGCTGAAAGAATTTGTTTGACTTTACGGATCTTGAGTAGTAGAGATTCCCAAGCAGGCATGGCTATCAATTACCGGATAAGTAAAGTTTCTGTCTCGCAAACATTTAAAGAGACTTGTGAAGCTTTATGGATAGTACTACGCGAAGAATTTCTGGCCCCTCCAACGGCTGAGAGATTCAAGCAGATTGCTGATGACTTTTCGAGAAAATGGAATTTCCCAAATTGTGTGGGTGCAATTGACGGCAAGCATGTGGCCATCGTTGCTCCACTCAACTCCAGCTCGCTCTTTTACAACTACAAAAAGCATTTTTCCATCATTTTGATGGCAGCTGTTGATGCAAACTTTTTGTTCACATTTGTGGATATTGGGGCATTTGGACATTGCTGTGACAGTACCGTCGTCTGCAGGGCTGTTTCCGGCAGTGCTGGATCCAGCAATATGCTGGATTTGAATCCAGCATCGTAATGCTGGATTTCCAACAACAAATAGTCACGTACAGATAAATGCTATTTACGGTATATACTGACTAAAGGTTGAGGAAATGACGTGTGCGTGTAACCAAATCAACGTTGCCAACATGTATCCACCAGCGAATGGAATTTAGTGTACCGATTTAAGTGTAGGAACACTACAGCACTTCTATTCCATATCGTTCTATCGACTACGTTTGCCATTTTACGTCATAATTCAACAGAGGTGTAGACTGGTGGTTAAGACGGCCTTGCTATTAGCATTGACGATTTCCTTTCAATGTCAGAGTTCATCGTATCATTATATAGTTTGATTATTATTGATAGTAAGGAATTTGATTGGTTTATGGACAAGGGGGAGGAATGACCCCGATGAACGAAGACAGTAGCTCCCAACTGGGAATCGAGCATCGATTGGTGAGTCACCATCTTATTGTCTAAAATCTTATCCGATCCCGGTTGAGATGCTGCCATTCAGCTTGAGTGAGTCCAAATCACAGACGATTATCTGCTATCGTGCATATTTTTTAAGGCATAATATAACGTCCAATTACATTGTTCTGACATGAAGCAACACTTTTTACACAACACAATTGAAAAGACAATGAAATGTGAGCACTGTCATACGTCCATCTTCTTCGAAAATTCCCACAAACATACAACTTCACTCAAAAGACATTTGCAGAACAAACATCCCAATCTGGTAGATGAGTGTGACAAAAGACCGTCAGCGAAAATACCAACACTGATGGATTATTGGTCAGGTAAATCCAATGACAACAGTACCGGTAATCAATTACCGAATTTGCCGAAAATAACATGAATTTCTATCGCCATTTGCTCATCAAGTCACCCGCTACCATTTGACATCGTTCAAGACAATGTTTTCAAATGGGCATTTGACTGCGGCAACTTCACACGCCAGAGCATTGCAGGTCACGTGGAACAATTAGCCAGTGATTGGATGGAAAAGATCGTTGGTGAGTAGTAAATCTTCAAAATATGCAAATGCAAGTTTTGTACAGGTAGCCTATTTAAATAATTGTAATTGGTTGTACAGTAACTTCAGAAAAGCCTTTTACCTTTGTTCTTCCACGATTATGAATCTGAAATATAATACACAATTTCTAGACGGCCGATCTAATACTAGTAACAAAATTATGACATGCATAGCCTATCTGTAAGTCTACCAGTAGAACTATTTCTGTATTAAAAACTTTGTTATAAATCATTTCATAGGTCGCTTCAAGTTAATCAGTTATATTAAAATCGTAAAATGTATTTGCATGCAGTACCGGTACGTACAGCGGTACAAGTACCGTATAGAACCGGGGGCCTCTAATAGAACTCGGCGTCCCTAAGAACTCAGGACAGACTCAGAAGCATGTACAAATGTTCATGTACCGACCGTACACCTGATACGTAGGCCTATATAATGTACTAGGCATGACGGTTTCGCAAGCTAATAGTGACACAGTGAATTCGGCATGTAGTGTCCATACTTTATAATGTACCGGTTAGTACTGGTATACTGTCACCCAGGTATCACACGTATGATACCGGCATGTTAATTTTCTGACTCAATAACAAGCGCTTGTCTGCTTTGGAGTAATAGTAGACTTTCACAGATGCAACTGGTCTACTGGTATTGAGGATAATTTATACGCAGTTAAGTGTTGAATAATGATGATTGAGTACACATGCTACAAGATTATCCAGGCTGCTCGAGATATCAGGAGTAGGCTATGAAAGAAAGATATAAACTGTGCGAGAGCTATCATACAATAGGCCGGTATTTTTTAATAGGTTCACCGAATTCTATGGTTGATATGTTTTTACCGATAAATGTTTGATGTAATCAGATAGAACAACATGAAGAGCAACATGAAATTGCATATCCTCCGGGTTAATAAACCTTAAAATCATGAATTGTGTGTAGTACCAGTATACAATTTATTTAGAGCTATTCATGTTTATCCACTTTATGAAATATCTTTCCAGATTCAGTTTTTTACATGAAGAATTGTTCAGATAACGTTTGTCTTCAGAATCAAAATGCTTATTTCGGTTATGCGCTTATTCAAGTATATCAGTACTATTATACAATACACGTAGATCAAACTAATGTTAATATGCAACTAAATGATTTACATATTCGATGTTATCATTATGTTCATGCCTTTCTTTTCCATGCTACACATAATTTTCCAATGCATCATACGCTAACGAAATTTTAATTCACTCAATTATTCCTTTTCAGATGGCTTTCAAGGAAAGATGGTTTCAATTATGTCTGATGACCGGACCAATTCCATCAATGGAATGCATCATATTTGCTTCATGATTTCTACAGGAGAAGACATATTTTGCTGGAAAAGCATTGCAACAAATGATAAGAAATCTAAATTCACTACCTCCGAAATGAAAAAGTTGATCGATGAATTGCAGGTGAAAGGAGCCAAAGTGGTTTTGAATATAGCAGACAATGCAGCCAACATGCAGAAGTCTTTACGAGATATTAATGAAATGTATCCGTTGATCATCAATGCATGATGTGTAGCTCATGTGATGAACTTGCTTCTCGGTGACATTTTCCAGAAAGCTGATGTGGTGAAATCCGCAATTGAGAAATTGGAGGAGTTTATCAAATCCGGGGAGTTATCAAGGTATAGCGCGACGAGGTGGAATTCAAAGTACGAAACCATGATAAAGGACATGAAACTGCAGCTCGTTACTCAGAATGACCAACAGTATTTCGAACAATCGAAACACATTCTTTCGGAAGTCGTAAAACAATTGATGAATATTAAAAAAGATACGGCGAATATTCGCGATGTAATAGCTGCTTTCAGCAAAATTGAAGTCTCGTGGTTAGAAAACGTCATGTTGACGGAGGAGGTGAAAGCGCAGTTATTGGAGTTTCATTTAAAGCGCTGGACAATGGTCTCGAATGGACTGCCTTGTCAATTGGCGGCATTCTTCATACAATTTCTTGATTTGTCGAATGATGGTGTGGAATTATTGGAAAAAATTGATTTGAAGTATAATTCTACAAGAATCCTGACTTTGGTTAAAAGCGTTATTGCCAGCAAATAGGTTTCAACAATTTTCTGAAGAACACTCAAAACTTGAAGACAATCTCATCCAAGAAAATGATGTAGTCAAAACAGATTACCGTATTCACGAAACTGTTGTTAATGTTATAATGAAATTGCCGGTGTCAGAAGCGATGGTCGAGCGAGCGTTCTCAAGACACAGATTGGTTCATAATCGTCTCCGCGCCAACTTATTCTCAGAGAGACTAAATTATCAGTTATTCATACGATACAATTTCCAAAAGATTCTCAAAATCGCATTCAATGAGGACTGCGAGGAATTGGAGAATGAAATTGTTTCCTGGAATCATCAGTATATTGATGATGCATTGGACTTCGATTCCGATTGACCTAACAGTCTGACTTCACTAGCCATCAATACATGTGCTCTCATTGGATAAATGGACTAGATTTAATTATTTAATTATATACTTAGTATTATGTTTCATCGTTGCGGGGTGTAAATACACGCAGCCTCTTCCCTTAATGACTGATATGACTACATGGTAAGACCATAATTTAGAGAGGGATATGGTTATGTTACTGGTATTCGAGAACTATTTGTTTTTTTAAATTCATTTATTACTAGAAACTTAAGGTAAAATATAACCCTAGTTAGTTTCTATTACAAAAATTCAGCGCTTTTGTGTTCACTAAACGGATATACTGACATCTAAAAAAATCACAAGCAAAGCTGCCTGAAGGAAATCAAGACTAAAAATTCTGATCAATAAAGAATAGCTTACATTTCAGGTCTCGTTGTAATCCAGACCTAGTAGCTGCATCAGTATCCATTTTATAGACGCAGGCCCACCACTATATTCCCAAAGAATGAACGAGCTGAAATTCATTCTTTATAAAACGAATACGAACATGAGAGTAGGCCTAATCAAGGCAATTCTTACGCATGCTTACATAGTACGCCTATCTAAACCAAGAGCAGCACAAACTGAAATTTTCTGGATCCAGCTTCCAGCAACCGACTGCTGGATCCAGCAAATCTAACATCCCTGGTCATCTGTGCGATCATCGACACCTCCACCTCTGCAGAGTATCATACCAAAGTTCAACATTGCTCAACTTCCTAAATATGTCTGCAGATAGAGCTCGGATAGTTGTATTTTCTATCTGCAGACGTTGTCTGCAGAGCACCTCTACTGTGCTGTATGTGACCTAATTTCCTACAGAGTCTACCGAGATTGTTTCTTAACTCTACAGACGTCCGCAGAGGGAAGTATAAACCCTCCTTTACTTGTGTCTGACCAAATTTACATGCAAAGTAAAGATAGATTATATTTGGTTGATGTTTCATCTCTACCTCTGAGAACACAGTATCTTATAAGTAGCCGCGCTGAAAAATCAAAATTGTCATACTACTCGCTTGGCTAACATGCAAGTTTTGTTGCAGAGTCATTGGTCCTCTGTCGAACTCCTTGAACTTCGCAGCGGTCTCCTCCTGGATCGCCGATGAATCCACGTGCCAAGTGCAAAGTTTGGTAACTTTTACACGGATAATCCCGCAGACCTGACGGATATGGTAATTCCTGCCTGACGGCATTGGCGACATTTTTGTGACAATTCTATTATTTCAATTAGAGACTGCCGGAACCACACAATTAGATTGTTTAATCGTGTCACTTTGCTAGAAGTGCAAACTGATTCAAACAGATGGCACATGCAGGAAATTAATAAGTGGCCAAAAAGAAATTTTTAATACCTTGCAGAGATAGGAAGAATAGTCGTGCGTCGATTGCGGCTTTCTCTGAATTCCTTCAAAATGCTCCGATCGCCACGATTCCTTCAGATTCGAAGAATTCAGATAGGCTAATTGTGTAAAAGCTTTCTCGATAATGTTGGGCCCTGCGATTATTATTAAAAAAGTTAGCAGGCACATGAAAAAACGTTCACAAACTTCTCTGTAGAACTTGACATCGTCTGTGTCTCTTTGCTGTGTGATCTGGTTCATAAGTCTCTGAAAATTCGCATAATTTGGCGTGTTTAATGTTGAACTGGCTGCTCATTGTTCGATTGCTATGGTGTTGCTGTTATGTCAATAGATTGTGCCATTTCATTAACGTTACATGTTCCAATGCTTCCCTTCTAGTCAAACAGAAGAAGAGACGACCTGTCTAATTCTGTGGCCGGAGCACATGTCTCGCTTCTATTGATTATTATTATTATTCATCGTGCACCTGAATGACCTGTTTGCCATTTGATTTTTGCTCCATATCAACATTAGTGTGATTTGTAAAAACACTCCCTCTATATAAAAAGAACACTTTCGTGGTCCATAAATGTTAGGAGATCAAGAAAACATAACAAAATTTTACTGCATCATGACATTGTGGTTGAAGAACAGCATTTGGCAGGCCATTCTACCTTTTAACTTATCAAACAATTGGCGCATGTCTTTTAGCTCATGCATTTTAAGTGTCTATTGATTGTGTCTTACGGCATATCTTTTAATAGAACCCGGGAGGTTCTATTAATTCATGTTGCCCTTACTCGGGTTTTATTAGATGCCCGGGTTCTATTTAATAACATCAAAAATGTATCGGTAAGAACACAATATCAACCATAACATTCGTTGAATCTACATAAAAATACCAGCCTATTATACGACGGTGCTTCTAAGTCTGACCCGGGTTCTATCAGAAGATATATGGTAGCCTGCTTCATTCTCAGTTACAGGCATCTAAACGCGGTTTATAAAAAAGTCTAGTTTGAAAAGCATGCTCTAAATTACAGTTTCACGACCATGTTGGAAAAGCAGTTTAAGGAACACGGTTATAGAGCCTTCATTTAAAAATGAGGGCTAAAATCAGGGATCTGGAGCGAAGCTTCAGCGGCAGATATAATCGGAGTTCTTGGAGCGGAGAAGAGGTTGGCGCATAGCTGGCAAAATTTTACTTCTCCAAATCCCTGATTTTGATACATGCAGTAATAAATTGAATTGAGGAGATTTTCACCTGAGATGCTCGAAACTACAAAATATGTCAATTTTATCTTTTCTGCTTAACTCAAATAGTCTTCATGCTGTATTTGGGAGATGTAGGTCTTTTGACTATTGTACGAAATGCATATCATGATGGTTCATTTAAAAGCAGCTATAATAAATGAGACCGTGTACTTACCTGTCTAAATTCGGTCCAACTTTCATTGTTGAACACGGTTCACGTTGGTTGTAATATTCATTCATTTTTGACTCTAGAAGGAAGGCATAATCCTGATTTGAGTTAATGACTCGATCAACTCCGTCTTTCATGCTCTTGGCATAAACTTCAGGATTCGACTCCATGAACGCCCACATCTTCTTGAAAGTGGCCATGTTGTTTGTCTGAAAGTGATCACGACTTAAATTAGTTTGACAATGTGAATGTATTGAATCAATAATGATATCAAATGTCACATTTTTCAGACGCACTTTCAAGAATTTCCGTCTTAAATCTGTTCTAACCGCAGAGCCATTGATGCGCACGATTTGTCGCGGTATTACATGGCTACATAATGTGAGATTTAGACCAGGGGATACCAAAAATTGATTGTATAGCAAATACCTTCACTTTATTTTTTGCAATTAATTTATTTGATTGACCTGTGTTGTAATGGGGAAGCAATTTACTTTTATTACTTTTATTGGAAGTACTAATTGATTGAGATACTTAGCTTGCTATCTTATTCAAGCCGATAGCTTTCAGGATTCTAATCAGGAACTTTTTGCTTCATGACGTATTCAGTATCTCCGTCTTACAAAACTTCCGAGATTACTTCTTTTAAAACATAAAAATTTAAACTTCAGACATTTTTTAAACTTAAAAAAAACACTTTTTTACTTCTATTCTATGTTCTGTTATAGGCATTAGGGACGTGTGATTATTAATTCATTTGTTTGAATAATTGATTATCACTATACTTTGTATGCATGGACTTAAATCTGTAGAATTTATCAATATTCACATCCAGTTAAGAACATACGTACATGCATAGGTTACATGGGTCTATTCAAGTCACAATGCAAATTAATGATAAGCTATTGTGCAACTTGTAAAGTATGTAGGCCCATGTATGTAGCCTAATTCGTACGGATGAAAGATAGAATTAAAAGAATAAAAATCAAGAATTGGTCTATTCCTAATGTGATGATAATTACTTGCTATCAATAGGTTGTGGTCATCAAATAATTGCAAATAATTGATTGATTCCCTAATGCGGTTAAAATTAATTTATTGACTGCCCAACATAAATGGCAATTACTTTTGAAAACCCCAGGTTCAAAATGCTCACAATTTTCAAAGAAATGATTTTTTATAACACACAATTAGCGTATTACGTGAAACTCCGTATTGACACAACTCCGTTTTTAAGGTTATAGCCATACCCGGAGTAACCTTGCCGCACGCAATGGGTATATTAAGTTAATTCTTTTTTTTAAAGAAAATAGCGTTGAAGTGAAAAGCAGCATTTAATGAATATCCGTTGAAATTTCACTTCATATGCTAATAGGGACCTGCGAATCAGCCAATTTGTAGCCGACTTGAATTGGGTCGTGATTTGTGAGTTGAACCGAATCTAAGTGACAAAAAGTGAATAAAGCAAAGTAATATAATTGTCAAATTTTTACACGGCTATTTATTCCACACTTTTTCATGGGTTACTTGGATGTTTTACTTATAATTTTGTGATTGTCATGTTTGTCAAATTGCAAGTTTATTTTATACCTTGCGATTATTCAATTGTTGCAATCAACAAAAATGCGTACTTCTCTATCATTATCATTTTTCAAAAGTGCAGACAGTACTCACTGTCACCTCTAATTCATGTGAGACAGTACCCGAAAAGTATCTTTTAGTTGCAATTTCACCACGTGACGTCAATTAGAGTGAAATCTGCTTTCATGCCAAAGAGATTTATAGTGTTGTCACAACCACAAAGCTGCATTTAATCAATATCTATGATCAATATATTATGGCGATCAAAAGGAGACTTTCTGCATCCGAAACACCCGAATGATGAAGATGGAGGTCACTGAGATTGTATGGATGGCTGCAAGACAAATATCTTTCCTCAATATTAAAGTTGGTGAATTTCTCTCTCAGTATTCAATGCCATAGAAATCGGACGAAGTATTTTAATTAAAAAATTACACTTATTATATGTGCACTTAGAATTACACTTAGCAATGCTATTAAAATTACACTAAATATGCACACAACATTTTTATGCCGTGTGAAAGTGTGACAAAGCGTTCCCTACATGACAAAACGAACGAATATCTTGACTTTTCCTTAAATATCCCTTCGCCAAAGTTGTTCTCTTCAATAGCACAATGAGCAGAATTTTTACAATTAGGCTATTTGATTGACCTTGTATTTGAATGGGGCTATTCTTTTACTTGGGAATTGATCCAAAGATTGATGGGCACCTGTTCCATCTTCGGACGAATACTTAGCAACAGTACAACTACGATTAACAAGAGCACGCCTCGTGGCATGCATAGGCACATTATCATGTCGTTTTCATATTGTGAAGCTTTGTCAAAAGTATCTCTATATCGTCAAGAGATTGAAACATTTCTTATCTAGATAAGATCGACTATCTTTGTTTTTCGATAAAACAACTTGAGCGCCTACCAAAGAGATCTGATGACCAACGTTTCCTGAAAAGTGTTGTACATCAACTCAGAAGTCTGAACTTGGTTCTCAACCGCAGAAAGTCTAAGCAAACTGTGATACTCCGATCTACCAATCCTCGTATTTTGACGTATGATGAAATTGATTATGTTGACGCACTGCGAATTCTCGGCGAACATTGAACTGCTCTCTCTCTCTCGTGGGAACAACATTTTTCTAATTTGTGCCTCTCTGCATCTCGAAGACTCTACGCTATTCGATCCTTGAAGTCCATTTTACGTCCTCATCAATTGAATGAATTTTACAGTCTGTTTTACTTTATGCAACACCTTTGTTTTGTAATCTTTCCTATCGTTCAACAAAATGCATCAACAGCATTCAAAAACGAACTCATAGGATAATGTGCAATTTTGATTGTGATTGTGATCGTATCCCTTCTATCGAGCTCGACGTCTTGAGCAATCAATTCGATTTTTAAGAAAATATGAAGATCCCTCTCATCCATTGAACTATTGTACTCTCTCTCTCTCTCTCTCTCTCTCTCTCTCTCTCTCTCTCTCTCTCTCTCTCTCTCTCTCTCTCTCTCTCTCTCTCTCTCTCTCTCTCTCTCTCTCTCCCTGTCTCTCCCTCTCTCTCTCTGTCTCTCTCTTCTCTCTCTCTCTCTCTCTCTCTCCCTCTCTCTCTCTCTCTCTCTCTCTCTCTCTCTCTCTCTCTCTCTCTCTCTCTCTCTCTCTCTCTCTCTCTCTCTCTCTCTCTCCTCTCTCTCTCTCTCTCTCTCTCTCTCTCTCTCTCTCTCTCTCTCTCTCTCTCTCTCTCTCTCTCTCTCTCTCTCTCTCTCTCTCTCTCTCTCTCTCTCTCTCTCTCTCTCTCTCTCTCTCTCTCTCTCTCTCTCTCTCTCTCTCTCTCTCTCTCTCTCTCTCTCTCTCTCTCTCTCTCTCTCTCTCTCTCTCTCTCTCTCTCTCTCTCTCTCTCTCTCTCTCTCTCTCTCTCTCTCTCTCTCTCTCCTCTCTCTCTCTCTCTCTCTCTCTCTCTCTCTCTCTCTCTCTCTCTCTCTCTCTCTCTCTCTCTCTCTCTCTCTCTCTCTCTCTCTCTCTCTCTCTCTCTCTCTCTCTCCTCTCTCTCTCTCTCTCTCTCTCTCTCTCTCTCTCTCTCTCTCTCTCTCTCTCCTCTCTCTCTCTCTCTCTCTCTCTCTCTCTCTCCTCTCTCTCTCTCTCTCTCTCTCTCTCTCTCTCTCTCTCTCTCTCCTCTCTCTCTCTCTCTCTCTCTCTCTCTCTCTCTCTCTCTCTCTCTCTCTCTCTCTCTCTCTCTCTCTCTCTCTCTCTCTCTCTCTCTCCTGTTAGAAATTGCCATACTCATAGATCTGAGCTCAGCTCTGCTAGTATGTTTGAATCAATTTTCTTTACTCAGTGCTGCTGCTCTTAAGAGGTTAAAGAGGTTGAGAACTTTAATTTTGAAGTTATATTTGATGTTTGATACGTTTTTGGCATTATATTTGTTAGCAATTTTTTAATCAAATTTTGAGGGGAGCTTGTTATTTTTGATGACAGAATATGCGATTCTGCTACCTTAACTAACAGGCTGTTACGCATCATCTAAATCCTGATGTTTTCGTGGTGCACGTTACCCTGCATTGCTCTACATCTCAATATCTGAAATAGTAAAAAAATAGCTGGAAATCAAAATGATTATTCTTTCATGGCAGGTGTTAGAAAGAATCAAAGTTTCTGGTCCAATCAAAAATCCCAAAATCTAACTTCTGGAGGCAATTTAATTCAAAGAATATGAGCGTATTTGTACTCTACTTTGTGCCTAATTGCCTGACATGAATACATTTCAATGTGACATGTTGCACAGCATCCAAAGTTGTCATGTTAGTGAGCAATAATGACAATATACACAGTAAAAATGTCGTGTACTTGCACGTTGCTATGTAATGACCCTTTATTGAAATAGCCTAAGTGATTGTCCGCTTAACTGTACACAAAGCAATTCCGATGTTCTTGTCTCCGTCACTTTTTTCTTCCCCTAAAGAGGAACCCTTGCTCCGAGCTCCATTGTGACCGTGCTCTTTTCTTTATGCATGCATTAGTTTACTAAATGGACATTGTGAAAGTTAATTTTGTAATCTCTCTGACTTTTCTTTCATTTAGATGCATCACATTTTCTAATCTAATGATGCGACTAGCAACATTCTTCAATATGTGAACTTCAGTTGACGATAGAAAAAATGATCCATTTCACTTCGTGTCATTGACGTCAGTTTAAGGAGAAGTTAAAAATGTACACATGTAGATCTGAGAACCCAAACTCTGTATAAAGGTGCGAATTTTCATCAAAGGACCGTGCTCCGGCCTGTTATTTTAAATGCGATCAATATCTCCCTATGTGAAACACGAATGAAGCAAATTTGAACAGATTCAACTCATATAAATTTCATAGAAAAGCATTTGAATATTCGTATGTTGAAAGACAAAGCAATACCGTATCGAAATGTCATTGAATGAAAAAGATCTTGCTGTTAATGTGCAAGTCTGACATTCTTCACAAATTGTTTGCTTCACTTTAGTTTGCGTTGACGTATGTGTTTGCATATTTTATGCTCAGACTTACTTTAAAGAATTCTTTTGACGATCCAGAATTCACAACCCCGTATCTAATTTTCGCTTGCTTGACGAGATCTTCATGCGATTGTATGGGGTCGACATACGTTCAACAGTGAGATATGCAGCCAGATTAGCGGTGTAAGAGCTGACTATTATTAATGTGAAAAACCACCAAACCCCTCCTGTTAAATAGAAAAACATACTCAATACATCACGAAATGCATGAATGCGAGCAGAAAAATCGAGTCAATAAAAGGTGCATTGTATGCGACCGAGATTGCTTTTGTTAAAACAATTTCAAAATTCTCGATTGATCTAAGACAACTTTCGTGAAAGATATAGGTAGGCCTACTCAATAATGTACATTCATTAAATGAGAAACTGCCCCAATAACGTTCGATCTTGCTTTCATAAAGAATTGAAATTAAGTGTGTGTAAAGTGACTTCTGCTAAAACATTTATTCTTGATTTCCTTGATAAATTTATCGAAAACCAGTTACCTCACCTCAATTTGAAAATCTACCACTAAATTCATCATCACACTATATTAGGTGACATGCCATGCTCAATCACAGGTAATTCACGCGTGAACCACGTGTAAATAATTACACATTACTCTAAACATCCGTGGCTATGCGGGATATTGCTGCAATATCTGTTATATAAAGTTAGTATTGTTGGCAGTCCTGTTATATAGACTTTGCGTCTCATGTGTCTGCATGCATCAGAGGCTAAACAATGTGATAGGACCTCAATTTCATGCTCAGGGAAGACAGAACATGCTTAGCGGTTCATCCGTGGTTCAAGCGGCAACGCAGACAACCGTAGACGACGCGCAAACCATAGACGCTCGCCCGCGCGTATTCATAAACATTCCCATGTTTTAACAGCATCAGATCAAGTGATTTCTGACTCTTAGTGCAGCGCGTATGTACGCGGGTAGAAGAATAGAATGTCCTTAACCACGGATGTTTGGGGTATTCCGCAATTACGCGCGAATCACGCGTGGCATGTCACCTATTGTATCAACATATGCAAATCGATGCTGTATTTTATGACTGTGTCAAGCATTTTAAACAAATTATTGCTGAAACCGTGTTTGCTTTTACTTTGTTAATTAGTTTTGATAATTTTCCACGAAGTAAGGGCGAGGTAGCCATACCAGATGTATTCTGCATTCAATCAATTATCATCATTTCCCCTGCATAGAGGTAAGCCAACCTTGGAAAGGTGATGTTTAGCTTCTATGGAAGTGACTATTACATTAATGGTCAGCCCTATTAATAGGCGTATTTTCTTTCACGTGAAAATGTCACGAATTGCCTGCCACTGAAAAAGCAAAATGTCATGATCAAAGGCAATGATCACGATTAACTTTTAGAAGATGCAAACGGCTCTACAATATTATTCAAATTCAGAAAGAAATGAAGCATTTATTTAGTGAATCACAAAGTCATATGCCTATGAAAATTGAATTTTTAACGTCAATATAGTTGAATTCTGATTGCATAGAATATTATCGTTCTAGCCATCAAACCAAATTTGCACAGTGATTTTTATTGATCGTAGAATGCAGTCTGCTAGTTGGCATTTTGGACAAGAGTCTCTGCTTGACCGATCCGTGTATCCTCGTGGAATACAGCAATTAATTATATTCGCTAAGTTGGCAAACTTGAAATTTAAGCCAAGAAGCTGAATATATAATCTCAACTTTTGTCTGAAGACTTGCATTACAATGCGGTTCATGAATTTCTTTGATTGTCAGCTTACCATCCGTCTTATTTCGGACAATTGTGAGTAAATTTTCATTATTTTTGATATCAATTTCATAGGCCTACTACTGATATATCAAAGTCTGAAGCACCAAATATCCAATTTGCAAAACGATCCAATGCGCAAAAGACTGAATGTTTTCATATAAAAATGCTCACTGTATGCTGACGCTTTGTGAGTCGATTAGGCTAATCAAAGTGAAGCTAATAGGCTACTTACTATATGGGCGAAATGCTTTACATATCATCTAAACACCCGCAGTACTGTCTCAAGGAGAATATAGAGTAGGAAACTCAGTAATAAACATGTGAAATACAGATGCTTTATATCTAATTAGAAATTGACTTATTCCGTTATGTTACTCAACAAATGATTTTCTAAAGGAAATGAAAAAAGATCTCAAGTTTAGTCATGAGTATGACTGAAAAAAATCAGCGGATCTCATGCTCTGAAGAATCCCTGCTTGAGGTGAGCAGCGAGGTACAAAAGTCAAGATATCGAATTTTCTGTGGTTGCTAAATTTTTCTAATTTGGCGCACAATGTGTCCAGATCGGTGTTGGCGTAATTGCAGCGGTCAGCTTTGGGAATGCGATTGGGAGTAAAGATGCGGCACGCAGTCAGGATCTCCGGTTCCAAGAATGATATTTCAGAGATGTCAGCAGCACCTCGCAGAAGTTCGCCGTCATAAGATCCATCATGTCGCTGTCGTCGTTCGACCAGTCGCCCAGGAGCAGCTGAAAGCGTCGCTGTCAGCCCTCCAGCAACGCCTAGTGCGGTTCGTGATTTCGCTCAGCATCGGCAATTTGTTCCTGGCACATTTCGAGTGTGTGCTATGTGATTGGCCCTCGTCGGACAGGTCCTCCACCCCTTTATACGTCCATGCTCTGAATTTAATTGGACGCGCACGAAGTGTGGAATGCCTTAAAAAAAATAGCACCCACTTAGTACTTAGTACACTCTTTTTAGATGCTACCTACTTAGAAATCCTACGATAATTAGTCTAGTGTGCAAACTGGGTCAACCTAAGCGGTAGGAAAAGCATGCTAAGTTTTGTATATACATGGCTTACATGCGCAGCTATTTTTGTTTCTTATGCAGCAGAGCGTGAGATGGGTACCGTAATATGTTTCAAATATCAAAATAATGCGTCAACGTAAGCGGTTAAGTGATAAATCATAATATTATGATAAAAAATTGACATCGAACAATTCGTCATGTTTGGCCGCTCCTGACGAGTTGTCCGAATACTACATGTATGTATAAATTGGAAATCTATTTTATTTGATTTAATTCTGAAGAGACGTGCGGTATTTAATGTCCATTGTTCAAATAGAATTAGAATGTTCATATTTTCATCGCAAACAATCTGAAGCAGCAAATTTAAGTGTGTCTGGTCATCTCCTTGTGCTGCATTTTATGACTTTATTTTTTACGTTTTACAGTCCATGCTGCTTGCATTTTAGTTATAGACTTCCATGCTTTCTTGTGATATTCATTAATTAGCCCAAATGAGACGTCCTGACTTGAATGTTTGAGATAATCGTCTTGCCATATAGTAGCGCCCTACTCTATGCGTCTTGCTATGTGTACAACCACAGCAATTTTGAAAATAAATTCGAAAGATATGCCATTTATTTAACTGTTCTTCTACTTCATAGATCTTGGATAACTTCTACTTTTAGTTTATATATCAGTAGTAGTGTCTCATTTAGAGCATTTTTATCTTCATCATCCAAATGTATTTTGCAGCGTATTATTGACATACATATGGCTAATGTTGATCGCGATAAGTAAATACAGAGCTCATTTGCTTGATAATGGCCTGTGGTGTTGAGTGAAAGCTCTGGTGACGAAAATTTTTGTTTTCAATTACCTTCATCAGATATATGGAACGTCTTTCGAATAATTAAAAAAATTACAGTAATACTCATATTAACCAGTGGCGTCGTCTCCTTGCCTGCGAGGCCTTCGCCGCATACCCAAAAAATAAGGATTTACGCTCATAAAACAGAGGTTCAAATTGCTTTCATTTTTTTGTTTTTGAGAACATCTTTACGTTTACAACTTTACATACACTTTACAGTTTCAAGTCACTGCTCTCAAATCCGCTCCGAGCGTCAGCGCTAAGCTGTTAACTGCAGGGATCTTCAAGCGACCACACAATGCGCTGAGGTGTGCACAGCAAATCACAGAGATTTGTTTGTTTGTGTGATATGTGAAGCGTGTGCGCTTAGCTCGATAGTTAGATTCGTCTTCTCCCGATAGAAACGAATAAGCAAATAGCCTACATTGCAACAATGCAAGAAAAGATCTATTTATAAATTCTTAGATTCAGATAGAGGGAGGCGCAAATTTTCCCTATTCGTGGCTTCGCCAAATTTTGGAGAAGATGATGACGCGTTGAATCGTCGTGTCTGCGTTCACCAATGGCTGAATGTCGGATCGGAAGGTGAGAAGCCGCTGAAAGACACAGCGATGAAGTTTCTATAATTGATGTGTGATTCAATCAGAGATAATTATTCAAGACATATTGGTGATACTATGTTTATGGTGGCGATTTCAACACTGTCTATTTTCTACACCCGCCAGTCGTCCGAGGGATTATGCAGAAAACTCTAACCATCGCACACGAAGTTAATGGCGTTGAAATTAAAACTAAACCACTCTCAAAGGATAGAATATGAGGAGTACAAAAACAATTTAGCAGACCTAAATTTGAGACATGTAAGTGATTGACAGGCAATAATAAACACGACAGAGTCTTGTTTTGGCGAGAGCTTCCTCGAGAGTGAATTTTCTCTATAGTAATCTCACCAAGGCGATCAAGCGTCATGTGAGAAATCAACATCACATTTTCATTGTCATTTAACGTTTAAAATCTTAAGAAAACAGGAGTCGCGTTGACGAACAGTCAGGTTAGGATTGCATGCTTATGAGGCTGCTCAGAAAAAGAGGCTGTCTCATAGGACTCATAGTGAATCACAATTCACATGCAGAATAGTCTACATTGGGTAGTCCATGGACTTCAGTGCACCTTTCATTTAAATATCCATTTCATATATTTCCCATTTCATTTCATTTTATTCTGTAGTAATGGATGCCACTATAACTTGAATGTTCATGTACTTGTACAAGTGTTCGAAAATTCACTGGAATTAAGATAGTGTCATATTAATTATATTATGCAGTTCATGCTGTCTGCTGCAGAAATATTGGAATCCACTATGGAGCGAAGGCCTATGGTCTGGGAGCACGCGACGCCACTGATATTGACAGTTCCAAAATAATAATCATAATTGTCTACTAGTTAATTGAAATGCCCGAGTAAATTCCCGTTTGAAAGAAAAAACTATTTGATCATTGATACAGTGAAATATATTCATATTCAATCATAGCATCGGATAACAGAAATTCAACAAACAAAGCAGAGAACAAAGTAAGAAAATTAAACATTATACCAAGAAATAACGATATGAGTGCAGTGAAAAAAGATGCAATGAATAGAATACTTGAAGATCTTGTATATGAAAAATAAAGACTATCAGCAATTTCCAATTGAAAGCGGCTGATGATCAGGGTAGCAAGGACACAAATGCATATGGTAACCATAAATATAATAACAGATGACCGTCGAAGTTTTGTAGTATCATAGCTCGGTTGAAATTCACTGAATCTTCGATGAAAAGCTTCGGGCCATTCTCTCCAGGATAACTTTCGCCTCACACGTCTTTGACATTGATGATTATAAAAATGAATTTCTGTAGGTCTATTGTTAGGACCAGTCCAAAGACGATTTGAATGAACAAATACCATTGTGGCACGATGCTTACCAGATCATTCTTACGAATGTTCACGTAAAGAAATTAACTGCAGACTTAATAACTGATCACAGATGAGACGTTATATAACGCGTTATACACATCACGGTTAAGTGTCATGACGCTTATTGTGATTGTATATGAATGCTCAGCTTTGCAAACATCGCAGGCTGGTGTAATTATCAATAGATGACAGCAATTACATTTCGCTACACTTTTCAATGTGAAATTATACAAGACAATTTAATTCTGCAGACTAATATAAAGTAGCGGCATTCACTCAGTCTTTCAGCAAATTTCACGAAAATGCACAAAGGTGTGTTGAGAGCTGGGCATTCGAGCGAACGAGAGGCCGTTCAGCCGCTTATTAAACAGCGATTGAGCGAGTGCCATATTCCGGCATCAGCGATCGACCCTTGTTACTTGAAATATATACATTACATGTTAAGTTTTCTGACTATGCCATAGCATCAATTTCAATTCTGTAAACCGAAAACGGCTTCCTTCCATCTCTCAGCCTTAGGCTCAGCCTTAGGGTGGATACCCGGCCTTAAGACGACGGCCAGCCGGTTAATTTAAATAGTCCCATGTCGACTGTTGACGACATTCAATCTAGAATAAATTTCTTAGTCAATCATTGCAACATTAAGAGCATGTAGATGCAACGTAATTTGAGAGTTTACGTGCATACTTTGTGATAAAAATGTTGCGAACTGTTCTTTAAACAGATGAAAAATGATTGTCGGCAACTTGTACATGTAGTTCAAACCCTACTTTATCTCAAATGAAGTTTCCAGAACCATCACGTTTGTGAATCACTTTTAATCAAGTTTTTTTACAACGTCGCAGACAAAACATTTCGTAACATCAGCACTCAGTCGGTGATTAAATTGTTCATCTCGGAACTTGTATTTCCAGAAAAGCTATTACCATATTGGAACTTAGAATTTGTTGGCCGCTTAAAGCTTTCTTGTGGAGGCGGGATGTATCAGATATACGCATATATCAATATTGCATCAATGTTATTATTACATCAATGCCCGTTTGGGTCATTATTTAGGATTATCTGTTTTCAACTTGCTTGTGTTTGATTGACTTTGAAAATGCAGTTAAAACTGAATAAAAATGCACCTAAAACTCATTAGACTAATAGATATACAGGGTGATTATAAAATCTTTACCTGATAGCAATCTGAGCTCACGAAAAATCTACTTTGTGTATGAACAAGCGGTTTTTTGCACCAGTATCAAGAAGACCCAAAGTTTTGATCACAAAAAAAGCGATGGCTTATTAAAAAAAATTGCCAGTTTTATTCATAAATTTCAACATAAGCACCATTTGTGCCTCTCAAAACGTCCAGGCGATAGCCGCTCTCTCTCCAAACACTCGCTAGCATTTCGTCAGTGATGGATTCGATTGCATCTCGTATTTTACTCTTTAATGTTGCTAAGTTGCGTATTGGGGAAGAGCATGTATAGACTTTATCCTTAACATAGCCCCAAAGGAAAAAGTCTAATGGGGTCATGTCCGGAGACCGTGGTGGCCATGCTATTGGTCCGTCCCTTCCAATCCACCGACTTAGAAAGGTCTTGTCGAGACACTCTCAAACACTCAAAGCCCAATGAGGAGGTGCTCCATCCTGTTGAAACAATACCTCAGGCTGGAGCTCTTCAAATTGAGGTATAGCATACTGTTCCAACATGTCAAGAAAAACACCTGATGTAATCGTGTTTTCAGCGAAGAAAAATGGACCAATAACCCTATTGTGCATCAATGCACACCATACATTCACTTTTGGACTGTTTCTTCTACGCTCTAAAACAGTGCGGGCGGTTCAGATCCCCAAAAACGCAAATTATGCCGGTTAACATGGCCAGAGACATGGAATGTGGCTTCATCAGAAAATGCAATTTTCATAAGAAAGTCGGGATTCTCTGCCACTCTTTCCAATATCTCTGCTGCAAATGCAGCACGAATAGGCCGATCATTAGGTGCCAAAGCATGTAGCATTTGAAACTTGTAAGCCCGGAACTTAAGATCTTTCTTCAGCACCTTGAAGACCGTTGGCTGAGGAATTGCAAGGTGATCGGATGCACGCCGAGTTGACATTTCAGGATGGCGTAAAAAGTGTCTCTAACACCATTAGCCTTTTCTGTACTTATTGATGGTCGACCTGATCTTTTTAGGTCACCGACACTACCAGTCTCTTCAAACTTTTTGTACCATTCTTTTATTGATTTGACTCTTGGTGGTTCACGATGGTAATGTTAACGAAATTTTCGCTGAACAGTCAGTGGCGACTTCGACTCATGATACCACAAAACACATTGCGCTTTTTTTGCATCTCGAACATTTTCTGAAATTTGTCGTTAGTTAACGCAGACAACAGTGAAAGTGAAAGAAGTGTATACTGTATCATTGAAGCGACAGGAAGGCAATGACATCCACTCAGTGAATTGCGTAACGAACACAATAGAATTTGATATCTTAGATATTCATTGTGCAACAATTGTCAGTTTCCTCTTTATGACACATTCTTTACGAAATATTCTCTATCTTATTGAATATGGCGCCTTTTGCTTTCGTTTTTTTGTGATCAAAACTTTGGGTCTTCTTGATACTGGTGCAAAAAACCGCTTGTTCATACACAAAGTAGATTTTTCGTGGGCTCAGATTGTTATCAGGTAAAGATTTTATAATCACCCTGTATATCATTGCGTATATTACTGCTTTATCGCTCGCGCAAAACATGCTATCAAAGTTAGAATAATTGCATTTTTTGATATCGTATTGTAGCACGTAAGTACAGGATAGCCTGCCATTCATGTTATTCATGTATGCTATGCGGAAATTCGAAAATGTCTAATGGCATAGGCTGACTAAATAATGTCTGGCGATCAAAGTCTTAATCAGAGACGCCAGCCACCGTCCCACCCAACCGGCCGGTAAAAAACCCGGGCGGTTGCAACCCTTGTGTCCGCACATACCCGAATTTCGTGTTGACCTGTATGCACGAGCATAAAAATTTTTGGAAAGCATACACGAATTGTAAACGAAAATTTAAAGATTGGGTGAAACATGCAGAGATAAAGACCAGAATAATAATGACCAGCACTGAACAATGGTGGGCGCAGTTAATCGATTCCGCTCGATTAATCTTGCGACTAAATCAATGGAGCAATTCTTAAGTAACCAGGAATCACGCGATTTTTCTTTTGCAAAGTGACCTCTCAATGAAATTGCTTAATGAGGATTATTAATTCTCGTTCATTCTTTCGACATTTGAGATAACTGCACTGAAAAGAAATTTGAAACTCTTGCGTAACACACGAATTGCGTGGGTGCTCCTACATCATGAGTGGCTATAGGATAAGAAAGTGTGATGGGATTTTTTATTCCCACACCACAGGAAATGTCTATGAGAATCATATGGGAATTCTCATGCAACGTAAGACTTTATACAATATCACTGAACAGTTTCGCACCGTACACGATTTATGCGAATCATACATGTTGTTGTCAAATAAGGTCCCCAAGATATCATATCTCCGTATTGAAAGTATATTAATGCCTGATTTGCATTTTATATGCACACTATGAACCAACCCGGTGACAATTGCAGTCTCATATACAGGGATATCTATGATTAATATAAGATATCTAAGGGACGTTCAACTCCCAGAGGATGTATTGGACTGGAGGCCATTGTCTTTAGTAGATTTGATTAATGACGGTTGTTTGTGCACATCTAGATAACGCCGTGAAACAAGTTATAAACAATTATCCTTCACTCTAATGCGCTCAGTCATACAGGGAATATGTTGAAAGAGGATTCTGAACCCAGTCAAGAAGTGACTACAGAATTACAAAACTCCCATAAGAATAAGCAACTGTAAATAACAGCTACAATATCAACTGCTAGTGATTGAAATTGTTCACCTACGGCACGTAGCATCAATGGCTATCGGTGTGGATTCTGTACATTTTATACATGCTTTGCGAAAATCGATTCAGTAGTGCTTTTTCGGAGAATTGTGGACACTTTCTGGTAAATTTTTGATAATCTATCTCCTTTGCTCAAAGCAGTCATGGACTAAGTGATAACTGATCAGCAAGGCCCGGAATTTTATGTAGATAAAATGTCTAAAATATTTACTTTTTATGTAATTGTAGTTCTTTTAATATGTAGTAACAAACATCGAAATATGTGATTTTCTTTTCTAGTTTACATTCGTTTTTCAATGCATTAGAAGTAGTTCTTGGTGTGTAGAAGCCTTATTACGTGCATATTGGATTAGGCGATTGAATAAAATGATTCAACAGCATCATTATAGATATTTTCAGAGTAGCGGTATTAAATATATAAGACATTATAGTCGATAAATTCCAGCATATCAATGATAAAAACCCATAAATGTGGTGTATTACATACAGGGTGATTCCGATCTTCCCGTCACTTTTCAAGTAAGGACTACAGCTGTATCACATGTCTGGTTGTAGTGATGGTTCATGATTTATATACTACGTTTCATGGCCTTTCAAATCGTATATTATTTATTTTCTTGTGATCTGCATTTCTGCTGATACGAGCAATTGAAATTGTTTACCCATATTACAACTTTTAAAATCAATATCTATGACAGGAACATCGCAACAATCAATATCATCAGCCGCATTCAGCATAGATATCTAATAATTGCTTGCCTTGAGCGACACCATGCAAAGTTAATTGAGATTGACTTTTCAGTGTAGACGGTATTAAACTGGCTGAAATTTATTTACTATCAACACTTGACAGCAATGAACTATCCTGGCTTCACGAATGAAAAAATTGCGACGGCCGTGGCCCATACAATCTCTTCATATCCTGAAGATACAAGGCGACGATTTCGTGTAGATTTTAAGAAAGAAGCTCCACCACGTACAACCTTAATTGGGTGGGCAAAGCGCTATAAAACCTCGCTATCTCTCACCGAAAATGCAAGAGTCGGTGACCATTCAGATCGACGGCTTTCCGACGACAAACGAGACGAAATAGTCGAGGCCTATGGTGATGATCCAACACTTTCGCAACGAAAGGCAGCTCAGCTCTGCAGCGTTTCACAATCGTCGGTGAACAGAGTGTTGAAAGATGAAGGTTTGAGAGCTTGGAAGTTTACCCGCGTGCAAGAGATCTCGGACGACGATAAAGTTCAAAGACTCCAGTTTTCTAACCTTATCCTTCAACATCAACAGCGCGACAGTAATTTCGTTGGAAATATCGTTTTCCCAGATGAACCAACGTTTCACTTGAATCGATCTGTGAACCTTCACAACGCCTTCATCTACGCGGAAGAAAATCCTCACGCTGTTATCGTGAAACCATTAAAGTCTGCTTCCATCACTTGCTGGACAATGATATCACCACATCACGGCATCACTTACGATGTGCAAAAAGAAACAATGAATGGACAGCGCTACCAGTCTATCCTTGAAGACAAAGTTGTGCCGCTACTAAGTGATAGACGAAATCGACGTCAATTTTATGAGCAGGATGGTGCACCTGCACATTATGCCAATTCTGTTCGTTGTCTGCTGAACGTCAAGCTGAAGAACCGATGGAGTGGTCGTGCTGGGCCGATACACTGGCCACCAAGAAGCCCTGATTTAGCAGTAAACGATTTCTGGCTTTGGGGCTATATTCGTGACAAACTATACAGAGATCCACGTCCTCGTACTCTTGAAGCTTTGCAAGAAAGACTTACGAGCTTACTCGATAGCGTGGAGGTCGAGATGATGCGATCTTCGTACAGGTCATTCTTGCGTCGATGCGAGTTGTGTTCTGAGAATGGTGGTGGTCACTTTGAACAGTTCTTGTGAGTTAATTTTGCGTTACTGCATACCTGTCACTTATAATAAAGTTTTTTTGGATATGAAATGTTTTTCGAAATCAAATGAAAAAAATAACTTAAATAGTAAAATAAAATAAATAAATAGTAGACTAGGAATAAAAAAAATTAAAAAAGTACTTAAAATTGATTTAAAAAGTTGTAATATGGGTAAACAATTTCAATTGCTCGTATCAGCAGAAATGCAGATCACAAGAAAATAAATAATATACGATTTGAAAGGCCATGAAACGTAGTATATAAATCATGAACCATCACTACAACCAGACATGTGATACAGCTGTAGTCCTTACTTGAAAAGTGACGGGAAGATCGGAATCACCCTGGAATCGCTACATACTGATAATTACAATTCTCTATCTGAGAAAACACATACATGTACATTTGAAATCAATTGTACATGAACACGTTTCATAGTTTTGTGGTAGAAAGATCTACAGCGATTCTTGTGTGTGTGTGGTCGATTATAAAAGCACTGCGATATTATCATTTTTATAACATTATCAATAGAAAGACTCTGCCTCTTGTCACTTAAAATGTTCTTGTACACAGAAAATGATCTCTCGACGTCAACACTAACAATACTAGAAAATTTGAACAGCGCAAAATCGCTTGGCTGGAAATTTTCTGGAAAGTCATCCACACAAGCAGGTAGTATTCCACCGATACAATTAGAAATTTTTTGAATCACTTCAAAGTCCGGATTTTTCGAGAGAATTGAATCCAACTTTAATCTGACTGCATCGCCTATCTCACCTGGAATATCCGAAATATTGCTTTTCACGGTGTGCACTATGGAAATAGAATTACTCAATCGTAAACCTTTATTTTCGAGACTTTTAATGACTTGTGGAAGGAATTCAAAATGCGCTTCGATGAATATCAAGCTCGCTCTCACCTCTGAATCTTAAACTAGTTCCTTTGCGGTCTCTACTGATTTCGAGTCTGCGGTCAATTTTTCCAGTACTTTCGATCCATCATTCAAATGATTAGAGAAGTATAATGCTGCCTCGAGCCAAGTTCCCCAGCGGGTCAATACAGGCTTCGGTGGTGGAGGAACAGATGGGAGAATTTCTTTCCACAAGGAAGTACGAGCTGGAGCCTTTTTTTGAACGCGGAAATTAGCTAGTAGCTAGGAAAATAACTAGTAGCTTCGTCGTTTATTTGTCGCCTTGTAAATAGGGTTTACAATCCCGGGACTACGTCTTCGAGATCTCGAGGTATTTCGAGATATTTGAAAGATTGGCCCTGAGTTCTTTCTAAGTGACATAGTTAAGAGAGTCAATGGCTTTTTTGAAAATGCATCTAAATTTTTTATGTTCCAAGTTTGATAAATTGCCAATGTGCTGTATTTGTCGAGCCAGCTGGTTAAGCCTCGTTCACACGATGACACTAGTGTCGTGACATTAGTGCCGAGGAGCAGCGCGAAATCTGTGCTAAATCAATGCCGTGACACAAACCGTTCAGACGCTTAATAAACAGTGTTGTGACACTGCTACTAGTATTGCTTCTGTAAACTGAAAATACTTCGTAAATTGATAGCTGAAAGACAAATCACAACGATTTAAAATAACGACTAAAGGCCCGTTCAAGGCTCGTTCAGACAGAGCTAGGTTTGTGGTTTGCGGTCTGCAACAAATGGAACTGCAACAATTCAGTCTATCTCGAGACACAGGAATGGTCCTCAAGCGGGTGAAACAAGTCCTGGAATCGATACCTCCAACATCGGTAGAATCCGAAAGGGCATTCTCGGCGACCGGTTTGTTCTTAACGAAATTACGGTCGAGAATGAGTGATAACACAATTCAGTGTCTTACCTTACTTCGCCAATATTTTTTACGAGTTGACTAGTTTTACCTACTGTAGATGTTTGTTTAGTTCACGTTGAAAGATATACATTTTACAGCACGTATCGTCTTTTGAAATATTTCTTGAAACTTAATGATTAAAAACATATACAGTATATATAGATCTCGATCGAGATCCCGGGATCCCGGGATCCCGGGATTGCGATTAGCCAGTCTCGAAAATCCCGGGATTGAGAAAACGGCTCGAGATTGTAAACCCTACTTGTAAAGTACTCATTCCGGTTACAACGAATGACAGTAGAAGTGATCGTGACGCCATAGACATAAATAGCCTTAGTCTCTAAACCTATTGTATTGTGTCATTTCAACTCGCAGCCAAACCCACTGTACTGAGCATAGAGTGGTACTTAGTAACTGACGAACAGCGGAATATGAAAGGTGATTCAGCCACGGTAGAAGTGAAAAGAAACTCCTAGCGCCTGTACCTTTCGGAATTTTCGAAACTTTACAGGATAGACGTTGTAAAATACATAAACAAGAATGCAAGACTAATGAAATATGTAAAATTTATGCTTTAATGTCAAAATATGTTTTTTTCAAGAAAAATGACGTTATATGTAATAACATAAAATTTTATGTAATTACATAAAATTCCGGGCCTTACTGATCAGTAATGATCATTGCTATACACGGTAAAGACATGATTAAAATTTAAAGAAAATCTACCGATGATGCAATCATCAATTGCAAAACAAATTGAAACGTCAAAGATTGATAATAATTTGATTGGTATAACAAATGAAAATCGTAGAAGTTAAGCAAGAATCGTTTGAATATCCATTCCTTCGGAAGCTCCTTTATCAAGATTTTGGTTGAAAAGTGCAACCAGTGTTGTCTTTCCTGTTACTCCTGGTAATGAGCGGTTGCCGATGTCAATATATTTTTATCGCTTATCAGATATCTCATGATTATACAGCACCACCTGTGAGACCTTCAAATTACAAAGTTAAACTCCGACGAACAAATAAAATCTGATAATGATGTCAGTGTTTCACAAAATGCGAAGATCATATTGAATAAAAAGCAAACCAAGCGGTGACTGGTGACTTTCCACGATTTTAAGATCCTGCCATATCGACCTGTTTTCTCAAATGTTCCAGACACAGTGCCGATTTTGAAAGTGATCCCTCCCCCCGAATTGCATCTCTTCATCGGTGTCACCAACACTCGCTTCAATGAACTCCAACGTCGATGGCCTGACGCTGACTTCTGGCTCAAACGATGTAATGTTCAACGTCCTGCTATGCATGGGGGTACGTTCCATGGGAACTCATGTAGGCAACTTCTTCGAAATATCGACATATTACGATCGATTTGCCCGTTGAATTGTTTGCCAATTTGTGAATGTTTTGAATCATTTCGAGCAGTCATCCAATCATGCTTCGGTGAAAAGCTTGATCAAACTTTTGAGACTAAGATTGATGTTTTCAAGAGAAGTATTCTGTCGTCAGATGTCACCATTTACCCAAAAATACATGCAGTCATGTATCATGTGAAGGAGTATTGCCTTCAAATGAATTGCTCTTTGGGTCCAGTCATCGAACAAGCATCTGAAAGCGTGCATCATGACTTTTCTGAAAAATGGCAAAATTACAAGGTAGAAAAATCTCATCCAAATTTCGGGGACAATCTTTTAAAAGCAATTGTGGCATACAATAGTCAGAATCTGTAATAACATTCAACAAAGTAAACCGTATCATTCTTTTTAAAAATGCCTATCAATACAACTTGTTCATGTTTTCTAAAAAGTAGTCTTTTTAGATCGTTACTCATTGAGCCTATATGCAATTATATCTGCGGTGAAAATTTGATTCATTAACCACGATGAAGATTTGAGAAATGACAGCTGATAATCAATTGATAATTGTACTTTCCGTATATGGAAGTTGGATATAAGTTTCAAATTTTATGCCTCTGTGATTGATTTTATTTTTCATGCATATATGGTCAAGAACAACCGGTTTCATTTAACTTACAAAGTATGAAAATATGCTGATACAATGTCAGGTACACGAAATAATGTTTATTTCATGTTTACTTTCCATATATGGAAGTTGAATTTGAATTTCAAACTAGAAACCTCAATGATAGCTTACTTTTTTGCAAAATTTTTATGAAATGGTTCCGATAACCTTAGAAAAAATGGAATTTGATTTATACAATGACAGATGTGTAAATTAGCGTTTATTTCACCTCTACCTTCCATATAGGGAAGTTGAATTTCGAAAAATCGATTTTTCTCGAAAAGCCCTCAATAGAATATTTTAAAAATTACATAACTTTAAACAGGATGTAAAACTGTCCCTAAAACCGTTGACAAAAGTTGTGTACAATTTTTTGAGGGTTCAACCTTGTTCGGGGACACCGTGGGCAGTTCAGGAGCAGCATTGATAAAGATTCAAGTTGATTGCGAAATCCGTGTGAATTTCGTCGGTGAATATGAAAACATTCGCGCATCACTGTGATAAAAATAGCCCTTCAATTTTCGTTCAATGAAAGTTGAGTTATTTAAGTCCGGAAATAAATCACATATGTTATGTCGCTTCATTGCTCTTGAATTCTCGAATAAAGTCCACCAGTGATCAAATTATTATACAGGAGGAGGTTTCAGACAAGGTAATGGGAAAATCAATGAATATAGAAAGTCACGACTTATTTGAAATTGACCATCGATGATATGCTTGTAAGTGTACTATACATGTACACTGCACAGATTCTTCCGACAATTTCTCTGCAAGACTGGGCCGGGCGTGTTAACTAGTATGTACAACAATCAGTTGAGCTGTATTCTGATGTATTTTACAATAATGAAGTGAACTGTTTACCACTTGTTCCATGGTTTTATCCAGATCAAATCTATCAAAGACAGTGGCCTCCAGTCCAGTACATGCTCTGGGAGTTGAACGTCCCTTAGATATCTTATATTAATCATAGATGTCCCTGCTCATGTAGTCTACACTGCAGATCTGTAGAATTGCCAATATTTGGTCGACATAATAAGCGTTAAGGTTTAAATTAATTGATGCATAATTATGCTAATTGTTACAAGATTGATGGAAGGGACGGCAAATGCTTACAGCTATTCTTTTATGATGTATAGTTGATGAAGACCAAAAGAATTAAAATTGAGAAATGAAAGCATTCATTATACCCTGAGTCGCGCGAAAATTGAATCACGCCCGCCACTGGTACTCAATCGAAGATATGAGGGGGATCAGTCCTCTCTATCCTCTGATCCCACGTGGCTGCGAACAACATAGCACGACTTGGGAAACCTCTGAAGTGGTTTCAATGAAATAGGGTTAGTACTATTTGAGTTGAGATGATATTAACTTTCCAGTTGAAGAATTTCTTCTGGTTAAATTTCTTTGATTGCCTATCTATCATTCATCAGGGTAAATTTTGATATTATTCTTGCATAATCTCCATTCTTAATAGTTTATTGACACACCTTTTTCCACGCATAACATTCTCAGAGTTTCCTGTCGTTATATGTTCTACTTTGATCTCATTGTCACCGATAATCATTCTAACAGTTAATTGAATCATGAGCGCATGTATGAATGCTGTAGATTTGGCTTTGTGTTATTGTCTGCTTTGTTATGACTCCTGTATGACCTATGGTAGCATTACATTTTTCTGTTTCATAATGATAATCTTAACTCGCTTACTGCTGGGCACAATCCTTTAAAATCCATTAGTTCGTTCATGTACGGTAGCTACATTTTTGCATAATGGACTGGTTAGCCTCCGCTGCACTCATCTCAATTCTTTAATTTTACTGGGATAGAGCACGGAATTTTGACACCTACGAACGCATGCAAAACAATATAGCCATGAAGAATTTGAAGAATGTTGTGAAATAAAATTCTAAATTTTGAAAAATATTCTTCATCATTTGATTTCGAAGAATTAAAATTATGTGCTCGATCATTTTTTTTACGCCGTCAATTGCAAATCCAAGCATCATGGTATCGCAGCAGGTTTGTTTGTTTGGAATGCTTGCCTATATCGATAATTACAGTTATTCAAAGCAAAATCAAAGCGATTGTTTTATGATTGATATCTGTGAAGCTTACAAATCGGTCTTCACATAAGCAGTAGACTTATGCGACTGAAGATGTAGCCTAATACTATTCAAATGACAGCTTAAATCGTAGGCGTGTCGCGAAGCGCCAGACGTTTTTAGCTGATCATTTGAAAGGTGACATATGCATTGCTACTGAACCAAAAATCTACGACATCAAAAATCCAAGATTCTTATCTGTAAAAGACTCAAATCTATGATTTTGAAGCCGTCGAATTTGGTATTGAAGGTACATGTATATTAGCGACTCTCATAGAAAAGTTACGGCTGAAAGATTGGCTGACAAACTTACTTATTCAGTAACAATGTATTTTCCTCCTCTGTGATTTAAATTACTGCACTTATTTGGCATGACACTTATTTATTATGGCCACATACCTGTACTATCATAATTCTTGTGACCCGACCTGTAGACCTAATACAATTCTTCTTTCGCTGAAAATGAATAGCTCTTAATTGTCATATTGCTACAACTCCTTACATGGTTTCACAGGTGCTGGTTCAGTGACTATAGGATACACTTGAATATTCGCGTTTTTCATGCAATTGTCGCATTTTTGCGAAAATTTCCCCGATTTATTTTCAATAACTTCAAAACTGTTTTTTGAAGAAGAGAAAAAATGGCCATGCATTGATGGTCATGCACTGATGTCATGTATATCAGCATTGGAAAGGAGACACTTTGGCATAATCCTGCACGCGATTTCAAGTGACACGATGCTGATCACAATTATTAATGCAATCTGATCGAGAATTGCTATGTAGCAGTATTATTACCACGATCTGATTGAACACTTGGAACACTCGGCTTTGCATTTACTATCATGCACTTATTTTAATTAATTTCATGATTGTAAATATACGAATGTCATTACACTTGGCATTAATTGTGAAAGTTTGTTTGAAACAATCAATCCTTCCACTGAATAACAGTTATCAATTAATTCTTACATTTGACATTAATATTTTCACTTCAATCGTTGAACGTTTGCAGTCAATGTATTTTCAATTTTGGGAATTGAAAAATTATAGTTAATTCTTTTTACCTAACTTCTCGATTTATTAATTGCATAGCACTTGTGTTTTTTTGGCATGAAAACATTCTCCTCTCCTGCTCCTGTGCGCGGTTATATAAATACATGTGACCTAGTGCAGTTGACACCATAGCCTATTAAGTGACCCCACCGATGACAAAGTACATATGTGACGCTTAAATTCCTCTTAGATTGTATTGTGATTTCATGATGTAGAAACTGCGCGTTGATCCTAACAAGCAACAAACTGTGTTCCGTGCAAATTCTCGGAAGTATGCTTTCTGTAACGAAATCAAATGTCATGTCAGAATGACAACAGCCAACCTTGTCACACTGTATCTCTGCTGAAGTTGCAAAGTGAAGCAGCACAACGAAATTGAAATAACAATCTTATTAGTCACCACTTTTGCAAAGCGCTGATCAAATTCAAGAGAGACCAAATTTAATTTGGAAATATGCGCTGTGGCAGTAGTACAAATGCTGTACAATATATGCATAATCTATCTCAGTAAAGTCTAACAGTTACCCTGATTCTTTTATGACAAAAGCGAACTTTGACATCGTGCTAAGAAGCACCAAACACAGCTTGAAAAATCGCAGAATCTTTGGTTCATCCCAAATTTGCATGTTCGTGCACTTATCAGCTCCTATTCTTCTGGATCAGGGATTTTTCATGTCCATCTTCGGCGCAAAGCGTCGCATAAGAATTTTCATGCACCGAATAAGATACCTCTCGATTGTACAAGTTGTGAAATGAATGGCTGTGGTGAGATCTCCTATTATTTCCATGGTTTTTAGAAATTAAGTGAATAACGTCAGCTGTAACAGACAAATGGCGTGAAATCAAGGTCTATTTGGTTGATGTAATTTTCCACGTCTAATTTTCAAATTTTCCCCGTCGTGATTGATATCCTTAGTCCAGTGGTGGGTAACACGTGGCCTGCGGCGCTTGTTGGGTGGCCCGCCACCGCTTCTCATTTCCAAAGTGGCCCGTGGACATTACTTGAATCGGTGGTGTGGAAATGGCCCACTTAGACTAAGACATTTAAAGGGTGTTTCTAAATTTGAGGTTGTTTTCTTTAGAATTTATAAAAGCATAATGACTAATTGAGCAATAGAATAGAATAGCGCAAAAATTTTTATTCGAATGCTGAAACCATGTTCCGTTTCTCATGCTGAGAATGTTTCACCACGCGATAAGGAACGCTGTAATTAGTCTATATACTGTATACATAAAGTACATGTAGGCCACGCATGAAGATAAGTGATTTTTATAAGCCAAGTCTTCTTTCAAGTATTCTTTCTGGATTTTATTTGTATACTGCACCAATTTTGTACTAGGATGGCATGATCGCACGAGTATCGTTAGGGGAGCCTATGTGTGGTTTTTGAAAGCCGTTTATGTTTGGGTGATGTAGGCCTATGTGCACCTAGGGGCATGTAGTTTGACCAATTTTTTATTCATGTTATTTTATATTCGGCTATTTTGTTTGAGACCTTCTTTGGTAAAACACAGAGACAGCGAAGCTAATCAAGTATGCTGATGATCTTATTGTTATAGGCAAGATTTCAAAATTCTCATCAGCTTCTCCTGCATATGAAGTCTACAACAGCATCACAAACTGGGCTAATTTAAATAAAATGCAAATTAAAGAAGAAAAGAGAAGCAGTTGTTCATAACTCATGCTAAATCACTTAATAACAGTTTGTATCAGATTTCTGGTGTTCCTGTGGTTGGTGACGCACCTTACTCTTCTTGGAGTTACCTTAGACGAAAGACTTTCTTGGAGAATTCATGTAGATAACATAAGCAAGAAGCCATCTTCCAAAATGTTTGTTTTACGTCAACTCCGCGATTTCTCGGATAAAGATAAAATGGTGCTGATTTGCAAATGCTGCGTTAGAAGTGTGATCGAGTACGCGGCCCCTTTGTTAGTTGATTTAAACGTTGGACTTTCCCGAAAGATCGACAAGATACAACGTCGCGCTCACACGATCATCTGCAGAAAATTACATTGTGACTGCGCAAAATTTGTGCCTCTCTCCTATCGCAGGAAGATAATCGGTTACAACCTCTTTATGATCTTGATTCAAGAAGACGCTCACCCTCTCTATCATCTTCTACTACCCGTTTTGAAATATTCTCATAAATATCAATTTCCTGTCTTAAAGTCATCTTTGGGCTCCAAAAGTTTTATTATTTCTATGTCGAAATTATTCAATTGTGGCTTTCAATGATCAGTCTTCTTCTTTTTTTCTCTTTCTTTATACATTTGTTTTTCGTACGTGGCCTTGTTTGATTCTGAACTTTTCCTTGCTATCCTATTTTTGTTGCGAACCATGTCAAAAGTTGAACAGTTATTATGCACGTTTTTCACTATTTCCCCACACGTTTTCCCCACGATTTTCATTATTGGGGCTGGTATCATCAATAAACGTCTTTATTATTATTTTTATTATTTACGTTGTGCGGCATGTAGGTGGATAGATGTACTGCAGACCGTCATTTAAATTATAGATCGTAATTGTAAAGCCTCATTTTTCGTTGAAATAAGGTAATATTATCATATTACTATTAAATTCATATTACCATCATTTAGTAACAACAAAAAAGCTTCCGCAGCTAGCTTGGCCTGTCCACATTTCATAATTCATTAGATTTTAGAATGAAAAATACAGTTCCTTAAAAGACATCAGCTTAGTTGGACACAACTCTACTGCATGCACTTAAAAATACAATTCTGTCACGTACTGCCACTATGTATAGTTCAGCAGTCCTTAAAAGTACGCTCAAAAGTGCTCAGTAAAGGAATTTTCAACATATCTATTTCTTCTTTTTAAAATTGGTGGTCCGCGAGCCCTCTCACGTGCCACTACTTGTGGTCCTCTGTCCCAACTTGGCTGCCCACCACTGTAGTCGAGCGCCAATTATACTGCAGAAGGGGGTTCCTATTATCTTAGGCCAGTGGTGAGCAACAAAGTTGGGACAGATGGCAGCAAGTAGTGGCTCGCGAGAGGACTCGCGTGCCACCAATTTTAAAAGCCAGAGATAAGTTTGTTGAAAATTCCTTTAATGAGAATTTTTGAGCGTAGTTTTGCATTCTAAAATATATATGAATAATGAAATGTGAGACTTTTTGTGAAATTGAATGATGGTGACATGACCTTATTGATAATATGATGATATTACTTTATTTCATCGAAAAATGATGGCCACAGCGGCGGTCTATAATTTAAATAACGGTCTTCTTCTATCCACCTACATGCCGCATAACGTAAAATGACAAAACTGTGGCTAAACTGCAAGCCCCTAAGTTTAAATGGGCCTACGTCACCCAAACATCAGCGGCTTTCGAAAACCGCGCATAGGCTCCCTTAACGAAACTCGTGCGGTAATGCCATTCTACTAAAGAATTGGCGCAATATGCAAATAGGATCCAGAAAGAATACTTGAAAGAAGAGTTGGCTTATAAATATCACATATCTTCATGCGGTTGGACTGCTTCATGCGCAACCTACTTTATTTATTTATAGGCTAATTGCAACGCTCTTTATTACGTGGTGAACATTCTCAACAAGATATCGAATATCTTGTGACTTAGCGCTCATTTATGTCTATGTCACTTACCTTCATATTGAGGAAATTTTCATTGCGAACGGAACATTGTTTGTACATTCGAATGAAAATGTTTGTTCCGTCATATTGCTCAATTGGTCATTATGCTTTTGCAAATTCTAAAGAGGATCAACATTCAGCCTTTTAAAGATCAAAGTCAGATACGGGCATTTTCACATCACCGCTTCATATTATGTCCGCTTTTGTATTTGAGAATCTGTGGCGGGCCACGCGTTGCCCATAACTGTCCTATCATGATTCTATTTTGATGAAGCACGTGTTAATCGAGGAGTTATCAGGCGACTCAGAAAAATTTCAAATTTCAATAACTAAAAAATCACATGTGAGTTCGAACACGAGTTGAAAGTAGAAACTTCAATTTCTGCTGTTAAGCCCATATTTCAAAAAACTGCCAACTAATGCATCCAATGCATGAGTGATTACATAAGAACGATAAGGTTAACTATATGGCGTAACACCGAAATAAAGAACATATTAAAGACCTAATGAAGCAAAGTTAAGTGCTAACTATCAGCTGCTGATTGGCATCTTGAACCATTCATCATCTAAAGCGTCGTCTGAAAGCACCTACAAGATGATATTCAATCTATTACCATAACATTCATTTTTATCCAGTTCAATACGCCTAATTTCCTCGTTATTGTTCTTCAACCACCTTTTTTCCTGTTACTGTCCTTATCTTAGTAAACTGTTCTTGTTTGAGATTTCCCTCAGATTATTTTCCTACATATTGTAATTGGCCTATGAACTATTAAAAAACGCTGAGGAATTTTTGAAATTTAAAGAGTTTATTTAGCTCGCAAAATGTCAATTCATTAGAGTAAAATATCAAAGCAAAATATTCAAAGATTAGGAATTATTCAAATTGTGTTAACAAATAATTGCAATGACTGATGACAACAATTAACTGCATTTGATTGATTGCTGTTATCAAATCGACGAGTTGCAACTAATTGCTTGCGACAATTACATAATTACAATTGATTGATTGCTTTCCACTGCTGCAATTAAGACTAATTGTGCTACTTGGCCATAATTAATTGTTTTTAACTGGACAGGCCCTGCCAGGGGCGTAGACAAGGGGGCACCAAGGCCATGCCCCCCCTAAATGTGTGAGCAGTGTTAAAAAGTATATGTAAATTCTAAATCTGAATTTTGAAATATATTCTTAACAATTCTTGTTGTACATCGACATATATTATATTTGAAGTGAAGTATTGCGAACTGACTTAGATTAAGAGGTGCGACTTTCGTCATCTTTGTTAAGGTAAGATTCGGTTGATAAGGTCGACAGGGAAGTTATTATTATCCCTTTTGAGTGCAAAGAAGTAGATTTCTTAAAAGTTTCTTCCATTTTCGCTGATTCACATGTTAACAGAATGTTGCCTAATCCAATTCGTAGTAAATGTCCACTACAGGTTTTCTTCAAATGCACCACCCCTATTGGTCGGAAGCTCTTCAATTACAACCAGATCTTGAAGAATACTTCTATTGATGAAATCAGAGAATTTATTAGCAAGCCTTGTCTCTGTTCTAATTCTATCTTCTGCTACAAGCCCTTGGGATTTTGTTAGAGTCAGTGTTAAAAATGCATTAGTTGAATTTTTTTTTTGAAAAGTCCTGCAGAAAATACGCCCTTAAGAATTCTGACTTCCAGGATTGGTCGGAGGCTGTCCTTAAGAAAATTGAAAATCGCATTTCCTTCCTAAGTTCTAGCTTTCCATCTTTGCATTCGCACGAGGTACTAAGATCTAAGGAGTGTAAAAACTTCATCTCAAACTTTCAGAAGAATTACGTTATTACTCCGGCGGATAAGGCTGCCAACAATTTTGTCATTGTGTGTAGGAAGTATTACCTCATTGTCCTCTTGAACGAACTAGGCTTTGACCTTAGAAGTTTCAATGCTGTTGGTAATCAGACTTACGCACCAGTAATTTCTTCCATTAATGACATAATTGCCGAACGTTGCACCGCCCTCAAGGATTCCTTTGGCATAACGGTTAAAGATAAGTTTATGGTTTTACTTAAACTTTTCTGGATACCTAAATTGCACAAAAATCCGTATAAGAGTCTATTCATAGCTGTTGCCAGGAACAGCACTTCCAAAGATTTGGCCATACTTGTGAACAAAAGTTTGCAATTGGTCCGGGACAAGTTTAGTAGTTATTGCCTTTCCATCAAGCATAATTCAGGTGTGAACGCCTTCTGGAGCATTAACTCTTCTGGGGAATTCCTTGACAGGATGTCGGGTTTGAATTGCCACTCCTTACAAGTATATGATTTCTCCACACTCTATACGAATCTTAATCTAGATCAGGTTATGGAGTCCTTGAAAGACTTATGTGAGTTAATTTTTAGCAGTTCCAAGAGCTTTATTTGCATTGGCTATTATAGAACCTTCTTCTCGAATAAAAAATACAGAGGGTATCACTGCTGGTCCAAAACCTAATTCCTTAATGCAATAAGTTTCATCCTGGATAGCACTTTTGTCACTTTCGGGGGACTTGTCTTCAAGCAAATTCGAGGCATACCTATGGGTGGGAATTCCAGCTCGCTCTTAGCTGACCTGTTTTTGGCTTACAGGGAGTTTAAGTTTGTGAGGGGGGTCCTAGCGAGTAGGAGATTTGGCTTAGCCAAACTTCTCTCTCGTACCACTAGGTATGTCGACGACATTTGTGCGTTTAACTAGCCTACAAACATTTTGATAAGATCCTTCCTGAAATCTACTCGATAGATCTCTTAGCTATAGCAGAAGCGGAGACAACAACAAATGTGCTAATTATTTGGATGTCAAAATCACAATACATCACAGAGGTTTACCATAAGGTTGATGAGTTCAGCTTCCCAATGGTGCTGTATACTTTCCCCGAGAGTAACATGCCTTTGAACACTTATATGATAAGAATAAAATCGTTTATAAGTATTAATTTATTTCCCTTACCGTCTTCAGTTGTGTAGACTTGCCTTTATACGTATTTCAGTCACTGCTCTATACTAGAGTAGGTTACTCTATGTTGTTAGTATTAATTTATATTCATTCGTTCATGACTTTTAATTACCTAATTATTTACAGGATTCTCCACTAGGGTAATTGTTTAACTTTGGCATCTTCCGTTTCCTGGATCCTTCGAATTTTTTTGGCCGTGTCGTGTCTTGATTCGATTAATGCAATTACATCCAGATTTGCAACAAACATCAAAGTTTTGTTACGAAATTGGCAACTCTGCCGTCACAACTGCTGAAACTGAAAGGAAAGACTTTCTCAAAAGTTGAAAAGACACTATCCTCAATTCTATCAAAGATGACAGAGACCCGTCTGGAAGCACTGGTCCTTTTTCAGATTCATAGGCGCCTCACACCAAGCATTGATGATGTTATCAAACGTTTTGCCTTGAGCTCACGCCGACTAAATTTCGCACTTGTTTAATAAATCGTTTGTCTGAAGCAGTGTATAGATTCTGCATAACGTTTTATCAATATTTCAAATCATCACTTAAATAGCTCGGATGTTTTTTTGGTTGTACGCTTGTCGGTTACAGCGTATATAGGCTAATATCTACATTTACCCAAAGACAATAAATACTCAGCTGTTTTTGAGTTTAGTAAAGTTTACAGTCTAAATCGAACGATATGCGTCTTCTTCAGCCAAATTTAACAGTGGGACTAAATCTATAGCGCCCACTTTCTCAAAACGTTACAAAGAACTGAGTGTTTTAGAATATAATCTACCTCCATGAACGTGTAGGCGCACATTTTTTTGTAATGCTCCTAAGTTATTCAGAGGCCAACCGGAAAAGAATAAAAACTATTTTGCAAAAATATGGAAGAACTATTATCGGATTTTTATCGCAAAAAATGCATTGAAATATTGAGAGCGATTTTTTGTACATGTATATTGGTTGACTTGATGTTTATCGAAAAAGGCATTTTATTTTGAATTAACATTATACAATTCCTTGAACAAGACTCGGCTTTTTGATTATTTATTCATGTGCAAAAAAGGGTCTAGAAACATTCATCTTACAATTTTGGATATAACATGTAAATGAGAATTGTTTATCATCCAACAGGTATTTCAGATAAGTTTCAGATTCTAATACGCTTACATGTAGTGTTAAAATTGACGCTTACAAAGTGTTAAAATGTATTTCTTAAATTTCAGTTAAAATCATAGGAAGTAGGTGCTGTACACGTATAATGTAATGTAATTAAATACTAGTTTTAAGAATTGCAATTCATCAGAACCTTGTCCCCCCAAACTGATTTTCTGGCTACGCCCCTGGCGCTGACCACTACTCCGGCTGAACCGTATCCGAATTTCAGAATCCTGAGTCCATATTGTTCAGTCATGTTCCCCACTGCAACTCAAGTGCAGTCGATTTGTATTTGATAGGGCTAATTCAAGGTATTGATTAAGACTTGCAGCATCTTTCATTGTCGGAGCCACGTAACATTTTATCTCACAGATCAAATGCTGCTTGAATATAAATGTGGTGGAGAGCTCCAGTGACAACGTTCTTTTTCTCTGTCTCAGCATAAGTATATGTGCATCATTCTTTGAATTGCAGCAGCTTCGTTAATTGTTAAATGTCAAAACGAGTTCAGTAGTCAACTGAATAAAATTTTCATCATTCGGAAACTGATTCACGTAATATCTTTGGCAACAACATCGGCACAGAGGGACAGAACAATGTGATTTCAGAAATAACATTCATTTCTAAACGATTGGCGTAGTTTGCTTTCCAGATTTGTAAAGTTGCTATTGATGATTTTCGAGCGAGCCGCTGTCATTGTATTCTTTTGATGAATTTTGTTGTGTCTTTTGGTCTTTTAGTCATAATCATTAAAATAGAGTTTCAGAATGATTTAAAACCAATGCTAAAAATCGCTTTTTTATTTATTCAAGGCTAGATGAATTTAAAGCAAGGGTTCTGCGGATGTCATCAAAAACTAGGCTGAATAATATTGAATTTGCAACTAGATATTTAAACATTGTTTTCAAGAATATCTGAGGACTCAAAATGACATTAAAATATTTTTAGCACATGCTTGAAATCGTACTGCAAACATGAGCTTCAAAGTTGTGTTTCAAAATTGATTTCAAAGCTATTTAATTAATAACAAGGAGTTTGAAACTGGTCTTTTAAACTGAAACATGCTAAAAATGATTTCAAAACGCATTTTCAAATGTACTTTCTTCAAACCATGTCTGCGATTTTCTTTTCTTCTACAAAATGCAACAATCACTTGGATAGGCTATCACATTTTAAATTAAAAGAGCAGGAATCACGACTGAAGCCCGTGCAGATGTTTGCATACTCATCTGCAATCCTGTGAGCAACTAGACGCTTTGATGTCGACTCCTTGATAGGACTCCATAGCTTCTTTCCAAAAAGCAAAATACTGAATGCTGACACCAATTGCGAGACACGAAGAGGATAAGAAAGTCAACGACCATGCCGTGAACAACGAATCGCAGGTCTACTGGCAGAAGAATACAATGCTTATACTGTAAAACAATACATTTTCGCGAAATTCGTGAGGGCGAGTGTCTCGCGAAAATTTGTTGTTTTACAGTACTTGCGGCTCTGCTCTCACTGTCATGTGACACTAGGTTTTCTTAGAAATGAGAGTTCCATTGATGATCTGCTGTCTGCTTCTATTAATAGTGAAAGGGAACTCTTCAGCTGTTAATTGATGGTTGCATTTCGATAAATTTTATATGTCGTGGCGCAGACATTCGACAAAGGGGTATTAAGCAGCATAAATGATCAATTTGACTCAATAAGGCAGTGCAAAAATTAGCGGATGTAAAGTAAATTAAGAGCTTCCTAATGAGATGTTCAAATGACAATACTTGGAAGTTGAACGGGTAGCCAGAAATTCTGTAGCGAAACGCTTAGTTTCGCAAGCTAGTAGGTCAATGAACATAAATTTATTCAATTTGTGTTATAATCATGTATTATGAATTATGCAGATCCACTCAAAATCAGGAAAGATTTGTTCAAAATATTTCCAATATTCAAAAGCCCATAGTATTTTTGATAATAAAAGTCTTGATAAATAAATTACCGCAACAATATACCTTCTCTTTAAAAGAACTCCTGTCAATGCTTCCCACATCATTGAATTTCCATGAATATATCATTAGTTTTAGTATAACAATTAACACTGCTTGGACGGGTATTAAAAAAAATAGCGAAAATTTTCGTCCCGAAGCCTAGTTATTTTTTAAAATAGAAACTGAAAAACGATTTTTGCGTTTGAAGCCTATTTTCCTAATTGATCAATTATTTTTCTATTAAAAAATATAAGTGTATGCATAAGTGTAACGCAGCTCATGCATTTTTCAGCGTTCATAAGCATTGCTATAGCCTAAAACAGCGTTTTTAAACATTGACGTAAAGACATGCTTTTCATGCGTGTCACCTTAGGTTATAAACAGGACTAGAAATGTATTACAGCATGTCATATAAAGCCATGATTTAATATTTTTTTCATTCCCCATGATACTTAAAAGCCGTGCTTCTGAAAGTGGCTTTTTAAGAGCGTATTTTTGAAAAAGTGTGTTTCTAGACCCTTCTTAAGATCCTAATTGAAGAGAATGATATGTAGTAAGCTGATAGACCCTGAAGTCATCATGCCTTTCAAGTACTGTCGAATTTCTAAAAATTGGAGATTACTTATCTGACGTCTTTTGTATTTGGCTTTCGGGTTTCTTAAAATATAGTAGGCCCAATGGTCCATCATTGCACAACGCATAATATATTTGTACAAAATTACTAAAGCATTTGACTAATAAACACAATTTTCAAATGCACTGGAGAGTAAGTATATACTGAGGCCTATATAAGTTGATGCCGATGTTATGCACAAGGTTGGGTTTAAACCTAAGCTTGGATACCCCGAAGATTGGACCCAAAAGAGTGGCCATTTCTCTAATGAAGTGGAACAACAATTTCCAGAACATGTTTGGAATTTTGATTGAGATTTAAAATTGCATGAAGATATTTTGAATCATACCATATTGTACATATTTCTATCCAATCAATATGTATCTAATGTTCATATTAATTACTATTTATTACATGAATTTGTAATTGCGTAATTGAGGCGCTATTAATATTCAGCTAAAAGTTTTAATTATCGGCATAGGTTATCTCTGGGCTTAATATCATCAACCCCGTTTACCTCTACAGCCTAATAATTTTCTAATTAGAATAACATGACTAAGCTACATTCTTTACAACATGTCTGATGGAGAAACGAATTAAATTTACAAGGAAGCCATAGGTAATCAAAGTATAGTCAAAAAAGCTAACAAAAAAACTATCAGATAGACATTTACGGTAGGTCTACATCAAAGTTGATGATGGCACAGTTTTATCATAGAAAGACCAATCGTGTGGTTGAAGTAGGTTACACATTTACATGTACATACATGTAGATCACTTGCTATGATATGATGTGGTCATATACTTAGGCAGAATTTTTCCAAGAAAACCGCAAATGATCATTCATGGTCAATTTCTTTACTCTTGGGTTCTCACTCTTGGGGGTTACCCAAGCTCTTGGGTCCGCACCCCAAGATTCTTGGGTACCCCCAAGACTACCCAAAACCCAAGAGTGAACCCAAGACCCAACCTTGTTATCCATGCGGTACTGGAGAATAGAAAATTATAAAAAAAATACTTTTATTATCTCAAGGGAGATATAAGCTGCAGAGGGCAGTGACACAACAAATAAAGAACATTTTCACTCATTGCATAAAATTGCATTGATGTAAGAATATGATAGCAAAAATAACACTCATTAATCACTCTGTCAATATCACAATAATAACGGGGTAAGGACATCTCCGATCGAGCGCAAAACTAATACAATCACTACACTATCTCCAATTCGCCCCTTACTAAAGATTCTTCTGACTCAAGATGTGAAAATAGCTATTAGAGATCATAGACACGACATTTTCTCGAATTCATTGATATCACTGGGAAAATACCAGCGAAGAATCACTGACTTTAGCAATGTCATTCACCACGAGACCCGAATCAACGGCAAGGCAACGATTGAGAATGATATTGATGTTAACTGTAGTATCTGCAAACACTTCGCGAGCCTTAGCCGTCAGCATTCGTCGTAGATGACCCCGTGTTTCCAGCGCTGACTCGCCGGTGATGGGCGTGGCGGAGATAAATGCATGGTTGCCCGGCAGATCCTGCAAATAACGCCAATCGACGACTGCCTCCGAAGAGCTATTGGGAAGCTTCCCCGGACCGAAAGGAATGTCATTGATGAGTCGAAAGATTTTCTTGCCCAATTGTGGAGGCAGGTCGGTGTCTCCGTATAAAGGTTTACAATTGACGATTAGGATATAGAATCCCAGTCCATTTGGGAGCTGTGTTAAGTTGGAATTTGGATTTCCCTGAGTAACAAGCTCACCGACTTCTGAAAGTGAGCAGAGAAGTGTGGATTTGTGGCACAAATCCCCAGACATGATTGGTGAATGACAAGGGTCGCAAATTGTCAAATTCAGCTTCTCTATGGGTCTGTCACTGATGCCACAATCAACGCAGCGGAGAAAGTGACGATCTTTGAAGCTAAAGATGGATGGGCTCTGCGCTATCGTCAAGGTTGACGTCATAACTTTGGTATTGGAACGAATTGGAAGCGTGCGCTGACATCCAGCTGACTTGTGATGCTGCAAGTCTGCGATACAGATGTTTGCGCGCAGGCGTCGGCTAACAGGCGAGGGGCGAGAGAATATTAAGCAGCTTCGCGGTGCACGTGATCGGCTTTCCCTTAGGTCAAAGATCTTCCTAAAGCGATCTGTCAATAACCTTTAATATCCAACAGAGCGATCGTGACTTGACTAGACATTTACTTACGCCAGAAATGTCTATAATTGCACAGAATCACTAATTGCAAGAACGTTTGATTCAATTTCTCAAGCAGGCCAACTGTTATCAAGTCTAGGTACGACTAGTCGACATGCATTACGAGAGGAACAATCAGTAATCTCGAGATTGAACAGTAGAAGTTGTCAAAGTTTTTTGCAGTTGATGTTATAACAATCATAACTATAATACTGAATTAAAAGCGTCAACCGTGAGATCGACGAATGTCCTACCCCGGCGAGAGTCAATAGACCTTCTTTGAGGCAAGAAATGCAGCTCGTGGTACTTCTATTCTTCACCCCACATTTTTCAAGATTTCCAAAATCATCAAATTTCGCCAAAGTTAGTCACATTGGGTTTAGAATAGACTTGATCTGTCACTGAGTGACACAGAAACACGACTGAAAAGTCTTGCTTGAACCCTGGGATGAAGGATTGCACCCTTGGATACTCAGTTAGACTACAAAGTACAGCTGTGATCATGAACACAGTCGTGTGATTGTTGTCTACAGACAAATGACGAGCAGTTATCTAATTCTGAGGCTGCAAATTAGTCCGGGAGCTAGCGTGAAGTTGTGCAGGGAACGAGGTAGTACATAAAACTTTCACATAGCATAGTACACCTCTAAACTACTGCAAAACTTCGCGTCTGCCGGATCAGATCATTTGCTTTTCAGAAATAGAGAGGATAACACAATCCTATGTATTTCCAGTGGTAAAATTGTGACATTTAAGGTGCTAACTCCATTTTTTTCGAATTTTTGCTCATAAAAGTTACACAAATTGGAATTTTGTTGAACTGGTTATTATAGAAATTATCTACAGATCTTATCTCATCTTTCAAGTGAGTTATCATTCAGTGACAGAGGATGAAGTAAAGTGTACAAACATACACTTTTCGTTAAAGTACACTGTAAACCGTTGACTGACAATTGACAGACATTTATCCTACAAAATCTATTTTGTCGGTCATTGTTAGTTCTTGTAGGATGATTGCCACTGAACACCTGCAATATCTGACAAAAAGCAACAAAATGAATAGCAATGAATTATAGCTCAAATTTTATCAAAAATGTAGGCAATTAATTAAATTATGCCAAAATAAATCATAGTTTTGACACACAATAATGCAGATTGCCCAAATCACTAATCGAAAGAATCAATCAATATTCAACAGTTTTTGTTTAGTTAATTTGCATACAAACCATCTGTTTCGATATCGGTGGAGAACCTACGAATTCGTCGGATATCGTAGGATATTGGAGGTCACAATCGTCGGTTGATTTTGTCAGTATTTTTGTAGGATAATTGTCAGTCTACGGTTTACAGTGTACAGGGTGGCGCACGTAAATCGCCGGATTTTAAACTTTTATTATTCCTCAAATATTCATCCGATCGTCATGAAATTTCGACTCATACTAGTTTGGAGTATAGGATTTATGATGATTATACCTGTTGTACTGAGAATTGTCAGAAAATTCTGATTCTATTGACCGAATGACATGTAGTAAAATTGACATACCAACTATGTATCTTAACATGTAAAATTTAGTGATAAACTTTTCCCTTCATTTCCCCCATGTCTTTATCAGTAATGACCAAAACGAATTAGGGTAAATGTCGAGAAATTTCGAAGAGAACTATACCACTGAAGAATTTTTTACTTTATGCTAACTTCGTTCTCGAGAAGAAGGAACAATGTATGAAGGTAAATGTCATAGAAAACATTTATTAGATGAAAAACATAAGAAAAAAGTGTTAGTAGTCATCGAACTTCAACGTGTCCTCCTCCATTCTCGAGGACGGATTCGAGTCGCTTTTGGTAGGCCAGAGCAGTTTCTCGACACATCTCAGTTGTCACTTCTTGAAATGCTCGTATGATGCGGTCCTTCAGGTCTTACATGGATGTTGGCCGTGTACGGTAAACCTTGGACTTGACAAAACCCCACAAGAAGAAATCGCAGGGCGTCAGGTCAGGTGAACGCGGTGGCCAGGGCATGTTAGGAGATCCACGTCCCATCCATCTGTTAGGCATCTTCTTGTTCAACCACTCGCGCACAGGAAGTCCCCAGTGTGGAGGTGCACCATCCTGCATGAATATGATGCTCCTGCCTCTTCTGTCCGACTGCACCGCTGGCCAAAATTCCTCCTGTAGCATCTTGAGATACCGATCATTGTTGACGGAGGTGTCGAAGAAGAACGGTCCGTAGATACCCGATTGGCAGATTGCCGCCCAGACGGTGGTGCGTGGCGAATGCATAGACTCTTGCTTGATCCAGTGAGGGTTCTGGTTGGCCCAATAACGACAATTGTGGCGATTCACACCACCATCCAGATGGAAGTGAGCTTCATCGGACCAGGTTAGTTCCACTAAATGGCTCGAGTTGGCTTGGATGCGCTATAGCTCCTGTTCTGCGAACTCCATCCGGTTTTCCAGATCTTCTTTGTGTAATCGCTGCACCACCTGGACCTTGTACGGATGCCATCCATAGTCATGGAGGATGCGCTGGATAGTGCGGCGACTCACTTGAAGTGCATTAGATGCACGACGGGTAGATGTGTTTGTGTCCTCCTCGAAGTGCTGCACAACTCGTTCCACATTCTGCTCCGTTCGTTCAGAAGATGACCGGTCCCGCTTGACAGTAACCACACTACTACTGGTCAACAGGTTTGTGTGCCACCGCTTTATGGTACGGGCATCCGATGCTCTCGCGTTCTTGCCATACTCTGAATGATAAAGCCTTTGTACCTCCACTGGACTCTTGAGCCATTCGTACCAAGTCGCGCATTTTAACCGAATAATCATCCATTCTTCTATGTTCGATTCTTTTGAGATAGTGATTTAATCGTCGAATGATATTTTACAGTATATGACATGGAAGTAACTGAACAATATTCATTTCAAGACTGCGCACAATTCGTTGTGCAGAATACGATTCATGTTAAGTTAATTAACTTGATCTAGACTTCAACTAGATGACAATTCTCAGTACAACAGGTATAATCATCATAAATCCTATACTCCAAACTAGTTTGAGTCGAAATTTCATGACGATCGGATGAATATTTGAGGAGTAATAAAAGTTTAAAATCCGGCGATTTACGTGCGCCACCCTGTATATCAACAATTTTCCTGAAATTTCTATGTTAAAATTTGCAGTTACACCAACGAAAAGTGTCTGTTTGTACACTTTACTTCATCCTCTGTCACTGAATGATAACTCATTTGAAAGATCATGATCTGTAGATGATTTCTGTAATAACCAGTTCAACAAAATACCAATTTGTGTAACTTTTATGAGCAAAAGTTCGAAAAAATGGAGTCAGCACCTTAAATGTCACAATTTTACCACTGGAAATACATAGGATTGTGTTATCCTCTCTATTTCTGAAAAGCAAATGATCTGATCCGGCAGACGCGAAGTTTTGCAGTAGTTTAGAGGTGTACTATGCTATGTGAAAGTTTTATGTACTACCTCGTTCCCTGCACAACTTCACGCTAGCTTCCGGACTAAATGTTCTACAAGTTAGATTAGAGGAGTTTTACACACTCAACGCTATGCCACGTCAGTGAGAACAAGTACGAGCAAGAGAAGATCGTTGACGATGCAACACTTCCGGATGTCAACGACAGAAATGTGGGGGGGAGGGGAAGAATAGAAGTGCCCAGCTCGTGACTAGGGTCCAGAAGAAACAATGTTTTATAAACAAGGAATCACAATGCTCTTTGTTTTTAATGTTATTTAATGTTTTTTAGTACAGTCAATCTACTGAGTTAAGCTGAAAATGATAAGTGCCAGTAATAAAATCAAAATTTATCATCCATGAATTCTATTATGTCAATTAATTAGACACAAAGTGATCTACATGTAACTCTATTCATGTAAAATCCTATCCGTAGTCTTATAAGGCTTCAGTAGGTAAGGGGCTAATGCAAGTTCATGCGATATAGTAAGGACTTAACTTAATTGGAATCACTTATACGAATTATTAAAAATTACTCACTTGAACGTTCCTCGATTACGAATTCTACTGCTATACTTACTACAACGTGTGGGTAATACTTTATCGATTTGGTCAACTTTGTTCTAACGATGACGGTCGATTGGTCATTTGAAAATTAGTACCACACAGACCTGTCATCTGCCGACTAAGTCTCCCTGCTCTGATTGAGTAAGAAGATAGAAGTGTTTGAGATTAAGATGAAGATAAAGTTCATTCTCTACAGGTGTTCAGAATCATTCAAAAGTTCAGCAAAACGTGTCTAAGAATGAAGAAAAATGTGATGCTTAAAATGATTCAACTTGAGTAAAGAGTTCGTCAGCAGGAACTCGACCAGGATTCGCATTTCGGCCCCTAATTACTGAACGCCCAGACCTGTTCGAGTGGGGCCCTGCACATTTATTATGTACAGACTAAATGACATCAACTTTAGATGTGAATATAAATGAAAAAGAAATTAATATATACGATGGAAATTAGATATAAATAGCGGAAACTATTCAGACTAAAGGAAAACAGCATAATAAATAATTAAATTGAAAATGTAAGTAATTGCGATGACAATGAACTAATAGCGGAAAAATTTTGAATAAATGAAAATGTCCATCTAAGACATTTTCTAAAAAGTCCAACCTATTGAATGTGTTGTCAACGTCATGGGTAGAACTCTGAGTAGAAATTCTGCAGCACAGAAACTAAATGCCACACCAACGAGCTACATTTGTTTTCATAGGAAATTTCCTCGGTCGGTCTAAATGCATCGAAGTTCATTCTGTCTGCTTCCCTTTTGTTGTCCTGCTGACGTTTCATTCAGAAAGCTTTCTAAAATTTTAAGGAATCAAAGAATATCTTAAGGAACCAGAATATCTTAACGCCAAGCGCAGCGAGAGCTCCGGAGCGCACTTTGTAACAACACTTGAAAGTCAAAGTGTTGAAAAGACCTTGGTTAATCATTTTCTTTAAGTTGATGTTGGGAAACCAAGTAGACAAGATGAAAATAATTCATTTTTTATATATTCTTAAAATAAATAAAATAAAAAATAATAATAATAAAAAGAATTATTGCCATCTTGTCTACTTGGTTTTCCAACATCAACTGAAAGTCAATTCGTGATTTCTTCTAAATTGCAGGTTAGACGAACTTGAATTCCTTTTCATGTTTACTTTAATTGCTAAGCAATGATATATATGCACATAAAGTAAGCTTATGTCCGCGCTTCCGGACCTCTCATTTTTTAGTGAATAATATAATAATATAAAAGTGTTCTTATCTTCAGTCCTGAAGATGACCGTCGGTGATTGCTGAAAGGCCTCGTGTTTGACAATAAAGAGAAGACATCAGATCTCAAGGACTTTTCTCATCCTTCTCCAAGTCTTTAGTTCAATGATAATTTAAGGAATGTTAAGCTGTATTCTGCGCACGCATTTATTCCTAAGCAAATAAAACCACAGTCATCCGGCACCTATTGTATTGCCTAAATTTTTCCACAATTTTAAATTTGCACTGACGTAGGATGTGCATCTTGATCTGTGTAGATGTCATCTGTCCCTGTCATCAAATAATTGGGAAACTTGGTTATTTACACTTGAACTATTCAAGTCGATGATTTCAATAATAGCACCGGTTTATTGCAGATTGAAACACGTCTACAACTCAACGACCAACAATTGATTGACAGGGAGGAATAAAGACCTCTTCAGTCTACCTGCAGATATCTGAATCGATTCATTCTCATCACAAGCTCCGTCTTGTTGTCCATTGTTATGCTCGCACTCGAGTGAGTTACACTCGCATAAGTTTAGGAGTTAAGACTAATATCAGCACCAAAAGAATTTTACTTTTATGTGCAGAAGTACACCACATCTAACATTAAACACATTCACTCCCCATATGAAATGGTCCCAAATAACAAAAAACACACAACAATTGATGCTAAGATTACTAAGACATCCAAACTTCTATCACAGAGAGAGCAAAGAACGAGAGGAACCGGAATAAGAAAGGTTGTGTCTCGAGTTCCTATGACTTCTCTCACGATTCATCTACCACACATGGCCATCTCTGTTAATGTTATTTATGTTCAACATCTTTTCTCTATCACTTCATGGTTAGTTAAACTAACAAGATGATCAACAGATTACCTACAGAATAAATGATGTCAAGTTCTAACGTGGCTTCATATTTGGCCTTCCTATCACTCGATCAGCGATCACAAGAGATCGTGGTTCAATCCATGCGACAAGAGATTTGATATAAAGCGAGTGTTACGCTTTCGATAAAAACATTTCCTCAGTTTGATCATCACATGAAAAGTACTTGTACATCACACTTATCAGCGTAGTCCGGAGCGCAGAGCTCAACTATAAATCTCCGTAATCGGAGCGCTGATTGCACAGGGTCATCCAAACTGGAGCAGGGAGCGCAAACGTAATCCAGAGAGTGCCCACCTGCGCATTCTTTTTCTATGATTGAATTATGACTGGTACTTAACCGATAATTGAAAAAAATACTCGACTGGCAAATCGATCGGACGGTCAGACACCAGTCGGAAAACTCGACCCGACCTGAACTGCTCCCAACTCTGACCGGCATTCAATATCAAACGCCGCCCTCTTATAAGCGCCGCAGCTGCTTGAGTAAAAAATAATTGTAGGCCTAGTAATATCTACTCAATTTACAATTAGACCTATTCGATGAGGCTTTACGGTATAGCGCGATGCAGAAGGCCGTTGGTCACAATCTGCTGCAATGGGATGATACATGGAAAGCAACATCAAACTTAACGACGTGCTGAATAAGTGCGAAATGACAAGCGCCGCGGCGTAACAGATTTAATACCGTAATACGTAATGCATAGAAAATAATTACTGAAGGCGACTTACTGTAAAATGTTTCCCTTTTTCTTCTCTTGCAGAAATAATAGCCGTTCAGTTCTGAACGACCTATTCTACTAACTAATCAAATTCGGTAGCATGCACTAATTCTATTTTAGGCGAAGTTTGATGTTTGACCTATGGTTCTCAGGACAGCTTATTAAAAGCTTGGAATTTGATTCTGAGGTTTTTTGCCGAACAAATATTAATGATATATCATTATAATTTGCTCTGCAAAAACCTCAGAATCAGAGTCTTGTCTACTGACTTCTTGTGCATGCATACATATACAATTTTCTAAAAGTTCCTTAATCATAAAAGTCATTGTGACGTGAAAGATCCAAATACAGAAAAATTTAGTTAAATAATACTTGCATCATCAGCAATAATGCAGCGAGAGAGCAGCTCGTGCGTTGAATCTAACTAGTCACACGTAGGTGACAGGAAATGGCTGTAACACCAGAACAATTGAATACTCAATTACAATGAAAAATAATAAAGCTGATGATTTAAATGTGAAAATTTTAGCTCATTCAAATAGCAAGGCCACAATTGCACGATGGGGAATTGTGGAATTGCACGATGATTTTGTGGCGCAGCTATTTGAGTGAAGTAAAATTTTTCAAAGCTAAATCATCAGCTTGATTTATATGGGCCCAACATTGGTGAAGAATTCGACTTCAGTTAGCATAGTTATAAGCAGGATGATGCGATGTACCTAGACGTGGTTTTTGAATGATTTTGCATCTTAATTAAGTCAATAAAGCACAGTTATAAGTAGTTCTACTTGACATTCAATTGAATCAATGATCCGATTTGAAAGGCTGAGTTTAACTTCTCTATGAACTTACATCGAGATGCATCACTAACTTCTTAATGAAATTTGAGTCACGTACTGTTCACTTCTTTTGAGATTTTTTGTAAACGTTATGCGTGTATTAGAGAATGTTGCATAAAAATTCAAAACAACTTTTTCTGGACGTGATGACGCTTCAATAGCGCCTGTCGAAAGATGCAAGTTTTCATTAAAAGATTGAATATTTCTGAATAACCCCGGAGTGTCTGATTGCAACTTTTGAACAGCCTACAAAGCGTTATCCTACAAAATTATGAACTTAATTGTTATTGCATCATGCATAGTGTAATTTTGAACGGATTTTGTTAAATAGGGACTAGCTAACCTGTTCCAGCAGCTGCTTGGATAGAAATTCATGCTCTTGGTACACAAGGGCAAGCGCTTCCCAAGAGAATTATAATTGCTGTCCTAATTATCTGTCGAACCAGACTTGACAGTCCAAAGCTCTGAATATTCATTGGCCTATTGTCAGAAGAATTTCAAAACAAAACATGTTCAAAGCGGTATTTTTATAAAAACATAAATTGTTCAATTGAAATGTCTTTAAGTTGTACAAAACAGGCGTCACATAATTTACAACATTGAACACCATAAAATTTAATCAAAAGCAGAAATCATTCCCCAAATACAAAGATGGGGTAACAATTGGGTAACAATTCCATTTTTACTCAAACAAAAGTCCACGCGATGAATACAGACAGAATCGCACTGATAGCATTTCTAAGGTGGATAACTGAATTTTGTCTTACATTAGTAGCAGCTCGTAACATCTGGCTCTGGTCGGGCACAAAAATCAATTGGCTTTAAAATTTCATCTACTCACTTACTTTAAAAGCACGATTGATCAAAAAAGGCCTACATATATTTTTTGAACTACAATGGCCAACACAAAATTGCCTTGCAATTTCCTGGCTCTTATTTACTTGAACACAGCGCACAACGCTTTATTTGGATAATTTAATTTCTTATTCATCATCTGCTTCAATTGTCCACTTATACTTGCATCTTCCAAACTGACACCATCGTCCAATTCTGATGAAATACGTTGATAACAGGCATATGCTATTTCAGTCGATCTTCCTACTTGGCCTTCAAAAATACAGATTGCCATGGAATCGTCACTCATCAGTTATAAGCATCACTAGTTATCAATAAAATAATTATCAACGGATTCATCACAATCTACAGACGCTATGTTGTGTTCTCAGAAATTTGAATCAATTCGGAAACGCATGCGCTTTTTAAGTCTCTAACCACGATGTCATCAAGGGATCTGACAAGTTTTCTGTTGCGTGAAACGACTTCGAGTAATGCAATGCTAACGCCAGTACAGGGCATGTCTTCTTACATGACAAATATTTAATCCTATTGATGCTGCTTCTGTACACCATGAGTCAGCGTCTTACTTGACTGCATTTGTTGGATTATTTGATAATGATAGCATTGTAAAGGTTGCACAGAGTTATTCAACATGTGTTGGCAGGGGCAGAGCACCGTGAACGAGCCACCACTTTAGCTAGTAGTCGATTTTCTTGCCATTGTCACACATCGAAGGTAAATTGAACAGTATGAGTAAAACACATTATAATCCCGCTAAAACGCACACTCAAAGGACTAAAATAAATGTCCGCTATATCAAGGGTAATTTCATGCATAACACATGTGATAAGGAATTTCGAATGTGCACGTTATAAGCCATAGTGCGTTATAGCGGGATTACAATGCACTGTCGAAATAAAGAGGTAAGAACTGCATTGCTGAACAACCCCCCCCCCCCATTTCGTTAGCTCATCAAATCATCTGAATTATTTGCAATCTTTAACACGCTAAATGCACCCGCAGATGCAATGTGTAAAATATCAGATGAACAAAGGATATCGAGGTAGAATTTCATCAATGCATTTTGCATTTTGACGCAAAATTGATAGAGCGAAATACTTCTGCCCATAATGACCGCCGAAATCTTTGAGAAAATTGGGCAGAAACAAAATTTCTTCAGATTTGGCATTTTAGCAAAGCAAATGACGGTGTAATGTGTTGTACAGTATCGTATCAGTGAAAGGCTGTGCATTGTCTCGTTGTCTTCATTGTTTTAAATATATGAATAAGTCCATTGATCTTACTTTTCTCTACATAGGAACATGTGACCACGGCGTAGTATTTTCGCATATCAGTTCGAATCCTTTAACATTATTCATGAGGAATTCCAGGGTTTAAGTCAAACTACTAAAAGAAATATTTTGAATTTTTACCGTTAAGACGGCCTCCAACGACATCAATTTTAAGGAAGACATCAATTTTTCAAAAAACAGTGATTGATTTTCTATGCATTCCTCCCCGTTATTTATTCTCTCATCATTCCTCTGTTTATAATCACCTCCAATTGTGGAAATCCGATATTAGTGGAACAGTGATTGACATAGATATCAATGCCATCGACATGCGCTTTCGGGAACCTGTGCTGAACAAAATACTATGTCCCATAATGAATAACAGGGAGAAATGCACAGTTCATCAATCACAGATTTTTTAATTTTGAAGTCTTCCTTTTTATCGTTGTATTTGCTTGTCAAGACCATCTCAACGGTGAAAATTTGCGATATAAAATCAATTTGCAACTTTTCTTTGTTTTTGAAAACACTGTTATTCAGTAGTAACAAATACTGCTTAAAATAAAATACATCTTGTTATGTATTATTCATAAAAACAGTCACGAAGACTGAATTTGACACATCGAAAATTGAATAAATGGGAACGAAATTTTACCTCAATAAACAGATCTGTACACACGTTCTACTTGAAGGGAGAAACAGTGAAGAGATCATTTTTACAAAAATCAGACAAACAATCCGAGAGATAGTGCGAAGTTGTGCAGGGAACGAGGTCGTCCTTCAATGCTAGAACCACAGAATTTGACAGGTCGTCTCTTCTTCTGCTTGACTAGAACGGAAATATTGGATCATGCAACGTTAATGACATAATGCCATATCAATCGAATAGTGAGCAGTTCAACATTAAATACGCCAAATTGTTCGAAGTTTCACTGACTGTTATCAACCAGATTACACAGTAAAGAGACACAGACGATGTCAAGTTCTACAGAAAAGTTTGTAAACGTTTTTTCGTGCGCCTGCTAACTTTTTTTATAATTATCTGAGGGACAAACATTATCGAGAAAACTTTTGTTTTGCGTCATCATCTCAATTCTTCAAATTTGAAGGAATTGTGGCAATCGGAGCATTTTGAAGGAATTCACAGCAATCCGCAAGCGACGCACGACTATTTTCCTATCTCAGCAAGGTATTAAAAATTTCTTTTTGCCCACTTTGTACGCTCACTGCATGTGCCATCGTTTTGAATCAGTTTGCACTTTTAGGAAGGTGATACGCTTAAACAATCTAATTCTGTGGCTAGAACATTTCACACAACCTCTTGACAACTGCAACTTTGAGCGTCTGCCGAAGCTTGGAGTGGCAAATCCTATGTATTTCCAATGGAGAAATTGCAACACCTTAGTTATAGACCTGATTGCATTGAGTTACTATCAGCAGAAATAAACCAAGAGGTGTTTCTTGGATATGATTTGTATAGAGAGCAACTACAGATCATGCTCTTTCACATGAGTAATCGTCCGAAACGAATGAAGGAAGTGCAATTGTCTATAACATCCTATCCGGAAAGGAAATGACACGTGTTTGTCAAGATTTCTATGAAACTATTGAGGAGTCATTGCACATGTGAGCGTTAAATCAGTCAAAAAAGAGAAATGTAAACTACAACCATATGAAACGGCATGAACAGTAGATGAAATACCTCTTAGACTGTAATATGCAGTTAAAAAGTCAATAAAATCGCGCTTATAACCAATATGTCATTGGAAGGACATCGGGTGTTTCAATCCAAGCTACTTATAAAAGACAGACCATCTGACCCGGCAGACATGCAGTAAGTCAAGAACTGCTAAATACTATGTGGAGTTTTGGGACCAACCTCGTTCCCTTCGCACATTCTTTCTATCTCCTACAACTGCAAAATATTTACATTTACAAAAATAGGACACTGAATTTCATACAAAAATGGAGAAATCGAGAACTCATCGATTTAGATCTGGATGAGCTCCAGGGGGAAACACTTCGTATCTAATCGTTCGCCCACCCTTACGAATTACCCAATGAAGAAGTTCTTGTGGTGTCCGCTTTCGCATAACAACCAAGAATCGATTCCCGTCTTTCGTGTTGAAACTTTTACTTTCCAAATTTGGATATTTTCGGCACTGATGATGAATAAAAGCTCTCTCCTCATTATCGAAGTCAGAGGAGAAGCACAAGTCTTCCGCATTCACACCCGCATTGGAGAAGTCTCTAAGTTGACTCATTACATAGTTCTTAAAAGCATTCGAGCCAGAAGAAAGCTTCATTCCAAATCCTTGACGCTTGACCAGCTGCATATCGGCACTGACAGGAACTTTGCGTCCACTTCCATCTTTGCCCAGTCCTTTTTCTTCATTCCAACCCATCTGAAGAAGGAGTTTATGTCCGACGTTGCCCTGACCGATAGGGGCATCGCCCTCCAGTTCCTGTGATTCCTTGATAACCGAGTCCTTCTGAACTCCAACCACTTGTTGAAGTGCGGAGAAGTCCGGCATCTGTCGAACATGAAGTGTCCACAATTCATGACGTAAATCGTACACAGCGGCTTCTGCAAGTTTCCGCTTTGCTTGGGTAAGGCTTCCAGTCACTGGTCCCCACACCTGCCCCACAAATCGAAGACAAAAGGAATTGTCTTCATCCGAGCTGGGGAATTCCACCATCAAGGAAAACATTGCTGCAGTATTCCTGATGATTGCCACAAAGCCACTGGATTCGTTAGAAATTTCTTTCAAGAAAATATTATTGGGAATTGGACACAAAGACTCTCGTGGAAGTTGAACCGATGCAGTTTTCGACTTCGTTGGACATGTAGCGGGAGCTGGCTGTGGCGCTTTCTTTATGGTTGAATCCTTAACATCGCTCGTTGGCTGTTGCGGAGGAATTTTGAGTTCTCGCACAGGGATTTGTGTTTCCTTTTTCTCTGATCTTTGGTGAATCAATCGACAAGAATTAGCTTCTTCCGGATCCATCTGAAATTAAATTAGAAATTCAGAAATTGGAGCATCTCGTTAAAAAATATTAGAACCTATTTCTAAAGTATAGCACGTCTTTAGAAATCATCATTTATGTATAATTTACTGCTGAGTTTGACGATGGAGGCGACAAACATCCGAAAACGTACATACTTATACAATGAATTTTTTGAATTCCCATTTAAAAGTCTATTAGCTTGTGTGTTTGTTTGTTTGACTAGACAAAGAAATTTTACTTTTACTGACCAACTTCGATGACTATTAGTGGAGCGGCAAGGACGGTTACGACCAGTTCAAAGATGCTAGAGCAAGTCTGACATCTTTGGTGTGATTACCAATTAGTGGATCTTCAAACTATACTGCATCTGACTGAAGTTTTCTTTTGTTATAATTTGATATTACTCGTAGTAGCACTTCTCAGGTGAACTTCCGTCCAATCCCACGGTTACTATTGAGGGATGCTGTTGATTTGTACCAGTTCCTAAAACTGGTCCACCTAACACGGAAAAGATACGCTACCTAAGTCTTCTATCAGTAACAGCAAGGATAATGAAGAAATTAATATTTTGAAAAACAAAGTCTAGACTTCTTCATGTATTTGGAAAGAGTCAGTATGATTTCAGACCAGATTCATCAACTGCAACAGAGTTAATACGAATAGCTCACGGCATCTATGTTTTTTGCTCCGGGAAATTATTTTGGTAGTGTATTCTTAAGCTATGACTAATGTAATGCACATGATTGCATTGATCACCGTCTTGCTATAGAAAAAATTCTGCGAGTTGGGTTTTCCCACTGTTTTTTTATCAGGCTCCTTCTACTCTGGTGATAACTCAGCACGTCTCAAAATAATGAATTGTAATTTTGAACATATTCAAATAAAAACAGGTGTGCCTCATGGCCGAACGTTGGGACTGTTGATATTTGCTACCTTTGCCGTAGCTATCTGCAGATTTTCGTCATCGACAAAAGATGCGAAATATGCAAATAACTCCATACTCATCATACCCCTAGCCAATTGAGCTTACAAATTTTAATAGCTAATGAAACTTCCAGCTTGAACATATGGTGCAAAAACAACCAAATGAGGCCAAACACTGAAAAATCTAAGATGATCTTGATTACTCTGTATCTCATTTGCTTACAGAGATCGCTTCCAATACAATATCATAGGACCTCATCAGGAGACAGCATTACAAACATCTGAAAACGGAAACCTGGCCACGTATATCATTACATGATTAGACGTCTGACCCCTATTTAATCTCCATACGATCTTCACTTCGTGTACACATCATTGTTGCATATTTAAGTATGCAAACCCTGCATACGTTGACATGAACCAAAAACAAAGTTACCTTATTCAGAGAATTGAAAATCGTGTGAAAAGAATGTTTGTAGGATACCTGATGGCAGATACATCGAAAGGAAGCGCAAATGTTCGAGTGACTCTTTAAAAAAGGTTCCCTACTCCTTCTCCGTGTTCATTATTGATGTTCCTGCAGATGTCAGATGAGCATAAACCAGATTCACAGACAAAATAAATCAATTTTCAAATGTCTTCTCTACCAAACTTCATCACAGCTCAAAATTTGTTCAGAAAATGATAGCAGCAGGTCGTCCGACTGTGCGAAATTCATGTTCATGTAAGTATTGTAAAACAAATTCAAATTTTGAAATAGAATGGAATAGAAAGTAATTTTCCAGCCGATCAATCGTGGTTTATCGGCAGATTAACAAGAAGAAAAACACTTGGAAAATGTATTATGTAAGTCCACGAACTTTCTTCCGTGACATATGACAATTGAATAGCTAGCTCAATGCCTAGAACATTTCCAGTCTTATAAATGAATGAACCCTTCTCTTATTGTGTCTAGCGACAATTGAAGTTCAGTGTCATTACTCTACGTCCAGTACATCGCAATGTGTGCTCAACTGTGTGATTCAAAGTACAACTCGGTTCCTGCAGCGAGAGAATGGATCTCGACAGAATGGAACATCAATGTCAGTACATGCTACTTTCAATTTATCATCCCATGCATCAATCAACTGCTAAAGTAGGGAAGTCTGTCAGCAACTATAGCAAATCTTCGGTAAAATTGAATTTTTAGACGAAGTCCATACTAAAGAAGATCACAGGAATACTACTGAAAGATGCACAAAAAAGCATGAATGATAAAAACATTATGGGTTTATCTGCATGCTCACTTTATTAAGGTCGGCACACACGATGTCCTTATGAAATGAGGTAAGACTTCTTTTGTGCTACCAGCGAGAGTATTTTTATCAATTGGAAGCGCAATCCAGAGGAATGTTGATTGATGATTGATACCATTGCCTAACAATGGGAGACACTGCATCTAAACCGACCAGAGAATAGCATTACTTGTGGTGGATGTACTATTCCTCTCAACAGGCCATCGCCATTCCTCTGGATTGAAATTATCCTCTGATTTACTATAATCAATTCAAGTCTCTTCTCATTATACTAGGACATCGTACGGCCGACCAAAATAGAAAGAGCTCATTTTGATTTGTAACCTGATTATATTTCAATGAATAATCACCGTGCTATGAATTTAGCTGAAATTGATGAGTGGAAATTAACAGAAAGACAACACTGGAGATAGGAAAAAGAAATTGGACATCAACATCAAAAGAATTAACTGTATGCATGGGCTTTTCGACATTTTAAATTTTCCTGTGCATGACCAAACAGTAAAACAAAGAAACCAAAACTTTTGGTTTTATCAAAATATTTTGGATGAAGCGTGATCACAAATTACACGCAATTGTAATTTACTAATTTGTTTTCAAACTTAGAATTGCCGGTTTTCCCAAAATAATCGAGCTCTGACCGACTAAAAATTTCGAAGAGACCTTGACGAAGTTCATGTAAAAAATGTAAATTTTTGCATATAATCACCTTTTCGAGTTGCCAAGGTCACATCGATTTGGAACTCGAAAAGGGCCTATGGTTCCACCTGATGGGTTGCGACCTTGAGTTAATTTCCATTCTAGTCAACTTCAGATAAACAATCTATTTCTATGGTCGCAGTACATTGAATATCGAAAGAGAATGACAACGACTGCGTCAATAAAAGAAACCAGCACCCTTGATTCATCGACCGCTTCTTTGTCATCCTGTCGCCGCAGTATTTTGTAAATTCACTATTGCTTTTGTGTACATGATCCTTGGACAAGGGGCAAGAATCCAGATCACAAATTGACTTGATAATTTAAAATGCCAACCCGAAACAAGAAAGCCAGTTCGCAAAATTTGCTTTTTGCCCCAACTAAGTTCCCCCGGAATGTGTCATAATTTTCATGCAATTTCTATTCTAGGACTTTCTATGGTATTATTAATTCCTATGGTTCTAACCAACTTCAGATAAACAATCTATTTCTATGGTCGCAGTACATTGAGTATCGAAAGAGAATGACAACGACTGCGTCAATAAAAGAAACCAGCACCCTTGATTCATCGACCGCTTCTCTTTAAATATTCAATATACTACGACAGAGACCTTTGTTGTCTATGATACAAATCTGTCAAAGAAAGTTATCTTCTCAATACGATATTGCAGACTGATGAGTTTCGAATATTACCTTAAAATCTTCCATTTCTAATTGTCGTTCCTTAATACACTCCAATAATTTGCAAGCCTCTACTTTGGCTCCCTTCTTTTTAGGTGCATTGGCTTCAGATAAGATAACATTCAAACCAGTCTTGGGATCGAGTATAGACAACACACACGTGAAGGTCCCTTTCCAAATAGGTGTTGACCAAGTAGTATTAATAGGAGTTCGATTCCTGAAAGGAAAAAGAGATAATGTATCAATCTACAGAGCCACTGATTCTCAGACTTAACTTCGTTTTGAATCAAGAATTTCGAGGCTAAAAATTGAATACATGCATTTCAATTTGATTTCAAAATCACATCTTTCAAGGATTTCACCATAGTTAGCATTATTAAAGAATTCTTGATTGCATTTTTTATTTTGAAGACGTAGCAGAAATAGAAAATGAAGTATTGGACCCTTACAGTCCATTTATTAATAGCTTAAGTAAATCATCGGGATGCCTCAGGAATTGTAGGATCAGAAACAGAAGTTGGGAAATTCCGACCACAGCCCAGCTAAGTCAGTGATTTCAACGACAACTCTATTTCTTGCCTTTATGGTTTGATACAGTGATCAAGTTATACGTGAGCGTAAACTTCATGTAGCTCGCAATAAGGCCTAATCAATACTACAAACAGCCTTATACCGACATCAGGTTCAGCGATCAAAAGACGATCCGTGCAAAATTCATATACAGCAGTTCTAAATGAAAATTCATTCTCACATCAGTAATTAGGTACGAAGAACATTAATATGCATGTGATAGAATTCGAATACAACACGACAAAACAACGTTTTATGCATACATAGTTTATAGAATCTTATATAAGAGGCTACCTGAAATCTTATTTTCCAGTAGCCTAATAGGCTATGAAACAAAAGAGAATTATCAGCACTATGAGCCACTCTGTGTATGTCACACGCCACTTGAGAGGAAAATCTTACAAGCTTTTAGTCCTCATTAGCTGATTGCCTTACACAGGAGATTCATTGTCATAGAGGATATGGAAAAAAACATAGAGATTGATTCATTTGCGTGTAGGTTAGTCTATATAGTTATAGTTAGCTTTTAAGGTTTATACTGCTTTTTATTGACTAGCTATGGCGTGATATAAACCGAGCCGTAGGCGAGGTTTATATCTTCCACTACAGTTGGTCAATAAATGCACTTATTTGTCTCCGGGAGCATAATATAGATATAGGCCCAAATCACGTCCTATTCACCTAATAGCACCAAGGGCCCGGAATATTATTAGACATTCTTGAGTCTAAGATTCTGATATTCTAGAATATCATTAATAATGCATAATCCATCCATGTTCAATAAAAAATAGTGGAAGTTGGAAGGGGAAAGCCTGGAATATCGTGCTTTCTTGGTCAATTGTTCGCTTTTGAATGTATTTCTTAAGATAATGAACAGACTTAGTATATATAGGAATTGGCATTGTATTTAAAATGCGTTAAGACGGAGGGAATTTTCGACTTTTCAAGCAAAATCTATTTGTTCCGCATTCCGCTACACATTTTTCCTCACGCTCTTCATTTTCTGATACGAGGTGAACAGACATGATTTTTTTCTGTCTGAAGACAGAAAGGAAATCTCCTTGTTTGCCTCACGCTTCTCCTGAATCTGTTACTCGTGTTCTGAATTTTGATATCAATTTTCAGATAAAAGTTCCGCATGCGCCACAATTCACGTCCTCTTGTATATCAGACCATGAGATTTCACTCAGACAATAATGAAATTTACTCCAAGGATACATAAGTCACGTTATCTTCATTTTCAAATACAGCAGCCACTCGCTCACATCACCTTAGACAGTGTCACTTCATAAAGCCACGAATGGATTCAAAATTTTTGTCGTCAATCATTTTCTTAATCATTTCGTTAAATTCGCAATGTTTTGCCATGGACTACAACATATACGACCAAATTCAAATTTAGATACACAATCAATCACGTCAGTCGCACTGTTCATGGAGTCAATGGTCCAACAGAATGCACACTATTGTGTACTATGACTCCTCTATGCGTGGAGGTCATTTCGTGAAGTTGGGTGTGATTGTAATGTTAATGCTTAGCGACAAGGGTTTGATCATTATGAGGTTGAAAATCGCGATGGCGCTCCCAAACGACGCAGAGGGGATGCTGTCTTTGGTAAATTCTGTGATACGCGCACTGGCTTCAGTACCAAACATAAACTCTTGCCTACTGAGTGCAGTTCTTGCCACAAATGTAGCCAATCTTACTGCCTGTGAAGAACAATGTGCAAGTTCGCATGGTGCTTAGGTGCTGTATATTACTATGATAGAAGAGATGCCTATTTTAATAAAGATGTCATGGTGCATATGCAGCAAAGCAAAAGTGGATACGTACAAGTAACCTGAATCAGATTGCATCCTCAAAAAACTGCTGAGAATAAACATGAAAGGTAAACCAATCGTCCAATATCTATCACTTGACGATCGATGCACATATACAGTATGTGGATATGTAGGTCTGTTCAATGTGACGTCATTTCACTGAAATTTTTGGAAGGCAATGTAAACAAATAGTACTGCTTTAGACGAAGGTGATGTAATCAAGTCTAAATCGATAACTCATGATAGATATCGGGACAGTCTAGGTGTGTGGATGATAGTGTATTGTGATATTAGTTGATGTCAACAGATCTGTTTCTACAAGAATGTATTTATTTCTCAATACATTGATCTGTGCATGTTGATGTAATTGAAGAGTTAATTACAGAAAAGTAATGTCGTATTTTGCATTTTCCACTCATGATAAAATTTCCTGAAATTACACCTCAGTTAAAAACATCTTATTCATCAGTTATACTTCATTCATAAAAGCGTCTCTAAGTCTGTAGGTATTCCTACCGTATTCTGCTTCTATGATGAACACTACGTTGCTCCAAGCACGTGTTCACTGACGAGTTGGAACATGTCATTTTGCTGACCACAGCAATGCTACGGAAATTCTAGCATGATGAGAAAATGTAAATCACAGCTTATGTTGTGATTTAAAAGCACCGGGAGGAAAATCTGTAACGCATCCATTTTATGATATATTTTCCTACCGGAAAATGTGTAAGGCCGGAAAATGCAAATCATAATGCCGGTTTCAGTACATCATACACATACCATCTTCAGTGACAACAACAAAGACTACGTATGAATGTGCATTTTCACATGAATAGATGATGATGAAAAAATGATACAGACGAACAAAATGACAATATTTACAATAAAAACATCGGTTCTGACTTAAGATTGCTGCTCATTATTGTGCTAGATTTGATTAGAAGTGTCTCTGCAATTTCTGTATCTACAATATGTTGAAGAATCGTACAGAGAAATATAAAAGAAAATTCAAAGCATAAATATATCATTGAAAATATGTAAAATAAAAAGTGCCTGCACCACTTATAAAACACATAGCATTTGCCAATACAAGGGCAATATCCCATTTAACGAGCGCTCTTCCCTAGCTTTTTAATATGGACTGTGAACATTGCCAAGAATGCTACATCGGAGAGACTCTCGGACATTTACACACACGAATAAAAGAACATCTGAAAGGCAAACCACCATCAGAAATATCATTACATAGACACATACCAACAGAACAAAACTTTGAAATATTGTTACAAACACGCCATACAAAAATTGCAGAGATCCTTCTCATCAAATCTACCACAAAAGTACTAATGAGCAGCATTTTAAAGTCAGAACCGATGTTTTTATCGTAAATATTGTCATTTTGTTCGTCTTTACCATTATTTCATCACAATCTGTTCATCCAATTCATCCATGCATGAAAATGCACATTCATGGTTCTTTGTTGTTGTCACCACAGAAATTGACACTTCAGATAAACAATCTATTTCCATGGTTGTCACTGACGATGTACGTGTATGGTATGACATTTCTGAATGCTTCTTCAGAAACCGAGATAGCATGAAAAATAAATGTACTGTCGTCTCTGATAACTGGAAAGAATAATGTTTAGCTGTGCCTACTTCTGTAATGCAAAATATATTGTCTTTAAACCCTCAGAGACATCAGGGGTGCTGTGGACTCCTTTCACAAATTCTTAATTTTCCTGCTTAAATCGATGTCAAATCATTAGGAAAGTTGATTTTAAGTAGAACAATAATGTTTGCGTTGTAGCAAGTCGATATAACTAATCCTTTCAGTCTTCTCAGTAAACACATGAGAAATTGTGGTGTTTCTGTAATTAAACGACATTTACCAATGTATCAGTTGTACTGAAGTCGGTTTTACGATGTTTACTATCGCCATATAGCTTCAGACAATTAATTTTAATGAAATTGATTTCTTCCAGGCAGCATAACCCCTACATTTGGCCATTTTTCAATTTTATCCTTACCAATCGGAAATAGGCCTAAACTGAGCCATAATTGCTGCATTTTCAGACCCTCAAAACAGCTACTGTCAATTACTACTGTGAAAACTTTGCCAGCACCATGTTTTTAGTGTTGAACTATGAATATAATGATGGCTTTCATTTTGAACATTGAATTGTGCTGCTTTGTTCATGTAGGCCCCAGTCATGCACGATCATTTGCGACAACAAAATATTCACATTTTGCGACCTTCTAACATAACGCACATGCACGAGCATGATGTATACATTGAATAGATGAATTTCACTCATTATGGTGGTGTCCGTGGCACAGTGGTTGCGTACTTGGACTAGCGATCTCATGGTCCAGAGGTCGAACCCGGAAAGTGTCATTGGAAGTCGGCAGGAAGGGCATCCGGACTACGAAGCACCACAACGCTCCAAACAAAGTCTGACTTAAGTCAGCACCGTCCAAGACCCCAGTAGGGGTAAAAAGTGACGTAAAATCCGTAAAAAAAAATGCACCATCGTGGACATGCACAAAATTATTTTTCATCTGACAGTAAAAATTTTGTTATGGGAATTCCTACACCCTCTGAGACCTGAGGGGTGTCCGGTGGACCCCCTCCACCTATCCAAGTAGTAAGCCCGTGCCAAAGTAGAGTGCAAAATGAGCAACGATGAGTCATCATGCTGACTCAGCCACCCCTTCTGGAGGAAGGAAGGAAGGTGAGGGAGAGCGCCAAGGATGTGCTGGGAGGAATGGATCCGAGAGGAGGAAACTGTTTCCCTACCCCCCCCCCTGGAAGGAAGGAGTTTTCCAGCAAGGGGAGGAATCTCGGAAGGGAGAAGGGTAGGAATGTGGGAAGGATAGAGTGCGGAAAGGGTGGGTTTTGGTGGTTTTTGGGATGAAAAAAGTCGGAAATCGTCATGAAGAAGGGTTTGGATGTGAAATTGGAGGTCAGATTCGGAATCTACGTGAAATGTTGGGTTGGGAAGGAAGGCAGGAGGAGTTTTCCTCAGAGGCAAGGGGTGGAGCGGCAGAGTTGGAAAAAGGCGGGTGTTGATGGTTTTGGGATGAGAAAGGTCGGAATTCGGCATGAAGGAGGCCTCGGATGGGAAAACGGAGGCCAGATTCGGAATCTACGTGAAATGTTGGGTTGGGAAGGATGTTTCCTGCGAAATCGGAGAGAAAAAGTTTTGAGGACGTCCCCCCCCCCTGGACGAGACTTCCAACTTTGGTGATAGAGATGGTAGAAAGTCGTGCAATAGCTCATTTGAAAGCTAAGAGTGAGAAAAATGCAGTGGAAAGCTCAGTTTGGTCCTATTTTCCTGGATTTAGAGAGGAAAATGGCAGGAAAACGCCAGAGTTGGAAAAGGGAGAGTTTTGGATGTTTTGGAATGAGAAAAGTCGTTTTTCGGCATGAAGGAGTGCTCGGATGCAGCATAACCCCTACATTTGGCCATTTTTTCAAATTTATCCTTGACAATCAGAAATGGACCTAAAACTCAGCCACAATTGCTCATTTTCCTTCAAAACAGCTGTGGAGATCTCAAACTCATCAATTGCTGCTGTGAAAAATTTTCCAACAGTCTGCTTTTAGTGTTGAACTGTGAATATAATGATAACTTTCATCTTGAACATCGTTTTATGCTGATTTGTTCAAGTAGGCCAACCAGTTATGCACCATCATGTGCGAAAGCAAAATATTTACATTTTGTGATCTTCTAACATAAAGCACATGTACGAGCATGATGCAAGCATTGAATAAGTGAACTTCACTCATCATGCAACATAGTGGACATGCAGAAAATGATTTTTCATCTGATACTAAAAATCTTGTCATGGGATTTTCTACACCCTCTCAGACTTGAGGGCGTCCAGTGGACCCCCTCCGCCTATCTACCATACTTCTACTGATTCAATTGAAATGAAATAACACACGCAGATTCAGTGTCAGAAATGATAATTTTACATAGGCATAAAATAGAAATATACAGGGTGTTTCATATGTCTCTGTCTCTGGCATCTCTTGTCTAGTCTCCGTTTGTAGAATGTTACACCTATTTATATGAAAGGTAAAAAAACTTTCAAATATGATTTTTAAGAAGACTTTTCTTTTTAAATGATTAATAAAACAATATTGCGCTTGGATTTGCAAAGACAGTTGTTTTTTCGGATGACTGCAGCTTTCATTTGAACGGAAATGTGAATCGGCATAATATGTTTTATTATTCAAAGGAAAACGAACATCTTACCATCGTCCGTCCACTAAAATCTGAAGCAATTACAGTGTGGGCAGCAGTTTCTCATTATCATGGTCTAACCTACGTCA
>CAJQUW010001092.1:0-14846 GCA_907163375.1 Prostheceraeus crozeri | reverse complement strand
TGTTTTATCTCTTTTCCTCAAATTAAAATGTTTTCAATTTAATTTCGAAATGAGTTAGATGAAACTTGTAATTTTTTTTCATAAATTATACCCATCAGTAATATGTCAGATTTTCCCCCCACAGCTAACAATTTCTTGTATGTCACAGAAGTTAATTATCATAAACATTATCATTCTAAACCTGGATACTTTTACATGAGAATTATTATTATGATTTTTTTAACTTTATCTTTAATAGGAAATGGTTGGAATAAAAAAACATATCATTCGGATATTGAAACACAACAGAGAATATTCCAGTTTTAGGTTAAATGTTTGTGTACTATAAAATTTATAAACTATTTCCGCTCTTTCTTTCTTGACGAATTATCTTAGCTGATTCAGCTTTAGGGTATCTGAATTTTCATCAGTTACATAGCTGAATGGATTAAAGCTGTTGCATCCAAAATCCATTAGAAATTCATTTTTTTTTTATTTTTTTTGATTCAAGTAGTTGTTTTGAAATTTCGTACAAATTTCAGTTTTATCTCCTACATTTCGATACTGTTTCATGAAATCTATTAATTTATTTCCAGGGGACAAAGCCCCCACCAGCGTAGCGACCAAGGACAATGTTCCCCCAGCGCTGCGAAAGGTTAAATACTGTTTTAAATATTGGAGTAACAAGATGCTACAAAATGGCGATTACTGTATTTTCTTATATTTGCTGCGAAGCTCTTCCACCTTTTAACAGATTCTTCTAATATAATTTCTTAGCCCATAAATCTATATAGAAGAATTGATTATTTATATTGTTATCATTTTGTACGCTTTTATCAATCCAACCGTTTAAATGTTAAAGCAGAGGATGTTTCAATTAGTAGTTATATCTTCACCAAACTAATCTCACGCATAAACATTATTATATTTGGTAGATACCCAAAAGCTTAAAAGAAAGATTATCGATATAACTAAATATGGTCTCCATTCATTTTCTTTTTCTTTATAATTTTCATGTGTTATGTCTCCAATTTCCATAATTTAATTTACACACATTCGTTGAGGAATTTTAAAATTCCTCACACCATTTAGAAAGACTTGTTTTTACATGTTGATAACTACATATCATTATAATAGTTTGAAGTGGCTAATTTACCTGACGGTGAAGCTTTTTTTCATATTGTATTTAAATCTAAGAGATTTTTGAAATGTATCTACTAACACATTTCAGTTGTAATAAGGATTTTGTAATGAAGCAGTCAATATTACCTCTTGCGAATAGAGTTTTAAGATGTGCGGTTGTAGATAGAATTTAAAATTAGCTTATTATCGGAAAATAGGAATCAAAAAACCTGAATGAATTGTGTAGCTATTAAAGTTACACTCGAATAATTAAATTTTCCAAGAGTTTTAAAAAATTGATGGATCGGACATAGCATCTCTGGGTTTTCCCCCGATCGTACATTCATCATCCTCACAGAGCTCTCGTAATATATTTTCACACAAAATTTTTTTGAAGTTATATTGAATTCTAATTCAAGTTAAATTATTTATTACTAATTCAATCATGTTTTTTAAGTTTTTTAATTTCAACTTTCAATCTTTTGTATCGATTTAATTTTAATCATAATCACTTAAACAAACGTGTTTTCTAATTCTTTCAATCTTTGTTTTCGGTAAACAACATTTAAATTTTTATTACTAAATTAATAGGCTCCTACACTGGCATAAGGAATAGGATGAGCTGTTGAAACAGTTAGGATCAGGAAAAGTTATTTCGAGATCCCAAATATATGTTGAACGCATAGTCAATTTTTTTCTTTGTTATGATTTTTATATGGACGCGTTTTGGTTTTAGATTTCATCAGTAACTGTTTTATATATGGGTTTGAAATGTATTTTCCAATTTCTCTAATAGCTTTTTAATTTATGACATTTATGAAAAACAATTAAACAATAGTGACCAATTGTTGAACCTGCGTGAAAATAATTGTAATTAAACATATAATTATGGAAAACGTTTCAATTCCTCTAGGATTTAAATGACGAATTGGCAGGACTAATAATATTGAACACATTCTCCAACAATATTTATTGAATTGAGAAAATTTTGCAGTTAGTTTGACATTACTCCTGATTTCATAGATGTGGCTTTCTCTTTATATAAAAAATTATTAAAACATTTCTTTCATAATTTCTCCTTGTTCTTGATTAAAACCTCGTAAAACATTATAACATTTAATAAAACAAAAATCTTCAGAAGGAATATAACAATATTCACCGAAATATTCTTTGATTCTATATTTCATATTAATCCCTGCCCCTCTATGCGATCTTTGTACTAACTTCATTCCAAAATCTTCATATTTAATATTACCTGTAAAAATCCATTCGTTAGCATCGGATTTCTCATCCAGATTCGAAAACCATGTTTCAAATGATTTTTTATTATAGAAGGTTACGTAAAAATTTTGAATTATATTTTCCTGATCTTTAATAACTTTCCAAGTAAATTAATAATTTTACCATTTGCTAAAAGTTTCCGCATATCATTTACTACATTAATAAAAGATACATTTTCATATTTAATTTCATTTGGATTAAATAAATTACATAAATCATCACCAAGTTCATCCTTAATTCTATCATCGAAAAAGATATCAGTAATATGGGTTTCTAATATTTCTTTTGTTCCACTTTTCTGTTTTTTAGTATTACGTCTAATACTACGCCTAGTACGTTTCTGTTTTTTAATACGTTTACTACGTTTACTATGTTTAATTTGCGCATCAAACTCAGCAATTTGTTTCTTGATTAATTCATCAATCCTAGAGGTTTGTCGAGAGACATTTCACGATTCATATTTTTTAAAAGAAAAAATGAATTTTTACATAGAACCTCGGTTCCGTTTTTGCATATACACAGGAATATGTAATTGATGTAATGTTTCTAATTCATGTGCTGTTAAATGTTCTTTCTTAACCAACCACCATAAATTATTATACGCCAAAAATACTCGGAAACTTCTTTAAACAAAGTGGAAAGCCTTTTGTTTTAACACACGGTTGAATACCATGTTTTGTTTTATAATCTGTAACGAGCGCTACGTATTTATGATGATAATAAAATCTAACTTCTTTCTTCGAATTTACAGGATTTGTAGGATGACGATAATCTTTTAAAACTGGTACATGCTCTATTTATAATCATTCAACATATTTTTTTTTTATTTTTATTAACAAAAAAATTTATAAGAAAAAATTGTTCGGTCACTCCGTTCGGTCACTCCGTTCGATCACTCCTCGAAAATATTTTCTATAACTCTTTCATGAATTTTTTTATCAATATTAATTGTAATAAATCCATAATCTTTTGACCAAGCATTGTTACACGATTGTTTAAATTCATCTTTATTTCTTACACATAAATCTCTTAACAAATCACTTAAGTTTCTTGCATTTATTTCAAATAGTATAAATATATTTGCATTCTTTCTAATAACACTTCCGTCTAATGAATACATACTTTGTGTTAAATAAAAAACACTACAGTTATTATGTCTACCTCTTGTGAAATAATTTCTCTGAACTGACTGATTTCTATCATTAACACAATCATCAAAAATTACACAATGTTTTATTGTTTTATCTAGTTTACTAGGATCTTGCATATTACCACTATCATCTATTAGTTGTATCTTTATATGGTTATTTTTATTAGATTCTACTAACTGATTATTTTTTGCTGCTTCTTCACACCACGAACTTATTTCTTCTTCATCTTCAGATTTTTCATATTCTTTGAATAATGAAGCAATTGCTGTTTTTTTAAGATTATTTTCAAATCCATATTTTAAAAATTGATAGACGGGTTGTTCTGCAGTTGTTGTATAAATTATAAGATTGTTATAATCCAAAAAATTTGGAGTCGTTTAAATTTTAAATAATAGATATGTTTTTCCACATCCTGATCTTCCACAAATAACTGACAAAACTTTATTAGATAAATTTGGATGATGATTAAATTTAAGTTTTTTTTATTTAATGGAGTAGTTCACTCATTTTTAATAAAAAAATTTATTTTTATTTTTTTTATTTTTTGTTTCTAAAGAAGAAGAAAATTAAACTTCTCTAGCTTCGCGTGGGAGTTTATACCTCTCGAACGTGAGTTTATACCTCTCGAACGGGAGTTTATACCTCCCGAACGGGAGTTTATACCTCCCGAACGGGAGTTTATACCTCCCGAACCAAAAGATCTATCATAATCTCTTCACCTCCAAAATTTATTTCTTGTCCTTTTTCATCAGTGATTCTAATGTTAATGTTGTTAATAGTTTTTCTTGTAATAGGAAAATATATTAATGTTTGTGGAAATACATTTATTCTATAACCAATGGGTACAGTAAAAGCTGGAAAACTGAATATTAAATTTGATAATTTACCATTTATATATCCTCCTTCAATAATGTCACAATGTACAACAATTGAATTTATTTCAGTTATTTTTGGAATCTTCTCACCTAAATGATAACCTTGACTATAGGTTTGTTTATTAAATCCTAATAGCTTTGACAATGATCTATCATGATTAAAATCAACTTGATGATTTTCGTCTAAAGTAAGAGAAAATTTATTAACTGCCGGTTCAACTGCAAAATGTAATTGTTTCTTCTCTTTATATGGTATACCTAAATGTCTCTTAATTTCATTTGATATTGTTTCAACTTCGTAAGAACCAGGAAGAAAAGTTAGTATTTTCCATGTTTTTCCTTTATCAGTAGAATATCTAAATTGATCATTCACATCTTTGATAACGTTTTGAATAGTGTTAAATGTAGAGAAACTAGTCAATGCAATTTGATAATTTTTATTTTGTTCCAAATGTAGAATGGGTTCTAAATTACAAGTGTGTGATGAAGTAGTTGTTATAATTTTTAACGTCGTACTAAATTTGATGAACCCAAAATCTCTGTTAGATTTTCTAAATGATTATTAATTTTGTCTAAATCTGCTGAACACATAAATAAACTAAAAAAATTAAATAAATATTTTTTTATGAAAAAAGTAAAACAACAACATATTTCAGCTACGGGCGAAGCCCTGGAGGACATCAGATATGTCCGGTTCGGGCGAAGCCCTAGAACATTCGGTTCGTTATACTTTTATAATCCTCTTCATTTAGAATCTTCTTTTCTAACAGTCTTTTCAATATAGCATGAATTTCATTGAAACTAGAATTATGTCCTTCTTTTATTGCAGATATTAAAATATTTAATCTATTTAGTAATTCTTGGTGGATCATCTGGTTAAACTGAAAAAAATATGGTTGTTTCTGTTTTCTGTTTTCAGATAAACCTTTCCCTAGCTTTAACTCCCGTTGATAATAAATTTTCTAATTGTTTATAACGTCTAAGAGATTTTACTGCACCAACTCTGTCTTCAACATCAGCTTTATATTTATATGAGATCTTCTACAGCATAATTATTTAAATCCGCTCCTCTTAAAAGATCAACAAAATTTCTATCTAAATTAAAAGGAGATTTATCTGGTGAAAAAATTAAACCTCGAAAAGGTTGTGGAAATATTTCTTTTTGTCCGAGATAAAATCTAGGTATTGATTTTTTTCCATCTATAAATGAAATAGAATGTTTTCAAATTGAGACATAGATTTTGGTAATTTCTTATTAATGTTTGATTCTAGTAATCCATAGTCATCTAATATAGTTTGGTGCTCTGGATCTTGTTATATCAATTTGTTTATCATTATTTGTACTTTCTTTTTCAAGAGTTTTAAATGGTATCCATAGTTTTTTCAAAATCACGGTTTTTACTTGCTCGGTTTTGCTGCATTTTTTAAAACATATCAGATTGAATACCGAGTTTGATAATACATTCTATGTTGAAGATGATTTTCTTTCATAATATTTCTTTGTTTTATTAACTCTTCTAATTGTATTTATTCTTTTAAAATTATCAGCTCTAATTTTAATCCATTTGTTTAAAATATAATATTTTCAATTTTGTGGTAACATTGGCAATACAGCGCAAAAACATTTACATGAACAAATTATTTTTTTATTGCTTTGTTGTTTGACATCTTTTCGTTTAAAGTTTTCTCAGTTTAAAGTTTTCACGTTTAAAATTTCTTTTTCTCCGTTTGAAATTTTCTCGTTTAAAATTTTTCCTCGTTTAAAATTTTCTCGTATTAAGTTTTTTTTAATAAAGTTTTTTCTAATAAACGTTTTTATAAGCTCTTCTAAAAAAATTTTATCATTCACTAAAAGTTTTAACCATCACTAGAAATTTTGCCATCCTTTTTATTTTTATCATCAACTTTTTCTGTCTGTGATTGTGAAATGATATTTGATTTACTTCATTAGCTATTTGATCAAATTTTTCAATCTCATCTAACGTAATAACATTATCATCACATACTCTTTGAAAGTAGTAGTGTAGTTTATCATAGACTTCTTTAATATGTAAATGCTTAGTTTTTAATGATTTTCGTTTCTTAGTTATTAAAGATTTATCTAACATTGTAGCAAGTGAAGTTGCAAAAACACCCGTACCTGTTAAAGCTGTAGCAACTACTGGAATTACTAAAACACCTGAAGATATAACAATTGTTCTTCCAAAGCACCTAAACTTATTGTTAGAATATGCCAATTTCCTTGTGTTACATTCTTAAACTTTAGTCCATCTCTTTCTTAATTTTTTATAATGCTCTAATCTTATATAAATAATTGAGATTCCTTATCTTTCATTATAGCGTACTCTATCTTTGTGTTTTTCAATGTTCATTTTTTCAATGTTAATCTTTTCAATGTCCATTAAAGTAGAACTACGTTCATATGATATTGAAGGATATATTCTTGCGGTTTCTTCCATTTTTGTTTCTTCCATTTTGTTTCTTCCATTTTTAAAGAAATATTTTGAATAAATATTTTGAAAACAATCTTCTGAAATGCTATTTTAAATAGCGAAATACTAGTAGTTCGTTTGTTTGTCGTATATTTCTAGAACTCAGGGGTCCATGTTATTAACCTGAAGTGTAATATATCACCTATATTACTCAGTATAACTGTCGGATTTTCATCATCATTTTAAATGAAATAAATTTCCAATAACTGTAATAATGTCTACTTCTTTGTACAGGAAAATGAAAACAACGGAGTGTATTTTGCATCAAATATAATAATACAACAATCAATTCTATATCATACAATATGTACAATGTCAGTACTACTACCATTAGATGGAGAACAAAAGAGAGCAATATTAATTAACATTCAAAATAATCCAAAATGCAATACTACTAAGTTCCATGAATCTTCTTAAATATCAAATATAATAATACAACAATCAATCTTATCATACAATTGTCTACAATGTCAGTCTACTACCATTAGACTGGAGAACATAAAGAAAATTTAAATACATTTCAAAATAATCCAAAATGCGTTACTTAACTTATAAAGACGTCTTCATAAATATGTATACATCAAATATGTATGTACCATTTGCACATATCTTAAAAAGTGAAACAACACAGTTAATGTTCATTACATCTTGGGAACCAAACCTCATTTCTTCTATAGGTTGCGGTTGATTCAATTTTTCTATATAAATTTTATTGATTTCTTTAAAATGTTTTTAACAAACTAATGGCAATTGAATGAATTTTAAAAAATACATAGTGTGGTAGAATTAGGATCTGATAAGTTCATCAAGAAATAACAAATAACTTAACTGTTTATCAGGAAAAAATATCCTAAATAGTTCCCCCAAGTTTGCCACAAAATCTGTTTTTTTTTATTGTCACTCAATTCCAGAATTCTTTTAAATCCATAACCTTGATAAGCAGCACTTCCACAGCAACGACCCCAATGGTGGCACTTTATCACTTGCAATCAGGTTTTTAGAAATCATAGTAAGCACTATCTTCGATGGTAATGAAATCGTTCTTTTAGTGTGTAACATTGAACTGAAATGGAATTGTGAGAAGATAGTGTTATTAAGATGACTGTTCTAATTTTTACTGTTAATATCCTCCACTAATGTTTATTTGAAGAGTCCAATTTGTTCTTCTTTGCTCGATTGAATTTCTAACTTCCACTCTTCAAAGTATTTATTCGCAGTTTCCTTGTGCTCTTCTTTTAATTAAGTATTTAGTAAAATCGGCATGTAAAACGAAAAAGCTCTTCTGCGGCAGTACGATTTTGGCAAATTTGCAATAAAGGAAAGAAAACAGTCACTAGTTATTACGATCAATGGAATTGTAAATCGACAGTCTTTACTTCCTACATGCTGCAATTATAGGACACGTCCTTTAGCAAATGAATAAGTGTGGTTGTAGGCAAGCTGTTTTGTTCTTTCATACATTGTTTCCTTTCTAAATGGTTTGAGTTGGAGGACACAGCTCCTTATATGAAAATGCATTTTATTCATAAATTGCGGGAAGCAGATGTTCCTCTACCCTTAGAATGGACAATTGTAAAAGTACCTAAACTTATTGTTAAGAATATGGTCAATTTCCTTCCAAATATTATTCGTCACATGATATATTTTAAAAACCCAGAAAGTGGATAAAATTCATGAATTTTGAAAATTCTCAACTTTTATGATTTGTTGGTGTCCCATGAACGGTCATGATTGATAAGCAATGAAAAATCGAACCGAGCGGGTTCTAGGGCTTCGCCCGATTAGTAATTCTCAAAATTTTTGAGTATTCATTAAACATTTATATGATTTATCGGTTGTCACTTGAACGGTCCATGATATTTAAAGCGAGAAAATTAAGTAATTCGTCAAAATTTGGAGATTACGTTTATATTTTGAGACCGCGGCTTAAATTTTATGAACAAATTTTGTTTTTTTTTGAAAAATTTGTCACTAACCCTAAATTTTCCCCCCTTCGGCCACGATGAAATTTGAAAGGTCTACCTAAAATTTTGTGAAATTTTGAAAATTTGATTTTTTTGAAAAAACCCCGCAAAAAGTGGAGACATCCGGCGCAAGCAGAAGCGGAGAAAGGGCAAAGCGAAGCGAAGCTATTTTCGCGCCGGATGTCCACACTATACAACTACTAATAGATTGACTTCAAACGTTCATCTCGATGATGACTGACTCTTTTTCCTCCGTTCTCATCTTTCTTGATTTTCTTGCCTTTCTATCATTATACAAACCAACTTGCAGCATTTAGCTTTAGCGGTTTTTGCGGATCAGTGGTTTATTCACATTGCTTAGGAGGTTTTTCATTATGAGAGCTGGCGCAGCAAGTGCAAGTGTACAAAGACAATCACCTCTGGCGGCTCCATTACAATTGGCATAGCGTGACACATCAGCTATCATATTAAATAGTCTTGAGAACCATGTATTTCCTAGGAGGAGCTATGTTTTACGTTTATTCCTTTTAACTAGTTTATATAAGATGGTTGAATGTATATCTACCGTCGAGTTCTTCCTCTTGTTTGCAATAGTGAGTGGTGGGGAGGCGGATGTAGCAGGGTGACGTCCTTAAACCAGATTTGTTGGCATTTATCATCGCCTGAAGCATTCTGGGATACAAGTAGCCCACACGTTGAATCAAGTTCTTTCAGAATTGTTCTCATTATTTAAAGCAAAGTTTGCACATTATGCTTTTTCAATAGTTTTTAAGAAAGTATGACCAACCAGGTGGAACTAAGCCCTGACGCCGCTTTCTACGTGTGCATACTGAATCATAGTCTTCATAAACGTGAAGCATCTCAATCAACTTTAATTTTCGATCTGTACATGAAATCTCCTCTATCATTTACATTGAGATGGGGTTCATACTGTTTGAAAAAGAGATATGGCATGTGGCGCGCGAGATAGTAAAAGGGTGTAGCAGTCGTTACAGAGTCACGCAACCTTATTCTTCAAGATGTTTTCAATTGCTCAAACAGTTTACCGATTGTAATAATACAGCACGATTGTGGATCTTTTGATTGTGAACATTTTGCTGATAAATTCCTATATTCTATTTCTTTCCTATACCATATTGATTTGCAAGAGGTTGCTTTACTTGCTGCATGGCAGTCAGTTAAGTACATATTCATCCTGAGGAATAACAATCAAATGCGAGAATAAGAACTCATAAGTTTAGTAAGATAATTCATGGTAGTTTTCAAAATATCACTTCGAAATTCTAAACTCTTCCGGACACTCATTGCGTAACATTCAATGTGCAATAAGTAACCGTAGGGTTTTTTTCAGTTAGCTGCTTGAAAAACATTCAATTAAGGCTTTTGAACCTCTGGGTGCAACTTGTCGTGCGCTAAAATTTCAAATGGGACTTTTATCTCGCGGAAAACTTGAATAATTAGCAATAATAGTGTGAGAACATTCAGGTTACGTGTAGAGCTATCTTTTCATCAGGAACAATTTTGGTGTGAAAATAGTTTGATTAACAGCACCCTTTTTATGGTGTGCTGCGCGGAGTGAAAAAAAATCTTGTAACATCTTTTTGAATTCTTCACTTTCGATTTAATAAATCAACCAATACAACAACATCATTAGACGTGAAGTTTATCCACTGGAATAAAATCCTTACATGTCGAATAAAGTTGCCGACTTTATGCAATTCCTGAAACAGCGACGGTTGATAAATACCATAACACCAAATCACTCGATTGATAGGTTCCTTAAACAACTCCCTTCTTTTATCCAATAAATTCAGCGTGAAAACACGTTATATACCTGTCATGAGAAATTGGACCTGATTCAGTCTGAACTTTATCAGCATTGAATGTTCTGAAATCCATGTTATATACTATGAGATTCAAGCATTTGCAATAAATATAACGCTTAGAGTCCAAAGATATTACCCAATTGGTTTGCCCATCGGGGCAGGAGCGAGTATCATTGGAAGTTATTGTCTGAAAGGAAACCGCCCTTTTGTGTTAGAGTTTTTCCTCTTGATACTTTTGAAGGGTGACATTATAGGATTGGTGATGAAACGCAATTCGCGAAGCATTAAAAAAATCGCTTAAGTAACTTTCGTTAGTTTTGGTGCCTAATTATCTTCGTCCTCAACGTCCTCACATGAGAAATAATTATCACCAAACGAATTTATCGTTAGCAGGTCGTATAGCATTGTATCGTGTGTATCTTGCTTTCATTCGTCGGAGAAGCGTTGAATGTGCTGTAAGAAAACATTTTGACTTATTACGCATATTTCGTCATTTATAACGTTTCGCCATTTTCCGTTGTTTAGTCTTTGCTAAAACCTATGCTTTTACCACATTTTGCATAGGTACTCAACTATTGCGACATAAGTGACACTCGAAATGACGAATAATCACAGCTGGTTACATTGGCAAAGTATGAATGCAATTACGGGGATGAAAACAGCGCTGTTTGACAAAAAAGCATGCTTACATCTCTTGAAGATGCGCTTTTCATTTCCATCCTTTCGTCTTACATAACATCGCCAACACATAGTTCTCACCCGTTACCAGATGGTCTATAGCAAAGTCTTTTTAGAAGATATGAAAAATTGCCTAGCCTTTTTCTAAATAATAGAACGCATGTTACAGAAGGAATATTACTATCGAGATGTGTGAGCAGACATAGCACGGAAAAACCAGTATGTTGCAGACAATCCAAGTATTCCACTGCATTTTCAATTTTTCTTTATGGGAAATTATGACTGTCGAATATCTTGAAATCGCTTACAATCACTAGACTGCTACCATGAAGGGTTTAAATGCGTTCAGACCGTTCAGCAATTTTTTATCATATGTCTTTTAAAAAATTACTTCGGGTGTGATCTACCATCTTCCATTTGGAATAAGAAGCAAAATGGAAAGAGCGACTTTCCACCTCTTCCTTTCCAAATTGGACTAAACTTAATTTTTTCGCAACTAATCGCGCCATGATACATGCTATCAGAGAATGTATTCATTAACTCTAGAAATAGAGTGCTAGCATCCTCGTACCACTGCTTCCGATGTCGGTTTTCTGTATGAAAATTTATCACATAATCTTGAACAGCTCCTTTTTCAACTTATGTCCCTATGAAAATGTAATGTATCCGGCAGTCGTTTGAGAAAGGACATGATCCGCATTTATTCTAACCCATCCATTGCAATTGAAAACAACAACTCCAATCTCATAGTAAACATTTAATTTGGGAATAACGGTTAACAAGCATGCAATATAAATCAATGGGTTTTGAAAGAGATAAAATAGATACAGCTTTGTAACTATCATACAGCGAGCATTGATAAACCATACAGGACTTTGGCAGTGTTGATAGGTAAGGAGGAAAGAAGCATTGGTTATGTGAACGTAGCTATACAACGAACATAGCACAAAATGGGAACAACACCGATCAAAATCCTTAAAAACGTTTCGTTGACTTCATGATAATGTTGATTCACTCTACTATCCCAAGGCGGTGGGATGCAAAAGATTATCATCAAGGATATAGATTGGGTAAAAATACTTTTCTTCGCTCTCATATCTTACCAGGATTATCGCTACAAAAGATGCGTATAACAATTGGAAAGCAGCTAACCATCGTGTTTAAAGTCAATAAGGAAGAGCACTCTTCACAAGAAAGCCATAGTCTTGCACTATATTATCAGAGATTTATAAGCAATTCCTGTCCATGAATGTGTTTTCTCGCCCATTGATCAACATTGGGATCGCAGTTGGCATGTTGATGATAGACACTAAACAATCCTGATATGATCCAATTGTTCATAGCGAAATAGCACTGAGCGCTCCCTGTACAGGTTCACCCTCACAATCCATATAAAAATGATGATTAGGAAGCCCTAAAACGGAAATTGTTACACATCTAAGGAAACGTTCTATAACATTATTACAAAATGAAGAATTACATCGATGCTTTTCACGACAAAATACACAAATGATATGATGGCAACGAAGAAGTAAAAGATGTATTCTAATTAAAGGGCACGTCTACGACATGATAAACTCAAAGCACATAATGCGAATTGTCATAGGGTTAGAGTTAGGAAAGGACTAGAGTCGTAATTCTCCCTCTTTGATTTGCAAGTACTTTGAGGCAGCAGGCTTTCTTCTCGAACATGCCGCTTCGTACCACTGCTGTTAAGGATTTGATCAATTATGTCGTCCACGTTGGGTGGTTTATTCAGAATATATATGGATGGATTCCATTATATGCATTGGAGAGAGAGGCTATTTTATTATTCCTTCTTGTGTCGACCATATTATAACCCATTCACTTTGAAAAGGATATCCCAAGTACCTTCTCCGAGCTCATCACATCTGATTGGGTATTGATTGGATCTCCCTCCTTACTTATAGTAAAAAGAAGTACACCAATGTTATGATACGGTAGGCAAATGTGGATTACCATCCAAATCTTTCGATCTTGGGACGCGTATCCTTTGTCATCTCTACGAGCCTTCCACTCTTGAGCAAGAGGAGTGAGGAATGTCCATATTTAGAGAATGATCACATTTAACTCCCTCAATAAATATCAAAAAGGGCGCTGAAAGTTTTTCGCGGCGAATGTATGGACTCACGGGTGTCCTCATCGAGTATGTAGTTATCCCCCATACTGATTGTCGCATTATCTCTGACATCCGTAGGAAGGGATCCAGCATTCCCGTCTATCTGTGGAATGTACTACGCTAGCATGATCGTCATAACGCAAGACTGTTTTATAAATTGTACGCTGTAGCGGTGTAGGATTATGTACCTTGAGCGGTTGTTTTCTTCCACTGGCCTTGTCAGTTGTAGTGCAGATGTTCTGGACCGTAGCGAACCTTTGTAACGTTTTTTGACCGCCATTTTGTACCCTACTAGGTGCAGCAGAATGGAGTAGATGCCCGTGAAAAAGAAAAAAGATTGTATTAAGTTTACGTATCAAGGGAGGAAGAGCGGGAGGGAAGTAGCTGACAGGGCTTACCATTTTAGTTGGATAATAGAAAACAGGGGAATAGACTAGAGAGAGAAAAATGTGCCGCTCTAAGTCACTCGTATGCGACTATTCAGAACGATTGGAATGCATTCTCACTGTGGAAGAGCTCGCTATTTATAAAGAAATGCTTGATTCGTCATTGGATGATGATCCTCATTGGACAATAACATCAGAAGCTGATTCCAGAAATCTGGCCTCCGTTTATCCCATCCGAGCCTGTCGTTTTGGCGGCTTACAGGCCCAAAACGTCCAAAATTCTAACTCTGTCGTTTTTCGCCAATGTCCCAAAATCTTAAATGGCGTCTCACATCTAAACGAAGACAGATAGGAACAAGCCGATTCTTTCAGTGAATTTGTCTCACTCTTAGCTTTCAAACGAGCTATGGCACGACAAAATCCGTCCACTGGAAGCCAAAATCGAAGCGATCTGTCCAGAGGGGGGGACGTCAGCGAAAATTTTTCTCTCCGATGGCGTTCATATTCACCATACCGATGCAGAATTTCACGCTGAATCCGAATCTGGCCTCCGTTTTCCCATCCGATGGTTCGTTTGGGCGCTACACACCAAAACGTCCCAAATTCTAACTCTGTCGTTTTTTCGAAAAATGTTGAAAATTTTTTCTCTCCGATTGACTTGAAACTCACCATACAGATAGAGAATTTCACGATGATTCCAAATCTGAAATCCGTTTTCCAATCCGATGCTTCGTTTTGAAGCTACAGCCCAAAACGTCCCAAATTCTAACTCTGTCGTTTTTCGCCAATGTCCCAAAATCTTAAATGGCGTCTCACATCTAAACGAAGACAGATAGGAACAAGCCGATTCTTTCAGTGAATTTGTCTCACTCTTAGCTTTCAAACGAGCTAAGGCACGACAAAATCCGTCCACTGGAAGCCAAAATCGAAGCGAGCTGTCCAGAGGTGGGGG
>CAJQUW010001089.1:2500-36929 GCA_907163375.1 Prostheceraeus crozeri | reverse complement strand
GATTATGTCAAATGTACAAAGAGATACCTCACGAATAATATTTATCATTAAATTGTTACTCAAGAGCATCTGATCTATGTATCCTTTGAAAGGGAAGATCAAACTTCATATAAACTTTATACTATGTAATTGCTATTTTTTTATTGTTTATTTGGCAGACTGTTTAATGTATGATCGCTCTTTTGGTTAGCAGAACTACAATTGAATGATGCTTTACTTATAATTAATTCAATTTTACTTAAAAATACTTCAATGTTACCTTCTGATGTCCATGCCCAAATGGAACCACTCAAAAAGCAAAATTAGATTATAACCATTTGCATTGAATCACCGTGAACGCAGGAAGTTTCTAAATCCCCTCCATCTCCTCTAACGATTGCAATTAACAAAAAATCGTGAATACCTAATTTTTCAAAAATTATTAAGAACACTTTGATGCTCAAAATAGAATTATAAAAAGCATTCAACATTAATTTCAAACTGCAATCGCGTACCCTTTTATTGATGACGTGTGGAAATTTACGACTGACGTCTTCACTAGGCAAATATGCAACCTTCAATCAAGGCTTTAATTCGAATCTATACTAATGTAAAACATCCATGTTGAATCAGGTTTCAAAATCCAAAAAGTTCTTTTTAAAAATTCGTTCTAAGAAGTCTAAACAGGTAAAGAATGTAACTAACCTTGGACAAGTATAGAGTAATTTTTTGAGAAGCGTTTAATTTGTCTCAAATTAGAAGTTAAGAGAGTCTATGTTCCGAAGCTTGTTTTATAAAAGGTCCAACAATACGAAAATCTTTAACCGGCATTAAAGGTTTTATAGAAGTCGGATTTACATGCACATGACAGCAGTTGACAGCAACATCAAATTTCAACGAGATATTCTTGAAAACATCCTAGAACTAATGTAAGCATGCAGAGTCTACTACTGTCAAATGTTTTTCTAAGTACACACATAGTATTGGAAAAATTGCTTATTGTTACGAAGCATTATGCTGAGATTACGACAAGATAGGTATGTTTCAACAAAAGAAGTGCTGTTCAACCTGACTATTTTGTTCTTTTATTCTATTTCAACAAGGTACGACCCAAGCACTAAAACCAGACTCTGAAGAATTTCGACAAAAAAGAGAAGGAAATTTCATTTGCCAATATAGTTTTTCTTTTTTCTTGTACGCCGAAATTTGGTTCAAAGTGTTTTACAGATAAATGTATTCAAAATGGGCCCAAAGTGATAGTGAGAAAGTAATTACAGCCACCTTCAAGTTTTAGAGGTTAAGCAAACACTGCTTCAAAAATTAGGAAAAATGGGTGTCATGGATGAATCCCAGAAATGCACGTTTTGCAAACGAAGACTGCAAAAATTGTGACAAGTGTTCTGTGGAGCAAGGGTAAGCAAGCATTAGTTTTCAAATAATAGTACGGATTAGTGCAACTTTTTCTTAGAATCGAAGTCGAATCATCGAGAACAATATAGCCCATACTTTTAACTTTTATGATTTAACGGTTAACTTAGCCGAGAGATATCGAAGGATCGACCTCGTGGATTCTTCACATGCGCAACGAACAAGTCTGTAATCTAGTCTTTCATTGCACCGATGGGCAGTTGCTGCATTGCAATGAATGACAAAATCGACCTTAAGCCTAAAATTGCAACTTTTCAGTTAGAGCGATTTAAAGAGATGAGGTAGAGAATTCAACTCATAAAAAATTTCAATATTTCATTAAATTTCAGCTTTTGTTACCAGAATATTATACCTACTATTTTGCGCTTTTAGAAGTTGATGCGCCTCAGAGTGCAAGGATAGCACTTATGATCAAAAAGTACTCTTTTCAAAAAATGGACTTGGGGTCCCAGTAGCGATTAATCGATTAATCGACCGTTTTGAAATTCGCCATTACAAAAATGTTTTCTTTCCGCGCTACTTTTCAATCTTCAATATACATGCAATTCTTATTTATGCATCATTCAATTGCGCTACATGAAAAGCTTAGCCATGTGTCCAGAAACTCATAGTTGCATTCTTTATATTATGGAGGCATAAAATTTGAAAACGTTATAAAAAACTCAATATCAATAAGAGGTTAATTAAGATGACATATGGGTGATATTCAAGTAGTTCTTGTTGAAATTATTCTAACCAATAGTGAAATAAAATTGGAATAGACATGTGCATATTTTTTAGCTGATTTTGGCAACTAATCCGCAAACAGAAATCTGGATCTCTGTGAATCTGGCCAAAGAAATCTGAATCATGAAATCTGGCATGCTTTGATGATATGCAGAATTCGAAATCATCATAATGATTTGTCCACATTTATCTGCGCTTCATGCATCGATCTAATTCTAATCCGCAACTAGAAAATACTTCCCTTGCTCATCACACACATTCATGTTGAAAATGTTACAACTAGTTGAACTTTCACTATCTCATAGTTAAGATGATATTGTTAGATAATAGGATTCACATGTATGAGTGCCGAATTGTATTCTTACATGTGCCTGATTCTGGTATCAATAATGATTTAAAGTCCTGTACACACACACCTAGCATCCAGTGTTTCATTAAACTTTGAATTTCATTGATTGCACTTCAAAAGAGGACGGAGTACGACAGCAGAAACTGGTAATGAACGTTAGACTGTCTACAGAGCATTATGGATCACGAAAATTATGCATAAGCTCATTTACTTCAAAACCGATCACTGACATTCGGATCGCTTCATATCAAATTTTTGAGACACTGGAGGGCCGATTTCATGAAGCGAGTATTAACTGCTAACCAGTAGTAGCACAAATACCAGAGTAGCTACTACTTCGTGAATAAAATCGATTTTCACGAAGCGGTATTATCAAGTCATTAGAGTTACTATGCCCTGGCGCAAACACATCTACCATCCTCGTTGGTTAATATAATTAACCAATGAAAATATCACTACGTCGAAATAAATCGTTAAAGAATCGCATCATTTACAACAAAGTTTACAACAGTTAAGCTGCCAAAATATTCGAAAGAAGAAGTGAAAACTTTACCACAGCCCACAGGGAATTCGTAATAGATTTTATAAGATCGAATCGGATTATTGAAAGTAAGGATGTCACTTTGAAGACTTTAGCGAAAAAGCAGAAGGCATGGAGTGACCTAACAGCTACTTTCAACAGTAAATATAATTCAGCAAAGTCAGTCAATCAGATGAAGGTTCTTTGGAAAGGGTTAAAATCCAAGACGAAAAAGAATATTGCGCTTCATGAAGAGAAGAGAGACAAATGCGACTGGAGGTGGAGTCAATTTGGCCCCAAATTTGTCCATCACTGATGGACAAATATCTGAGATAATAGCCGCAGAAATGGAACCACTTGAATGCAGTTACGATGGTGATGCTGTTCAAACCCATCCCAGTACATCAAAAGTTGATATCGATAGCGACAATGATTCAGAAATTGAGAACCGACAGTAAGCGATGCCGCGAGAAAGCCTACCTGTAAATGTAGTGCCTTGATGGAAGAGTCGCAAAAATGTACGAGTAACTCAGCAAAACGACCCACAACACTTGATTTTTTCACAATTTCAAGAGAGAGGCTCGATGTGGAAAGGATAAAGGCTTTTGCCCAGGAACGAATAGCTGAGGTGAGTCATGATGTTTAACGCAGCGCTTTCTAGAAGTATGTAATTATCATCGAATTATATTTTATTTTCAGGCTCTAGAAAAATTAACGAACTCAGAAGCACATAAAACCACTGCTGCCGTACCGCCAACAGAACACAGACGAGGCAATACGAGTGGCTTTATACAGCAGTTGTTTTCCGATGAATCAACGACTTCGTTTTGAAAATCTAAATAGTGAACAGTTGTGGTTCGTATTGCTACGAAATATACATATTATTCTTGTTGCATTCAATAATTTTTATCCAACTTCCACAGCGTGGCTGAAATTATATGTATATTTACGCTCGTAAGCCTGCTACGATCATAATACATAATTTCCAAAATTGAGTTGCAGAATTACGATAAAAATTTGAAGCAAAAGTGAATATCCCTTCTAGCTGTTCCATGCACGCCTTACAATTTTATAGCTTCATATGGGCATTTCCACGGTAACGATCTGACGGACATTGGTAGTGTTTGAACTTAGATGTCTTGATGAAAGTACTGAATGAAATTGCGCCAAAATTAGCTCTGATAATTAGAAAGTTAATTAATTAGTTATCTGACAAAGAAGATAACCATCTGACATTTTCAATGTAACATAATTAAATGTAATTCTCTTATACTATTCGGAGGTTTTAGCTGTTGAAACGCATACACAATTTGATATAGAGTATTTCTCGCAAATAACTATCGTCAAATAACTTATCCGAGTCAATTTTGTATATTTCACAGTAATTTCAATAATCGATCACATTTTTCCAGCTAATTCACATTTTTCATTTCAGTTGAAAACATGTACATGTCATGTTATTTTTGATTTTCTATGTGAAGACCGATAAATTTTGAAAAATAAAGTTGATATTTGTTAATTTCAGTGCATTTTACCCCAAGTAGAACTGTTTGCAGTAACATACTGCACCTTTTATGAACCATGCTCACGTTGACATTTTCGTGGAAATGCCCATATACGTACGATCGTACATGTTTTACCATAATATAAAATATTTGACAAACAATGATACAGTAATTCAAAAGACTGCGTTTGCAATTATGTCTCTATATTTAATTTATAGTGTAGTCAAAAAAATTTCTACGGTTGATTTAGCGTGATTACTGTTTGTAAACAATATTGAAACTTAATGTAGCGCTACCAATGGCTTTGTCAAACAAACACTTGTTCAATGAGTCTTCGACGAAACAGATTTCCACGTGCTTCATCCCCTCTATAGATATGATCATTACTTATATAAGCATTTAAAATCTGTTCATTATCATCAACGAAATTTAAATCGCCATCTCCAATCGCCATGTTGTGCAGTACAGCAGCTGCAATGATAATATGTGGTACTTTCGAAAGTTTCATTCGCAACCCATATTTAAGAATAGGAAATCGACGTTTCCACTGTCCAAACATCCTTTCAATAGTAAATGCGTGTTCGAATATGAGCATGGTTATAACGCCGTTCTCCATCGTTGTTTACTCGAAGTAATGGGGTCAGGAGATATGGAGAACAAGGATATCCACTATCACCGAGAAGGCATCCTTGATACTGATTGCTCTCAAAACCCATAAGTAGTCGACAATTGTTCCAGATTCTTGAATCATGTATGGATCCTTGCCATCGGCTACTATATTTGTAATTCTGTATCGAGCGTCACATACAACCTGAGCATTCAAGGAATACCAGTGATGCCGATTAATATACATTGCAAGCGTTTTCTGAGAACGTTGAATAGTAGACGAACATGTGTACAATCTATTGCTCCCAGAACACCTGGAAAGTTTGCAATTCGGTAAAAATCCAACTTTGTTGAATCGACTTCTTCTTGAGATTCTGGCATTTTTATGTATGTTGAGCTTAACGCTGCAATCGCATTCGAAATCCTCACAATAATTCTGCACACAGTGGATGGAGAAAATCCATGAATATCACCAACCTCATGGTAAAACTGATCGGTGGCCAAGAATCGAAGGAAAATGAAAGTTGCAGTTCTGGAGATACTGCGAAGCTTCGAAGGGTAGGAGATGCGATGTCTGCCCTGATTTGAGAAATCAATGAGTTCGCGCATGATTTCGTCAATCTATAGCGCAGACGGAAATTTTCCTCGTCGTAACAATCGAATGGGTTATGTCGATCTCGGAATACACGCTCCCTTCTCAGGGCACGTATCATTAAGACATAACCTGCCATCTCGAGCAGCGACTAAAGAAACTGATCGCATTTGACTTCACTAGCAGAGTTATACCTACCGTCTTGAGGGAGTAAATCTGGGTAGTAAATATATTGATTTTGTAGAGCTACTACCGGGCGTTAAGAAATTGCTCCTCCCGAGTAATCCCGGTAGTAACTAACACCGCATCGTGAAAGCCACATGAGAGTAAATTTATTGATTCTCAACAAGTTATTACCGAGAGTAAGCTAATACCGCTTCGTGAAATCGGCCCTGAATGTTTAGCAGTGCATTCGAACGAGGCCATCTTTTTCAGTACGCTCAGTTCCTCGTTCATTTGGCAATTTTGGTCGTTCATTCAATTCGTCGTTTATCTTAATTTTGCGCTAAGGCGTTCGCTCAGGCGTTCGTCTATTCGCTCAGTTCTTTTCCGTTCACTTGGCAAGATGGCCTATTTATGTGCTTGTCTGATTTTCGCTAGATAAGGTAACTGCGCTTTCCGCCTGTATTTAGTATCCCATTTAAAATCCAATGCTTCACACGATTGTTTATTATTCTGCCCTTAATCATTCTGTCATTTCATTATCATTATATAACTGCAAAATAGGCGAAGTAGACGATCTACATGAATCTCAGAAATATTTTATTTGTATTTGAAACCACATTCAGCATCAATTACTGTCGCATCGTCACCATTACATGTAAGTCTAACCTATATTGTTTTGTCAGAAGGCAACCTATAAAATTAGTGCTAAATTGACCGCGGAAGTAATTAAATTGCTAACTATTCTCGCCAATACGAAAACCAAATCTTAGAGTTCTCACCACTAATTTGAATAGATGAATTGTGAAGATCAATTATTGCCGACTTTTCAAAACTTTTCAAGGCCTATAAACTTTGACCACTTTTGAAAGGAGGTAATTTTTCTTATTTTTATCTGATTTTTCTCTTATCGAAAAATGAGAAATGCATTGTGATTTAGCCCACAGCAATTCTATTTTCTGTCGTAAGTGTTATGGCATGAACTTCTCTTCTTGATGTGTGGAATCGAAAAGTGCATGGTGTTAGGAACATAAGATAATGCTCAAAATTTAAAACTAAATACGCACTTTTCTAAATTAAAGTTAGCGACTTTGTGAACTCATTGGAAAGCATGCGTCATCAACTTGTAAAAACCTTATTTGATTATTCCAAATTTCAAAATACCCAACAGGCAACTGAAATCAGAATATGTGTAAACAAATTTCACATTGCTTACTCGCATATCTTGCACATATTTCATTGACATTTCAGATTTTGCCGGATATCGAATTCACGTAGTCATATATTCGGAGTGAATTTGCTAAAAATTGTAACAAATCCATATTCATGTAATGATTCAATTTTCCTTGGACAATTTTCCATTTGCACTCTGGCGGGTGCAATTGACCCCTGATTTAAGAATTTAAAATTGTTAATAAATTTGGCATCAGAAAATCGTTTACGACTAATGACTAAAATTATGAAAGAAGCACAAAATGTCTCAGTCCAAGATTTGAAACTAGCAACAAATGACTCTCAAAGCATCTTACTTTCATTTGTTTTGATGCACCTGAAGTTGAAATATCTGATGTTAACAAAGAAAACGACAGGATTAAAAAGAATTAGAACTGGTTCTTTCTTTCCCGACACCACACTCCAGTGCGAATTCACTCAATTGGTACAATCAATACCAAGACCATTTTCCAATATTGACCTCCGTAGCTAGCAAGCTACTTTCTATTCAGCCGACCAGTGCACCGTCAGAGCAAGTGTTTAGTATCGCTGGGACACTGTTCCAGAGAGATCGAATGGCTTTGAGATCCAATATCGCTGCCAAGATTCTCTGTATGCGTCTGAATGAAACGTAATTTTTTGAATGGTTGACTTTGATTTTGCTACTGCAGTCACTAATAATTGTGTCTAATTAGACATGATGATGTGTTTGATCCTTGTTTTGAGCTTCATGTGCTTCTTCTTCAATAGTTCTGAAATTGCTCCAAAAATTAATAAAGATGTATCTTGCCGTATTTTCAATGCTCTTAAACCACAAACGGATATCGGACTGGTGATACTTGCAGAAGTACCGGTATGAGAAAATAGGGTAAAACAAAAAATATAACTAAAAATGAGAGTACAGATGCCACTGATAATTTTTGATAGGCCAAGCACGCATTTTTTAATAAAAATGTCGAAAATGGTCGTTGGGTCGCTTTGTCACAGTACGGCAGAGTTGTTAATAAATATCAAAAGACGCCATATGACATTTTTCAGGCTTGCTATGAAGAAGTGCAATTGAAAACCTTACAGTCACCGGAATGGTGGACAGTAAACGAGCGATAGGTAGCAAAGACTACATGCGCCATTTGTGAATACGACATTAAAAGAGTACAATCAAATCCGCCATTAGTGCTATTTTAGCAACAAAAATATAAATAAAAATAAAAAAGCTGTTTTTTACAATCAAAGCTGTCCGTTGCGATCACACTTGCACATAATTGACGGTAATTGCGGTTGCAGCTATGCATAATTGCTCCTCACTTGCGCAAAATTTCCTGTGCGCAAGTGAGTTGCAATTTGTTGTAAGTGGTAATTGCAGCAAATCTTGCCATAGCATTGCAGACATTGCGGTGCAAGAATACTGCAATTATCTGCAAGTGTAGTTGACCAGTGCAACTACATGCACTAAGTAGCTTCTTACTCCGCTAAATTCACAACATTAGTCATACAGCATGATGACTTCCAAATTCGTCACTCAAAGTCATGTTTGTACAAGAACAAAGGATTACAGAAGACAATGGCAATTATCGCTACTAAAATCGCTACTTTTTTACGATTACAGTAGACTTTGAGCATTATAATGTGCATGTAGACTAATTCTTGTATAAACTTGGACGAGCCCATGTAATTTTACGTTTTTGATGTAATTTTTTCCGAAAATTGAAGAATGGAAGCTAGGATTCATGATCACTACTTGATTTTAATAAGTTTTCAGGAAACGAGATTGCAACCACATGGTCATCTGCATTTGCTGTTTAGCATGTTTTATGTTGACTCTTGTTTAGCAACTGACATCTTCAATCACTTTTTGTGAGAATCCAACATCAGAAGCTTATTGAACTTCCGGTTCAAGTTGGGTCGAACGAGAAGAGTCTATAAATCAAAAAAATAATTCGAGTGCCTTTTGCCCACCGATTCGAATTTTTCTCGAATCGAATTCGAATCGAATTGAATCTCAAAGTTTCACAAGTCCCTAATTAATTGGTAGCGACCAAGTTAAGTTGAAATTAAAAGATTGCTATTCGAAGTAATCAATCCTTCGCCCTTCGTGGTAGGTTCCGAAGACGGTAATCATTAAGCTACATCATGCATGAGATGAGTCAATTGAGGAAACGTCAATAAGTCAATAAATGTTTATTTCCAAATACTTTGGGAAACATGGAAAAATATGGGGAACATGTGTGTGAACAAAAACATTCGTGTTTCAAACACAACTATTGAAACTCAGACATCAAAAGTACATTTCAAGCGTGCGGTCAATTTCAACAATAAAAGAAATCGTATTCAGGAATGAGAGGAGAAAAATTTGCTTCTAAATGTCATTCAGTTTGTGTTCTCTGTAGTAGACTGTCGCAACTCTTTAGCTTTTTGAAGAAATTTAGCAATGCATTTAAGATTATTTGGAATATGCGTGTTCATCAATTTGTAGAACTCAGTTGTACTTTTGCAGTGGCATAATATCGGTGCTGGTTCCTGTCGTAATTTCTGATATCTTGAACATTCAATCATAAAATGATGCAAATTTTCTACCCCTGAATCACTGCATTGCTCACATCGACGTTCTTCATACCTCAAACGATTTCCATAAATGCCGGTGATAACTTCTAAGTTGTGGTTTAATGCTCTATACTTGATATTGATATTGATGTAGTTATAATCGATATCAACATTTAGATATGACTTAATAGTATCGTCAAACAGACATAACTCCAAATAATTTAGCCCAGAATGGCTGTTTTTTGCTGAAGACATCCACTGCTCCCTATGATAATCAGCTAATCGACCTTTTGTAATCCTTAAATATAATTGTTTATCAACAATGAACTGTGTATCCCATAATTCAGATAGGCTGAGTTTTGTAAGCAATTGCTTTATTCACCAGCACCATGTGTATGTACTATCGTGTCCGTTTGAAATAATATTTGAATAAATCGCCTTGTATGCTTCCTTTATGATGCTTCTGTCATCGCTTGTAATGATTCTTATCCAATGACATATTGCTGATTTATAAAAATGAAAACTCATTGGATGTATTCCAAATTCACCTATGAGACAATAATTTGGAGTATTCCGCTTTAAATGATGATACCTTTTATAAAATTGAAATTGCAGTTGATCTAAACTTTTTAAATTATTAAAGAAACAAAATTCTGCACAGTATTTTATCTCGATAAAGTCAGCATTTCAAATGTATTTTTTAGAATATCTCCACTAACTTGGCCAAATTCTCTAAGCTGTTTAGCTGTTAAATATGCAGCTTGTTTACCTTTAGCCGTTAATTGTTCCAAATGGCATTTATTATTTTTTGATATCCACATTCCTAAGTATCTGTATTTGTCAACAACTTCAATGGACACCTTTCTGTTATTAAATTGATATCTAATTTACTCAATTTAGCGCTGATATTATGAGTCATAATCTTAGTCTTGTCATAATTGATGCTGAGTCCATTTTCTGAACAAAACTTGTAAAGCGCTACAATTTGATTACTCAAGCCACGTTTGCTCTTACTCATTAACAGTGTATCATCAGCATATATGAGTAATGATACCTCGAAATCAAATATTTTTATTGGGTCAAATTTGCTTTTGCCAGCATCTAAGATATGAATTAAATCATTTATATAAATACTAAATAAAGTTGGCGATAACGCGTCACCTTGGGGAATTCCATTCTCAAGTTTGAAGGATTGTGTCTCGTTGGCATCAAAAAGTACTTTGTATTCTTTGTTTATGATAGTCTTAACTATCAATGATATAAGGCTTGCATTTAGGTATCAGACGCTTCAATTTAACAATCAATCGCTTTTTGGGAATAGAATCAAACGCTTTCGATAAATCTACGAAGAACAAGAACAAAGGGCGTTTCATATTTTTGTAAATTTGCATGACTTCTTTGATAATTAATATATTATCCAATGCAGAACTTCCTTCTTTGAAACCGGTTTGATTCTTCTCTATAACTTCATTTCTAAGCAGCCAATCATTTAGTCGTGCATTAATTATTTTTGTTAGAATTTTCTCTATACAAGATGATAGATTAATAAACCTTTATGAATTGGGATCATTTTTACTTCCTTTTTTAAATATTGGGGAAATCCAAATACTATTCCAAGGGATTTCATCAGGTTTGCTTAACACGTCATTATATATTTTTTCCAGAGTTTCGACTGTTTCGTTTTCACATGACTGTAATACTTCGTAGACAATTTTGTCTGGACCACTTGTTTTCCGTAGCTTTGCTTATTTAAGAGCATTTTTTATTTCAGTTTGTGTTATTCTACTATCTAGATGATCAATGCTTAACCAGGCTTTAGAAATTTTTGGTACATATTCATGAGATATATCTATGTTTCTTGACAGCTTGGAGTCGTTGCTTATAATATGGTTAACGAAATTCTGAAGCATTTAACCTACATTTTCTACGTTTCAGCCTTGCGATATCCTTATTTTCATTAATTAGCTGCCAATATCGTCTATGATCATGATTCATTTGTGCATTTTTCAAATGTATTAGCCTATTTCGCTTTTCTTTTCTTCTATCCACTTTTACAATTTTATTCAAAATTCTTTTACTTTCCATCAGTCGAATGAGATTTTCATTTTGTAGAGAATTGTTTCCAGCGAGATACATTTCTTTTATGATTTTCTCTAAATTCTCGTGTCTCACTTGATAGAACTACCTTTCGATTTTGATTTTTAGTGTTCATTATACATGATGAATTAATCGCATTTAATTCTTTATAAATAGAAATAACTGACAAATTATTTTCCAGAATTTTTTTATTCAAATTTTCACATTGTTTTGTAAACTTTTCATTATCAAAGCAGTCAGAAACATCGTTTGTCCATTTATATGGTTTTATCAATTTGTTTCTATGACACTTTCGATTAGAAAGCTGCTCCTGTTTCGTAAACTCCGATTTCAATTCAATTTGAAATTTGATTTGCATTGGGGAGTGGTCCGTATAAACAACTGGCTCCATTATTTGAAAATAAGTAAGATGATTTATCATCGATTCAGATAAAAGAAGGTAATCAATCACGGATTTCCGTACTTCATTATTTTGATATCTATAATGTGTGCATCTACCTTCAGAATTATTTTCCAATCTGCCATTTGCAATTATCAGAGAAGTCTCATTGCAAAAATTTATTAAGTCCCGGCCCATTGTGTTTATCATTAAGTCGTCTGATTTTCTATCAGATAGTCCCAAGTTGGAATAATTGGTTTCATTACCAATTCTACCATTGAAATCGCCGATCATTATGATGTTTTTCATTTTAAATTGAGTCATGTATTGTTCAATATTTTCGTATAATTCTCGGTCTTTATAATTTGAATCGCGATTGTCCACATAGCAAACAATCAAGAATAGATCCTGCAGATTATTCCAATATGTGCTACTTAATTTGAGTATTTGTAAATTACCTTTTTCTTTAACCAAATTTTCAACATCTGGCTGTGAAATATTATCAATCTCTTTTAACGAATATCGAAACACCTTTTATATTTCTCCCACGATTATTATTTTTTTCTACATTTGTGTGAAAACTGGAGTAATTTCCTTGCAGCGATTGTTCATTGTTAACATTTAAGTGGGTTTCCGTAAGACATATGATATCAGCATTTTGTGTATCCTGTAAGAAATCATTATTTCTAGTTTTATTCTCATTCAATCCGTTTATATTTACATAGAACAATTCTACATTCATAAATTTTCGTTGTCCTCTTTCATCCTTTCCTATTATTTCATCCTCCCCTTCCTCCAACTTATCAAAAATATTGATTATTATCGTAGTTATTACGTGCTGAGTAATATGCGTGTCTGTCATCATGTGTTCTGTAGTGATTGTTTGGTTGTTCTTGATGATTTGGTGCTGCATGTCTGTTTCGGTCATTAAATTGATTATCTTGCCATTGGAAATTTCTGTTTTCATAATTTTGTTGATGTGGTCTACCATTTGTTCGCTGTCCATAATAACGATTTCTTGGAATTCTTCGTTCATTTGTCCATTCATAGTGTCTGAAGTTTTGCCTGTTTCTTCGATATATTATTGGTCTTTGATGTACTATCGGCCTTGCGACATAGCGGTTGGTGTTGTACCAGCAATACCACGATATATGTCCACGTCTTCCACAAATGTAGTCTTTCTGGATTTTGATGTCGATGCTGGGACGTTTGATGGACCTCTTGTTGTTGAGCTTTGTTATCTGCTTGGATTTGTCGATGAGTTTGCTGTTCATTTCGTAATGGTTGGTCACGTAGTGCAGATGCTGGAAGGAATTATGCATAGCGTGCATTTGGTGGACTCAATTGTACAGTTCGGAAACGGTCTTCATGCAAAGCCTTTACAGTTGAATGCATTTCATCGATGTTATCACTTATTTTTCTTATTTTCAAGTTAATTTCTTTCAAGGAGTTGTCAATATCTTCAATTGCATCATCTTTATTTGTATCATCGTCATCAGTTACTTCGTTTTCATCATCAATTTCCTCACATTGGTTTGTTTTTGCTCTGGTCGTGTTGATTTCCGCAAACCGAGCTTGAATGATGTCTGCTTTGAGCTCTCTAATCTCCGTATCATTTTCTTTCATCTGTAGTTCGTAGGTCTCAATCGATTTCAGCAGATCCTCTCTTTCTCGCATGTGCTTTTTCTTTAGCTTTTCCATCTCGGCTTCATAATCGTGTTTTTGGCTGTTCTGTTGATTTTGATGTGATTCAATATGTTTTGTAATGTTTTGAATGTCTGTAGGATAGCTGTTGTACATACAAGTTTCACACGTGTACTTGCGCTTTGTTTTTAGATATTTAACAAATTCATATGATGGAAGGCTAGTACAACATGAATGAAAGAGTATGTCACATTTATCGCAAACCACATGGATGTCCAATTCAGATATCACACTTTTGCACACTCCACATCGTCGATCGCCTGATTCCGCTGGAGATATCGGTTGTGACATAATCATATCGTATTTACACAAAATTTAGATTAGATTTCTATGTACAATAGCAATGAAGAATGCAAAGTCACTGATATCTTACCTATTGTCTAGGTAATTCCTAGACAAATCAATACAAAGTTCAATAGAAAGTCTGGACGGTTGGCGTGAAATTGCTGCTTCAACAAAGACAGTGAAGTCCGCTCACGAAGTTCAACACGATAGGGGGTTGTGAATAAATGAAAAAATAGCTACAAAAAAGCAAAACGTTAGAAAACTACAACAAAACTGACACCAAACGACTAGAAATGCAACAAGGATTATTACAGTACCAAAAACTACGAAAAACGGTCATCTACAACTATGATTATAGTGAAAATTCGACTAAATAACAGGAGCTACTGAAAACACGACCGCACGCTAACATGAATGACGTCTGTACCCTCCTCAATGCCTCTTGATGATCTTATAAATCTAGCAATCCAATGTGCTACCGTTGACTTAAGCACCTCGTTTAATGTATTGATTTCCTAAGACAGTGATTGGTTGATGTTTTCGCATCTACAATTTTGACCAAAGGTCAGGGCTCAGCCAGAAAGTATTTCTACGTAAGATAAAAAGAATGCATGCATTGAAAGATGATTTATCTTATTTTTCCATTACCATTACATGCACAATGCCAGAGTTTTTGTCCCAATTCTACGACCACATCAAACCTCGATGGTTTTAGATTTATTGTGACTTTTACCAGGGCTGTGGAGCCTATGACTTCTGTCAACGTCTCTGGCTGCGACTCCGCAGCCCAGCCATGCTATGACAGGTTCCGGCTCCGCAGCCCAAATTTACATGTTTGTACCTTTATATCCCAATGATGCATCTTTCGACTGTCAAAGTTTCGAGCTTGTGGCTTCCTAAAAGACTGAATCCTAAAATTCATCTTGCTGCTTATGATGATTTCAACAAATTTCTGTTTGCTTCTTTGAATTATGCCTGCGACATTTTGGGTGAAAATTTAACTATTTTGTATTTTCCTACTTACGATATGCCACAAAATTCAAGTAACAAGGGTAATACAAATGACTTTAACACAATGAATTTAAATGATTGTTTTCTTTTCAGTTTTTGATTTTTGAGGCACCAGATATATGTCAACAGTAGCTCATGATTTCATTCTTATAGCGAGCAGAGTGGCATTGCATGATTAAGCATGTGGATTTAGAATAATTTTCGTACATACGGCAGGACACTATTTATTTGAGGACATTTTTACATGTTATTGATGCATGTATGACATTCAAATTCTGTTGAGCAGATAGTAGCATGGATTCTAAACAATTTTTGCTTCGTGCATTGTGACTTATCAATATGACTAACTTAATTTTGTAGGACTTATAGAGTTGAAATAATAATGACATTTTACAGTATATTCTGAACTTTCGCATCGCTGTTTTATAAGCAAAGCAACGCAATTTCAGAGTCTTGAAAGATATTTGATTTTCATAAACCTACACCTGTTATAAGTAAATTTCAGAAGTATTTGGCACTAGAATTTTATTGTTTCTATTTAGAATCAGTGAATTTTCTGGATCAGTGAATAAGCATCATGCAGAGAGTGGGATTTAATAGAATAATATAAGAATTGCTTTATGTGCCTCGCAGAATACGGCGAGCACATCACAAAAAAATTCAGCATGCATATGTATGTGCATAGTTGAAAAATGCGTGCAATAAAATAAATCAAAGTCATAGATCAGGAACAGTATTTTAAAAAATAAGAAGAGTATCAGCTTGTCTTCGTCTTCGATCGAGTAGCTGATGCATTCATCAGAAACTTCTTGAATATATCATAATCCTTCATTTGTGAAAGAAAACAACAAGTCCGAAATGTTCCACAAGCAACATTTCAAGAGAATCGGCATCTTCAACATAATTTTTTTTTTCTTATCAAGATGCGCATTGATGGTGCATTGTCTGTAGAACTCTTACAGGGCTTGAGCAAGGATCCGATAACTACATGCGTGATCCGAGAGCCGATTGGTAATGACCCGGGATCCGGTGTGATCCAGTAATGAAATTTATGCCATCAATTGTTCAATGATTACAATCAAGTACTTTATCTTAACTATTTACATTTTGTAGACAAAAAGCACCATATTAATCTTCAATGCAAATTTATAGGGGCCTATATAGGGCATAATCTGCAAAACTAGTAATCGTGAGATACTATCGTGTGATAGGTAGGCCTTTTCGTAATTTCAGGTAAGTAAGTATTTTCGGTCACTATACATAACAAATGCGCATTGCCATTATTCGGGATCCATACAGACTAAGTTGTCCAAAGCATAATGGTAGTAGAGTAATCAGAATAATAAGACTAACAAAGAAAAAAGTAAATGGCTTCTTTATATTGAATGTTTGAAAGTTTTTGAAGCTATTTATAGGTCTAGATTTAAAATGAACATAATGCTAATTTCAATTCAATACATCAAAAACGTAGCTACATAAATAGCAGTGAGTTATTATGGATGAGGAAGACGACCCCCCTCACCGATTCAATCTAGCTTTCTGTTGCCTTCTTTGCCGTTTTAAATCATTTATGTGCTAGCCCCAAATTCTTTATTTTGATGACTGAAAGTATTTGAAGAATGTTAGGTAATGTAATATGCGTTGTCCTAGTTATTAAAATATCCTCAATTAAAAATAATATTCCAATTCTTTGGTAGTCTCATACACAGTACGTGCACCTTATATTGTAAGTCCGATATCTATTCTGTAACACATAATTGACTTTTCATAAAAATCATATGTATTTCGAAAATGGCACCAAATCTGGTTTAACAAATTACGGAGAATTCATCTCAATTTGATTCAAAATTTTTTAATACTAGTACAAATAGACGTGTAAATCACCTAATAATTACCTACAGGGTAACTGAAAGTAGAAATTTTCGCCACTGAATACTCGAATTTTCCCCCGCTTTATACTGAACTCCGACTATTTGAGCATTGCCCAATCAACATCGAACTTGAACCGCTCGCAAAACTCACACGAACGCTAATCATAAGCAATCTTTTTAATCGCCAAAGAAAGAAATAACAGGCTCATAGCAGCATATCAATCAGTTGTATCAAAGGTACTTATAGTATAGGGAAATCTGCTTCCTTCCATATTAAAACTTTAAAGTAACAGTGGAATTCATTATGTGTCTGATTTCAGTTCCAAACATAGATTTTTAGTTTTTAGGTTCAGGGGAGTAAAAACTACGATAAAGTTACCGGATCATCAGATCGGCTTATGCCCATGATCCGGAGCCGATCTGATAACAAAAGGTCGTGAATACGAGTCGATCCGATAACGGATCATGAGTCAGAAAACAAAAACACTGACCGAAGACCACAGCTTGTCTACAACAGACAAATGTAATGTGATTGAAATTGAGCATGTGAAACTTCCTGGTATCATCCTGGACGCAAGACTGACTTTCACGAAGCAAGTTGCTAAAGTTATCAAAGAGTGCAAGAGGCGACTAGCGCAATTGAGATGTCTAAGCCAGTCTAAACATGGGGATGCAAGCCGACATTACTGAGAACGAACGATGCATGTCACCTACATGTATATCTGAAGTGTTATTGAATACGGATAGGATATTCGGGGAGAATTAACCTCCAAGGCGAACAGAAGGAAACTTGAAGTGATTCAGAACTCGACAGCAAGAGTAATTACAGGATGCATGAGTGCAACTAGGAACGAATATTTGCTACTTGAAGCTGACTTAACACCAATTGTAATAAGGTTCCGGAGTAATGCTGCTAGAAGATTGGAGAGAATGAAGCGAATGCCGGATGAGGATCCTCTCATGAAAATCGCAACAGCGATTATACCGAAGCATCGACGTGTAAGACGTAGAAATTGGAGAATGGCACCAAAGAACTTCACAAGCAGAATAATAGCGAATGATATAGAAAAGATATTGATCACGCTTCCATATGCACCATGGAATAGTGAAGGCAGTGAGAAGGGCGAGTTTTTCCACTAATAGAAGATAGCATCAAGAGACAAGAGGGTGAAGATAATCCTAGGAGACGGAAGGAAACGACACTCAAAACACTTAGAAAAAGAGGAGAGTTTGATCTGGAAATGCGGTCGGATCGCTCGGTAAAGAATCAAAAGGGTGGAGGGGCTGCTATGATTTACATAAATGGAGTCGAAGATCCACTGACAGTTGTGAAAGCTGATGCCGGGAAACTGGCATCCAGATCGGAGTTGACTGCAGGCCGCAGTTGCATTACTGACCAAAAAGTAATCGATGGATGTAAGACATTTTTGATCTGCACAGACTCACAATCATCGCTCACAGTATTGATGGCTGGATCTCTTGCAAAGCAAGATTGTATGCAAGCTAATGTCTGGAAAAAATCCTGAAAATAGTGGAACATTTGGACACCGTCATATTCCAGTTTGCTTCAGCTCACTGTGATATTGAGAAAAATGAAAGGGCGAACTTAGCTGCCAACGAGTCTGTGCACTCAGAGACCGGGGGAAATATCGGATAAGAAGCAGCTGAGGCAGCAAGTAAAAGAAAAATGAACGAAAAATGGACAACCGAACTAAGACAAGATGCGATAAAAGCCAGGATGCTTGGAAATCAAACAACACAGTTGAAATACAGATATCAACTCATTTGTCTCAGTGTCATTTTTCAAGTGATGTCTGAAAGAGCCGATCATACTTTAGTATTTGATATTGTAAAAATGCATTATCATTTCTCTAATTTTAGGCAACGATATATTTCAGCTACTTTCCGCAGCTGTCGTCCAGCCTGACAATATGTTACTGGAATGAAGTCAACCACTTTAGTAGTTATAGTATGTGCTGACAAATTGTATCTCATCACACGGTTGACTTGCTCAGTTAACGTTTTGAGTTCTCTATCTCTGTCACCATCTGGCGTTACGTTTCTCATAAGCAGAAAACATAAGCCAATTGCAATCTCCCCTCACCGCAAGCATTTTGAGAGAAAATTACAAACCAGAGGTTAGTCGTGTAAAATGGCGAAAATTCTTCACAGGTGAGTTACTATAAGGCCCGTTCATCATATTTGCCCTTTATGCCACTGCTCGTCGATTCACTAAAAGAATAGGTTCAATTTATGCTATCCCTTCGCTAAACAGCTATAACATGGACTACTGAATTTTCATAGCTAAAATCGATCATTTGCTTTGCTCTGCCTGCGTCCAAAAGTTTACAAAACTCACTTCTATGTTTTCCTACAGAAAGCAAGTTCTACTTGATTGTTTGATCATGCTAGATGTAATTTCAATTTTAAGATGAATTGAATCTCATTAATGCAAATGTAGTGTTACAATTAGCCTATATCGAATGACGTAAATGATAAAAATTCTTTTTAATAATATACTGTTGTAATTCTAGTAATTGATTATAAATTTCATTGAATGAATTGATAGAGTGATTGATTAAATCACCAATGTTATATTATGACTGCTATCTTTCTATGTTAGTGGTAGATAAATGAAACTGGAGTTAAAACACCGACATTTGTACTTCTATATGATTGCAGAGTAATAAACTAATTGATTTGATGAAATAAGAAGCTCTGTAAGTGGACTGTGAGTCTTCTAAGGAGATTAGATACATAGAAAAAATTGTCTGTCTAGTAAGAAAAAGGTTGCTTAAGACAAGATAACCAGCATCAAGTCTTAGACACAATGACTGAAGCGCACCCAAGCGTACTAATAAACTAGCTATCATTGGAACGAAATATAATGTAGATTTGAAAATTCGAATACCGAACACGTTTACGATGAAGCGTACCGATTAATCAGAAAATTCTTTCAGACATTTTGCATCTTGTATCTTGTCAAGGCTCAAGATACTGTACAGCACATACAAGTACATGCACTGTACAATACTGGGCAGAATGCTTTCTGTCCGTGTATGATATACGAGTATATGCGTAAAATGACTTGTGCATCATGCAAACAACATATATACATAGTACATACTTGTGCTTTTACGATATTGTCACGTGAACACCTTCTTGTAGGCCTAGATATCTAGGTCATCTGCATCGAATTCTTGGCTATAATTTTGCATTATAAATTCACCTTTGTTTGCCAGTAAGGGTATCCAAAACTCAAAAGTTCAAAGGTGACACAAAACTTTTTTGTTGATTGACAAGTGTTGATCTAATTCAATTTATGATTGAATTAGCACTGTCACATTATAAATTTCAGCAATTGATAAATGTCGCAACCAAATGTATTTTTTTGGCAGAGGCAACAATAGAGGTTGAGAATAATACATTGTGTACATGGTTGGGCTGGAATTTGGCATTTTGAAGATGTTTCAAAGTGCTTTAAAGATCTATTGATTTTTATTTTTTTGTGGATTTGGTTTGTATTTAATTCCAGTATTTTGAATCGCTTTCTTCAATTAAACAAACCTATTGAATGAATCGGTGACCTCCAAATTTGGTTTGATCCGTGAAATAACTTGTAATGTGAGCATCATACCATTCGCAAGTTCACTATGTCATATGTTTGCATAGTGAATCGATGATCAACAATTCGGTTCGACAGCAACTCAATTTCTTGGCAGTATTTCAAATATTTCGCATCCGCCTGGCTCACTTGCCTTAATTTGCTCTCCCTTGAATGCCATCCAACAAACGAACTGTATCATACCTACCAGTCAATCATGGCTTAAAAACATGCATAGTTGTAAATGAGTTACAGATGCATATTTCACAATTTGCGTCATTATTTCCAGTTCAAAATGTCTCTAAAGCTGTCTGCATGTGGGAAACATCGAGAAAAATGTTTGCACCATCAAATGGATGCTAAAAAAGAATTATCGCTTGTTATCTGAACCTAGTCTTGAAAGGATAAACTGCGATCTCAATTTTTCAATATCGTGTAAATTCCATGGGGACAAAATCATATTTTGGTTAAAGCTCTGATTTGCATTTCGGTATTAAATGATTCCTGATCTAGCGAAATGACAACAGTCGCACGTAAGCGTCTGTCGCTCATTTAGTTAGAATAGCAAGTGTAGATGACTTGCTTGGTTGTGGATTCGGGCGTTACCAGTGCCACATTTCGTGTAAGGCAATTTGATTCAGAATTTATCCATTGCATTCATTTTACATCAATAAATTTCCATTTCCAGACGCAATGAATAGCACGATTGTTTTGTGCTGCTGTAACTATGAGGATTCTCAATGTTGAATGGATGGTTGTTAATTTAGATAGAAGATAAATAACTTCAGGAGTTATTCCATTGAATTAATGAAACCAAATACAGATGTTCTGGAGCCCTTCCAAAATTTAAAAGTCACATACATCAATAAACTCAAATAAATTGATTTCCACAGATTTGACCAACTTTTTGATATTTTAGAAATCTACTTTCTTGAGAAATAACATTTTATCAGATATATGAATTATTGAATATTACCTACATTTTATCAGATATACAGTATATGAATTAGAAAATTGAATCCTCTTATGATATATGCATTCTGAAAACTAAAGATAGTACGCTTGTCATGAAATATTGACCAGGGATCATCAAAAATTGATTGCAGTTTAGAAGCTCATTCCAATCAATTAATTGAAATTGCAATTACAGAGCAATCAATTAATTGACATCAATCAATATGTAGGTCGAAAAATCCTATAAGAATAGATTGGACACCTCGCAGATGGCTGGCCTTGACATTGTTTGTAGCAGTTGTTGGATAATGAATGAACTCCTAGATATTAGAAACGTGTGCGCGTGTCGCGTCCTGATATCAAAGACAGGCTTCTGGCGAGTAATGGGCTATTGTGAAGCAAACATTGTCCAGATGCTAGAATTCTCTGTGCCACCTTCTTCATGATCAAGTGCCACGTGTCTGCTAAGTCCTTCAGTCGATGTAAAAGAGATATAAAAATTATCCACTGAGTATCTGAATGAAGCATGCCTAATTTTAGCATAATTGTGAACAAATACATAAAGCAGAATTTTTTTTGAGCAAATAACATTTTGTAATAGGAACTTGAGGCAAGCAATTAATTGACATGCGAAATTGATGCAATTAATTGATAATTGAAATATCTTGCCATCAATTAACTGAAATTAGAAACTGAGCAATCAGTTAATTGACATTGAAATTATTGTGCAATCAATTGCACGATATCAACTGATTGAAATTCAATTAATTTTTGATAATCCCTGATATTCACTATACGTCTCGATAATTCTTCACTGGTCCTTATTTGACCAAACATAGGGTATACTATTCTAGCAGCAACATTTGTAATCGGCCAAACAGTAAACAGACGTGTTACAACGGACTTCATTCTGACATCTGCAACTGTCAAGGCTCAAGTTCGAACTTAGACACTGAAAAATGCTCATGAAGTCTTAATAAGCCGAATTCCATGTGTAGCCTGTGTTTAGCCTATATTTCAATAGTAGTCAATAAAGGAAATCGAAATTCTGGTAGATACAACAAGAACACGATAACGCAATGTCGATTGAACACAACCATGTAAATAGGACTAGCTGCTGATAGTTGACTTCCCGAAGTTGCCTATCGAAACAGGAAATGTAAAATGAATCTTTTGTCTCATTCCACTATTATTTCCGCATATTTTGTTGCCATTACAATTCTTTCCATTATCTGTTGCACATTCTATTTTCGATGTATATTTTTCATTTGTCAATCTGTATCACTACGTCGATATAGGCTATATGTATAGGCTATACGACGTGGTAATTGTGAAATTTCGACTGATTTAGTGGGTTGTGAATATTTAAGTAAATATTAGTACTCTTTGGCACTGTTTAGTTGATTGTGAGTTATGAATAAAGGTTTGACCTTCTATATGGTGATTTTAAGAATCTTCTAGTGTTTCAATCAAGTAATCGGCACACACGTCGTGTGCTCCCATGCATCACTAGGATGATGATAATGTTGTCATTTTCTGGACACATTTTCTGGTTGGCCTGTAAGCGTATGCGCTGATTTGCAAGCATATAGGGTTGGTTAGCCATAAAGCTCAGGCCCATTTAGAAGTATATCTGCGTACACGTGAAGTTATCAAAATAGTTGTTTAGATTCGTCATGCAGGCCTACCGTATACACCGTACTAGTATGCGCATCAGATAAAAATGTATGTCGGTATGATGCTTTAGAAGACAATGCTATGTCTACAGTTTACACATCTGTAGACAGTTTTATATACACTTCATGTTTTTATATGATAAACATATGGTGTTAGGGCTTCGTTGTGCTTCTGACACTTACGAAATCATTCTAACATACTATATAATCTACTATATAACGCAGTCGGAGCCATCTTTAGAATTCGGGATCCATGCAGACTAAGTTGTCCAAAGCATAATGGCAGTGGACTGAGCAGAATAATAACTTGAGCAAAGAATAAAAAGTGAATGCCTTCTGTATGATGAATATTTGAAAGTTTTTGAAGCTATTTTTGAAGCTATCTAGGTTTAAAATGAACATAATGCTAATTTCAATTCAATACATCAAAAACGTAGCTACATAAATAACAGTGAGTTATTATGGATGAGGAAGAGGACCCCCCTCACCGATTCAATCTAGCTTTCTGTTGCCTTCTTTACCATTTTAAATCATTTATGTGTTAGCCCCAAATTCCTAATTTTTGATGACTGAAAGTATTTGAATAATATTAGGTAATATACGTTGACCTAGTTATCAAAGTATCCGCAATTTAAAAAAATATTCCAATTCTTTGGTATCCTCATACACAGTACGTACACCTTGTATTGTAAGTCCGATATTTATTTTGTAAGACAGAAAGATTGTTCATAGAAATCATATGCATTTCAAAAATGGCACCACATATAGTGTAGCAAAATATAGAAATCCGTTAACAAGTTACAGAGAATTCATATCAATTTGATTCAAATTTTTGTAACACGAGTACAAATACACGTGTAAATGGTCTACTAAATACATACAGGTAAGTGGAAATTATCCGTAAATGAAAACCACTGGAAATCATTATATGTCTAATTCCAGTTCCAAACATAAACTTTTGACTTGGTTTACTGGTTCAGGAGAGGAAAACCTAATATAAAGTTATCGGATTATTTACCGGATCATCGGATCGGCTCATGCCCATGATCCGGAGGCGATCTGATTACAAAAGTCATGAATATGAGCCGATCCGATAACAGTTATCGGGTCACTGCCGATGATGGATGATCAGGCTCACCCACTGAGATGGATTCGGCTGTCGCGGTCAAAACAACGCAGACAAAGCAATTTATCTGTGTGGGCTCACGCAATGCCTGCAAACCTGATGATGATGCGTAAGCATGCACGGCTGGTGAAATGCATGTTCCCCATCATGTAATATTGGGTTCGTGCTGTAGATCGACACATTCGGAGCTTTGAGCAAAAGTCTTCGACATCGCGTTTTCTTGAACGCTTTCTTTTCTTGCCCAGAGAAAATTAGTTTGTTGACGCAATCGCATTCTTTTCGAATAGTTTCAGTGATTCAATGATACTCAAGGTCCATTCACACCGGACGCGCCGCGACCTTATGTCTACCCGCTCATCTGCCGTGGTCTACCGCTATCCTCAGTGGATACCTCATATGGGTACTTTGATTGATTGTTTAAGCTGTCCAACCGTCGCACGCAGTCGAATGACGATCATTGCCTACGAAAGGCTCATGGAAATCCGACACTCTATAGTAATAAAGGACTAAATTGAACATGGACATTGAAAACAATAGTACATCGTGGACATGCGTCGTCATGACAACGGCGACTATACAATAACGGCTTCTAGTTGCGACCATAGAAAGAAACGGCAGCTTATTAGTGTACTTTGCAAATATTCATGATTACTATAATTTCTCTTTACATCTAAAAGCATTTTGATAAATTAATTTACAATAGAGGTCTAACGGCAGGTCAAGCATCTGCAACTGTTGAAGGTTTCAGCATTTGATTCTTCGTAAGATCTAGGAACATTGACCTACATCGGTGCCTGAATGATCGGCTGCAATGACCATCAAAAGCAGGTAATGTCAATTCTTGTCTCACTAACCTAGACAAAGCGAAAAATTGGATTTCTATGAATAGGCCTATCTCATTTGTCGAGTTGTCATTCTCAGTGTCAATCTGTCAATCGAGACAGAAGTGACTTATACTCAATTGCTTATTGTGGAAGTTGCTTCGATGGATCTTGGGGTTGAATCAGTGCATGCATAAACACATATTTGCGCATGTATGAGTAATAACTTATTAATTGTATTTACTGGTGTTATGACATGATGGCATGATTAAACTCTCCCCCTATTCTTAATTGCTGACCGGAAAAACTCATCAGAAAACCCTATTACTTATTTCCCTCTCAAAAAAAGAGGGAAATAAGTAATACTAGAAACCAGAATTTAATTCCTTCAATCAGTCTAAATCTTAGCAGAGATGTAAGTACAAACTTTATGTGGTCTCTTAGAATTTAGGAGGACTCTATTCAATTTAGGATGGAATAAGTTAATGAAATATCTCTCTTTAGTTTTTCGAAAAATATCAGTTCTATTATATATTTGTAAAAAAGAAAGATGATAAAGCGTCCACGGCTGCATTCATCTAAATGTTTGCTCACACTTATTTTTTGATATGCCGGGATGTTGATCTGTTCTTTGTGAATTCGACAGCGTTCTCTTAGAGCATTCCTTATTTCACCAATATGAAATTCATTACAACCAACACAAGTGATGATGTCATTCTTAGATTCTCACCAGACACCATTAATGAAAATGCTAAGTTGGTGTCATTGCGAACCTATACACTAACTCGTCCCGAAAGTGGATCCTGTTTGGATGTAATTCTTTGTAATGAAGACCTTGTATCAGAGGCTGCTGTTCATGATCCAGGACTATCCGACCACTGTATGGTTGTCGCAGCATTAAATTGCACGTGTCCAGTGATTGAGAAAAGATATTTTAAATGTCGCTCCTTCAAAAACTTTGACGCCATGAAATTTCTATCTGACATTCGTGACGCTCTTCCGGTATTCTACACATCCTCTATTTTTGATTCGATTGATGAAATGTATGACTTTATTCATTCTATATACATTGAAATATTGGATGAGCATGCCCCTTGGATAGAGATGAATGTGCGCCCCAACAGGGTTCCTTGGTATACAGGAAAAATCGCTTACGCACGTCGCCAGAAGCATCATTGGCTAAATCAAACTCCAAAAGATGATAATGGTAAAAGGGTTAAAAACAGCTATGCCTGGAATAACAAAATGTACTGGCAGAAGGTCGAACGCAGATTGAATCGCGAAGCTGCAACTGCGTTTTTCAGGAGAAAATGTAATTCTGATAAACCGAATGACTTTTATCGACTTTTTGAATCTCATATGCATAGCAGAAAAGTTAGGGATAACACGAAAATCTTGTTGATCAGTGAGAACCAATATACAGTTGATGATGAAAAAGTCATGGACCAGCTTGGGGAACATTTTTACTCATCTTGGTAGCAACATCAACAAACAAAACAGCGACAAACAACTTGACGTACTTGATGATGAAAATTGTATGAGTATTGATATCATACGTAGAGATGTTGGGACTATACTACCATTTGAATTTTCGAAAATAACAGCGAAAGATGTGGAAAATGTCATTAAGAACAAAATTAAATGTGGGAAATCAAATGGAATTGATGGTGTTCCAGCGAGAGCAGTTAAAGCTTCGAGTGTTGAATTCAGCAATGTACTCAGTTTTCTTTTCAACTGCATGATTCAATTATGTGAGTTTCCCACTGCTTTAAAACGTGGGGCATGGACTCCAGTTTTTAAAGGTGGCTCCCGTGTTGATGTAACACGATATCGTCCAGTGACTGTCCTATGTCATCATGCAAAGATTATGGAAACTGTTATGACAAGGCAATTATCGACTCATGTTCTACACATGCTATCGCCATACCAATTTGCCTATAAGAAGAACTACAGCACTGAGTCTGCACTATTGTATATGGTTGAATGCTGAAAATCTGCACTAGAGCTACGAGAACATGTCGGCATTATATCTCTCGATCTAACAGCTGCATTTGACAGTATTCCTCATTCATTGATGTTAAGAAAGCTAGAAGCCTATGGATTGTCAACATCGTCGCTATTACTCATGAAATCCTATCTTTCATCAAGAAAGAACCGTGTTCGATTACAGGGAAAAGTGTCGGAAAAATGGTTTGAAACACAACGAGGTATTCCTCAGGGATCTCAGTGGGGACCATTGCTATGGAATGTCTATTTTAATGATATTCTTCCATTCATTCGATCTACAGGTGCTGAAGTCATTGCTTATGCAGATGATGTCACAGTTTGGGTAAGGGATGTATCTGCGACAAAGGTGCAAGATCGTCTAAGGGACACCATTCAAGCAATTCTTTGTTGGCTTAAAGACAATGGTCTCACACCAAATCCGCTGAAATTTCAGTGTATGGCTTTGGGACACGATAAAGAGAAGATACAATTCAACGCTCATGACATAACTTTAGAAAGCTTGAAGTGTATCAAATTATTGGGAGTCATAATAGATTCTGAATTCAAGTATGATAACCAAGTGAAAGAAATCTCAAGGAAAGTTGTGTGGAAGTTGTCTGGTATAAATCGCCTTAAGCATTATACTAGCAGCAGAATGAGATGGAGACTTGTTCAGACATATATAATGCCTCATTTTGACTATGCATCAATTCTCTTCTTGTTTTTATCGGCTTCTCTAAAGAAGAAAATAGATACGATGTTTAATCGGTGTATTCGTGCTGCCGCGGGAGATTTCAAAAACCCAGTTTGTGAACTTGTTTCCAAATTTGATGCTCTTAGAATTCCTGTTCGGTGGCACATGGCTCTTTTCCAGCTTATGCAAGCTATCGCTAAAACGAAGACTGAGCTGAATGCAAGTCGTGACAGAGGATCATTCATTAAAAACTTCCAGTTTAGTGTTGGTTATGCACCATTAGTATTCGATGAACTGTTTATTTTGAGTGAGAATACTCACCACAATGTTTTCGTGCAGCCACGTGTTCGCAGTGCTAAGTTTGGCAAAAATAGTGTTAGAAGTTATGGGACTAGCTTTTGGAACAAAGTGCCTGAGACATTACGACAAGTAAAGTGCAAAAGTCCGTCCATCATTGACTTTTTAAGATCATATTTACAGAAGCAGTCCGGTATTCAGACCTCATTTTACACCGCTTAACTTGCATGACTTTCAATGATTTCTCTTTTTTTCTTCATGTTATCGTTTTTTGTGTGTCTTGTGTGTCACATGCATCCCAGATGTAGTGAAAAATATATAAATCTTGAATCTAACATTCCCCACGATCTAGGCATAGAGGCAATTAAATAGTGGACATCTCAACATTCCAGTGACATTGATGAATGCTTCCAGCAGGAATTCATACTTGAAAGCTTTTAATTGATGTCAACAAATAATAATTTCTCATTTGGAAATGATCACTATATACACAAATTAAAGGTGCAGCAATGGGTACTATAGTTGCTGCAACTGATGCAACCTATACCCTTGCCTACCCAGAAATCCAATTATATGAAAAAGTAAGAAATTTATGTGGCGAAGAAGATTGTGAGTATGTGAAGAGAAGCTGGAAGAGGTATCTTGATGAATGCTTCATTATATGGATTTTTGAAGATTAAAAATTAAAAGATTTTAATCAAATTCTCAACCAACTGAACTGTAATATACCATTCACAATGGAGATGGACGCGAAGCAAATTTCAATTTTGGATGTATTGATTGTGAAAGAGAATGACAAAATCGTGACAGACATTTTTTATTAAAGTACGAATACATTCCACCCCAATTATCTCAGGCATATCAAAAGAGCCATCCCATATAATCTTGTCCGAAGAATCTGTACAAAAATAAATGATGAATGTCGAAGAAAATCCCGACTATCAGAATTAAAAATCTTCCTTAAAAATCGATCTTACCCTGGCGAGCTCATTTCAAATGGCATCAAACAAGCGAAAGAATTAAGTAGAGCTGAAATTTTATAAGCAAATTTCAAAAGTGATAATGCACTTACCATACCTTTTATATCTACCCATAACCCTTGAAACACTAACATAACTTCAATGATTTATTCTGTTAACACAACTCTGAAAATTGAAAATCACTTGTGTTGATTGTAATGAATTTTATATTGGTGAAATAGGGAATGCTTTAAGAGAACGCTGTCGAATTCACAAAGAACAGATCAACATCTCGGCATATCAAAAAATAAGTGTGAGCAAGCATTTAGATGAATGCAGCCGTGGACGCTTTACCATCTTTCCTTTTTACAAATATATAATAGAACTGATATTTTTCGAAAAACTAAAGAGAGATATTTCATTAACTTATTCCATCCTAAATTGAATGCCAAATACTGAATTCTAAATTTCTAGAATACCTTGTAGATGAATATTTTTTGAATATTTTTTGTCACTTGGTTTATAAAGCACCATACATTTTTAAGATTGAATACATGAAAGCGCTAGTGCTACAAATTATACATGTTTTTCAATATTTTCTATCGCTTTTTTTTATTCAATAAGTTTATATATATTATAAAATTATGTAAGTTATATATATATATATATATTTTTTGTAGCATATTGCACACAGACTTTTCATTGCGAGTAAAAACAATAATTCTGCCAGACTATAGTTTCATTGATTCAAACGCAACATCTTCAGTGGAGAGAAACAATGCGGTTACATCGCAATCTTTATATGCGTAAAAGGAACCAGTGGGCAAAAGTAAATGGATTTCACAAATGTCAATCAAGCACGCGTCTCAGGCTACAAGTTCAGAAGTAACTGTGAGAACCATTCCGTTCATTTGACAGTGCATGGCTATCTGCTTTTAATAAAATAGTTTCCAGAATGAAAGGACATTTGTACTGACCGATGATTCTGAAATTTTCAGACTTAGGAAAATGGTCATGCATAGATATCTCAGTTTGAACTGGATAACCTTTCAGATGCTCATTTACGCGAGTGTTTAGGTGACGTTTAGTAGCACCAATGTACCGCATTTGACAGCGGTCACAACTGTATTCATATATATATATATATATATCACAACTGTATATACACACGAATTCGTAGCCATTTGACCCATGACCCACTTCAAAATCTATTTACAATTTCTCGATAGATTAAAAGTAGTTCGTTTCTGGGCTGGGGAGGCTTTTTGCACGGAAATGGGTTTCTGACAAAGGTTGGTGGATGCTGTTGGAAAAGCCGTCTCCAAACTTGTGGTTAGTTCCTTTCGCCAGGTTTCTGTTTCTTTAGATATTTTAGGAACAGGGCAATTCTTTGGACACATCAACTTTTTGAGACGGAGGAAATTTTAATCTTCCACAGGAAAAATTGACGCAAAATATATTATTAATTGTTTATCAGCTGTTTTACGATCTATACTGAATTATACATTGGCTTGTCTGCTCACTGGGATTATCTTTATTATCGTAGGGATCGATTGTGTCTGCGATTAAGGACTTTATATGTTCAGGCCTTGATTCCACCGAATTCCTCTTCCAAAAAACGTAATTATGCCCCAAAAACATTTTTGCTGACTATGATGATTGATTGCAATCAAGTTAGGCTACTGAACTACTTCAGTTAAGGCGTACGCAAATCAGAATGAATACATAGTCACACAAAATCAGCGTTGCACATAGGAAATTCATCGAAGCGTAATTTCCCATTTATCTGGGAAACGAATCCTGGCTTTGATATAAGAACAAAGGTTGGAAAACAAAGTATTTCTATCCATGCAAATAAGATTTATCGTCTGACAATCAAAGTTTAAATTCATAGTTGTTTTGGTCAAAGATCAAGGCGCTCTGAAGTTACCTTGGTGATAAAGCGAACAATGAATTGTGCAAGGATGTGAATGTCGTTGAAGGCGTGTCACGCCGTGACACTTTCCTTATTTCCCATAGCTAATTTGTATAATCCATGGCAGTACTTTTATTCCTCTAATGCAGGCCTATTAGATTTCCTCATGAGATAAGTTCATATTCAATGAAGCGAACACATTTCCAATATTTTGCTAAAATATAGCAGATGGTGAATGATTTCGTATACTAGTGTTGTTGCTGTATTTTCTCTTGTTCAAATACTATACGGCACTTGTTTGAAAGAACTTTATTGTTTTCTACCTCTTAAGATCGTCTGCCACTTTTTCATTGGGGATAGAAAATGCTTTCATCTTTTGTGATAGAAAACTGACTATTTTAAATGATGCAATTTGATGCGTCTATGCACATTGTATTATTATAAAGAACTCCTTTTGAACACAAAATAATTTTTTTATCAATTGAAAGTGGTGCGAGACAGCTATTGCAAAATCTCAAAGTATCAAGACGCATGCTTATCAAACAGAGAACACGGTGATGACAATTTTGGCAATGAAGAATACACTGATTAATGAAAGCTTAATGACAATGAATGATGTGATGATGCTGGTGTTGTGCTTTAGAAAGAATTACAAATGATAGGAACGTAGAAGGAGAGAACACTACAATTAGGCTAATACTGAATGACACTTGTTTAAGTAAACATGAATTACATGGAATGTAATTGGAGATCATGAGTATCTATGATAAGGGTAAAGTCGAGTAATATCGACAGTCGGGTAATATCGACATTTAAGCCACTTTTCGAAGATGAAGCTGTAGGACTTCAGGAACTCATCCATACGTGCAGCAATTTGCACCAACAAGTAGTTGAATTGCAAAAGTACAACAGAAGCTTGGTGGAGCACTTCTGATTGCCTCATCCTGACAGATATCGAAGCGTGAAGTGAGTCGCCGAATTCTACAATATATCGCTCCGATCAGTGCAAATCAGGGATGTGGAGTCGGAGTCCTATCAAATGATAGACATATAATCGGGCCTATAACTAGACCCGAAATATAATACAAACAAATCATCTAATATAATAAAAATCATAAAATATAAATCCTCGTACATAGCTGTCAGTGTATTGATGTCAACTTTCTCCGTCAAACAAAAGTACAGAGACAGCAGTGCATGCAAAGCTTGTAATAGTTGAGGGAATGAACCGTGATAGTGAAAAAAAGGATTGTCTTTTCAGTCGGTGATTTAGAAGAGAAGACAAGCCTTCCTAGCCTCGATCACACCTATACGCGCCAAAGGTCACGTCAGAGACAAAAATGGAATACTAGTCTAAGAGAACATTACATCTTACCCTCACGTTAACCTTTTCATTCCTGAAAACAAGTTAACTCGTCTTTTGCATCACTTTCTGTGGTTCTGAACTTGATTATCAATTTGTCTTACTGGGTACTGCGGACGAGCCAACTCGTCCAGTACAATTAATGTCTATTCTTGCTGGTGTGTTGCTAGCAGCACGGATGGACGAGATAGCTCGTTTTTTACCACCACAGCAGGCATAATTTGAAATTCACGTTCACAGAAAGCAAATTTTGATTCATAGATATCTGGGTATGCAATTGACTGTAAGATCATTTCGTCAGCTTTCACACAAATTTTGAATTTTTGAAATCGGTGAATGCAAAGTGATATAACACGCTTGTGTTCAATACGGCAGCGAAATTTAGTTGAGTGATGGCAGCAAGTAGCATCCAAAATTTCAGCTATCTTGATTACTTGAACAACTCTGATATAGAAGATAACGACAGTGATAATTCCTGTGATAGGGAAGAAGAAACTGGTGACATCGAGGAAGAATCTGAAGAGACTATAAACGAGAATGGATGGCATTTGGTCACGAGGGAAACAGACATCCCACCAGAATTCAAGCAATTCTACGGAATCTCAGGGCCTACTTCTGTTGAATCGCTTGATGGACTTACAGAGCTGGACTATGGCAACATTTGTCTTACTGATGGCTTGATGCACATGTTGGCATATTTTTCTAATGTGCGATCTCACCAGTGTTCGGACAGTTTTCGTGAAGTGACTTTACCTGAGATGAGGAAGTTTCTCGCCCTAACCTTGCTGATGGGAATAGTGAAGAAGCCAAGAATAAGAGACTATTGGTCAACAAATCCTCTACTCGAAATGCCAATATTTACAAGTGAGAACTCTCTAAGTCGTGACCGCTACTTTGAAATTTTACGGTTTATTCGCTTTGGTGATTATTCTCAAGAATTTGATTTGCTCAATGATCCATTGGCCAAAATGCGACCCTTTGTTGATGAAGTGCAATATATTTGCAAAAGTTCGTATTTGCCTTACCAGGCCATATCCATTGGCATATCCATTGACGAAACTTTGCTGCTCTTTAAGGGCAGGTTGGTATTCCGACAGTATCTTCCATCCAAGCGCTCTCGCTATGGAATAAAGACGTTTGCCTTGTGTGACAGCAAAAATGGATACTTTTGGAATTTCATAGCGTACGTTACTGCTTCAAAAATGGACTTTTGTATTCCGCACACAATTACTGATCCCTTGAGCATGACGGAAATACTAGTTGTGCACTTGAGCAGTCCTTTGTTTGGATTGAATTATCATCTCACTACTGACAACTATTTTACAAGTCTTCGTGCTGCTCAAATTCTTTACCGGAATGGAATGAGTTTCTCTGGAACATGGCGAAGCAATCGTGGTGTGCCATCTACGTTAAAAAACAAGACGCAATCTGCCAACTCAAGTATGTTCATGCGAAAGAATGAAGTTGTCGCTGTGAAATGGACAGAGAAGAAAGATATTTTCTTAATTGATACAAAGGGATGTGCCTCAACGGAGAGAGTCTTGCGACGAAAGAAAGGTGAAGCAGCGGAAGAGGTATTCAAGCCGACAACAGTTCTTCGCTATAACAAGAACATGGGCGGCGTTGATCGTAGTGACAGTACTTGTGAGAGGTATGATCCAACTTGAAAGTCCCTGAACTGGATGGTGAAATATGGAATACATCTAATTCACCGGCTCTTGATAAACTCACATGGGGGGGGGCGGTGAAGAGTGAATACAGACCGCTTAGCGTGGCTTACGGGAGATGAGAGAGCTCCCATTGTTAAGTCTTGATGTATGAGGCGAAGTTTGTGTAAAGGCGGATTACATATTTATCACACAGCGATTACATCTTTATGGGATTCGAGGATGAACAGGATCTGTTTACTTGTGGGAATCGAAAAGGCAAAGATTGATGTATAGGATTTGTTTACATGTGCGGATCGCAAAAAGCATACTGTATTTATTGATGGGGTGAATTTAATGACAGGATCAGTTTACATGTGGGAAACGCAACAATTGAATGACGTCTGATTTATCTTTGTGA
>CAJQUW010001088.1:0-22465 GCA_907163375.1 Prostheceraeus crozeri | reverse complement strand
AGTGAAGACGGAATATTGTCGCAATTCGCTCCATCGGACTTCAAATTAATGAGAAGCGCTACAATCTTCTAGCTATATAGGGATTTCAACAATGAATCATTCTTGCCCGATGGCCACTTAAGAGAAGCCGATGGTTCGTTACTCGGAGAAGGACGTAGTGGATTGAAGGCGGCAAAGACTGCTATGATAATATATTTATTCAGAATACCGATATACTACATAGTTACTTTTCACTTACCAATTATCATCTTTGGCAGTCTCGCGCGTTTCCGATCGAAATTTTTAGGTGACCGCGCTTTCTCAGCTGCATGCAGATCTCTCTTGCTCGAGAACATGTAACTTTATACGCGCCAACTTTTATTTACAAATACTTCACCCCATATGATATCCCAAATAAATGCGCAATCTCAAACAAACGACCTGCAGCACACGTTCCCAACCCTCCCTCCTAGCGCTCCAACTTCTCATAACCCTGCCTCCATCACCCCGCCGAGCCACAGTCCTCATCTCAACTCAACATACTCGCTCCTCAACTCACTCATCTCCTTCATCATCTCCTCAAACTTCGCCTTCATCTGCTACTCATTCTTCTCTCCCACACCTCCCCTCTTCTCACACCATCATTCCTTCTCTTCACTCGCCGGCTATTCTCAAATCATCACTCAACGCCTCATTCTAATTTTTCATCCGCCACCTCCTTCTACTTCAGTTCCTTCTTTTTAAACTCAACCAACTCAGCACAAACTCATCCGTCACTTTCTCTGTCAAACTCTCATAACTTATTCACCAAACAATCATACGCCATCCCTCTGCAAACATCCTCTTCCTTAAGACCATCATCCACCTCACCGACTCTCTCAATCCAACAATCTTCACGTGGAAGATGACTCTCGGGGTCGTGATACATGTTTGACACCTCCGAATACGAAGAGCTCCACTCCTCCACATCGCTTCCTCGACACCTCCATCTCAATCCTCATGATCTCCATCACACTCTCACACTCTCTTTCGCCCAATAGCACCCTCCAACGAGCCAACAGCTCTCGCAACTCATCATTCTCAACAACATTCTCAACAACCATCTCAACCTTACCCTCTCGCTCGATCGCCAACTTCGCTCCCTCCGTTCCACAATCACGGCGTAAATCTCAAAGCAGTCACTAAACCACCACTACATCACATGCGACTCTGTAGAATCGCGCCTCATCCTCATTCACCCTTCAGCACTCTAACACTTCACGCACGCAACCCTATTCAAGATAATCATAGTGCCGGTGCCCCGCCTTCCTTGACGTGAGCCTGGCGTCCGCACTGCGATTCTATACGAACCGCACACACACATTTTGATATGATACTATTCTGTTCTTAATCGTTTGCCATGCCTGATTTATCGTTAGCTTAAGATAATGAAATTTGTATAAGTTTTGGAATCATGTAGTAAACAGTCATTATTCCTAAAGAGTGTATGAGTGGGCACTCGGAAACCCGTCGACATGAGCCCGAAGGCCTGTGTACCGATCCACTAGGGAAGTGAGAGATCTTCCCCATACCCGCTCTTTACAGCTGAAGACATCATTGTCACTGCCCCCCTCGAAGTGTGGGTAAACAGGAACGCCGAGTCAAAAGTGGGTAGTGATCAGTAGCTGGGATCTAACCCCCTCCAAAGCTGCCTTAGACTTAGTTAAATTTCAAATCTGATTAGCAGATTTGAACTCAGGATACTTGAAAACCTTAGTCTATATGTTAAAACTTTGAAAAAACTGAAAATTAAGAATTTTTAAAAAATTCCGCATTTTACTACTCATACTACTTTTAAAAAATTTTATCAATAGTAAAGACACTATCAAACTCTATCATACAAACTTTGAAGTAGCAAGATAGCTTGCCTACTTCAAAAGATAGAGTCCTTTGCACCCGATATCGGGAGCTCAGAGCGACGACCGTCGCTTACCTCGTCTTTCGATGAAGTGATCAGACTTACGTTGTCGGTGGTTTATATATGCTCGGAAGAAAACTTAAAATGGCTCTATCTCCGAAAGTATTCATCGTAGCGACATGCGGTTTGTTGCAAACGATTTGTCTCATCATTCTTTACAATATGACACCTGAACCATTCTCAAATGACCACGGGAAGTTGGTCCGCCAGCACATGTCCATGTAACATGCCACAAGTGAAAAAATTCCTTAATTGTGAGAGCTCCAGTGTGGTGAAAATTTTGAAAAATTTAAAAAACTCTCCGAATTTCAACCTGGGACCTTAACCAAAACATTTTTCATCAAATTTCACTGACCTCCCCCCCTCGTTCAGTGAAATTTGATGAAAAATGTTTTGGTGACGGTCCCAGGTCGAAATTCCACACTTTGGAAAATTTTCAAAATTTTACCCATACTAAGTCACTCTGACACTTAGGATTTTTTCAGGTAAGCGAGCTCCGACCTAAAATCTTGTAACCGCTCTAACTTTTGAACGAAGACAGATAGGAACAAGCCGATTCTTTCACTGAATTTGTCTCACTCTTAGCTTTCAAACGAGCTATCGCACGACAAAATCCGTCCACTGGAAGCCAAAATCGAAGCAAGCTGTCCAGAGGGGGGGGGAGGTCAGTGAAATTTGATGAAAAATGTTTTGGTGACGGTCCCAGGTCGAAATTCCACACTTTGGAAAATTTTCAAAATTTTTACCCATACAAAGCCACTCTGACACTTAGGATTTTTTCAGGTGAGCGAGCTCCGACCTAAAATCTTGTAACCGCTCTAACTTTTGAACGGCTGGTCCGATTGACTCGCAACAAAAAATGTCGTCGAGCAGTTTTTTCTCCTCTTTCAAACGAGTAGCTGTAAGACAAAATCCGTCCACTAGAACCAAAGTTAGAAGATTGCTGTCGGGGGGGGGGGGGGGGGTCAGTGAAATTTGATGAAAAATGTTTTGGTGACGGTCCCAGGTCGAAATTCCACACTTTGGAAATTTTTCAAAATTTTACCCATACAAAGTCACTCTGACACTTAGGATTTTTTCAGGTGAGCGAGCTCCGACCTAAAATCTTGTAACAGCTCTAACTTTTGAACGGCTGGTCCGATTGACTCGCGGCAAAAATGGCGTCGAGCAGTTTTTTCTCCTCTTTCAAACGAGTTAGCTGTAAGACAAAATCCGTTCACTAGAACCAAAGTTAGAAGATTGCTGTCGGGGGGGGGGGGGGAGGAGGTCAGTGAAATTTGATGAAAAATGTTTTGGTGAAGGTCCCAGGTCGAAATTCCACACTTTGGAAAATTTTCAAAATTTTACCCATACAAAGCCACTCTGACACTTAGGATTTTTTCAGGTGAGCGAGCTCCGACCTAAAATCTTGTAACCGCTCTAACTTTTGAACGAAGACAGATAGGAACAAGCCGATTCTTTCACTGAATTTGTCTCACTCTTAGCTTTCAAACGAGCTATCGCACGACAAAATCCGTCCACTGGAAGCAAGCTGTCCAGGGGGGGGGACGTCAGCCGAAAATTTTTTCTCTCCGATTTCGCTGGAAACATCCTTCCTAACCCAAAATTTCACGTAGATTCCGAATCTGGCCTCCGTTTTCTCATCCGAAGCTTCGTTTGGGCGCTACACACCAAAACGTCCCAAATTCTAACTCTGTCGTTTTTTCGAAAAATGTTGAAAATTTTTTCTCACCGATTGCCTTGAAACTCACCCTACCGATGCAGAATTTCACGCTGAATCAGAATCTGACCTCCGTTTTCTCATCCGACCACTCCTTCCACTCGAAACAACCCATTTTACAACCCAACATTCAGCAGATTGCACCAAAAACATCACACACTATAGCCTCAAGACTAATCCTGGCGGTCGCCCACGTCAACCTAGACGGTCGCCCACGTCAACCAGGCGGTCGGACCAACTCACCCGCGTCTCACACTCTGTCGTTGCAGGGGGGGGGGACGTCAGCGAACATGTTGTGAACGTGGACCCACCTGGCCGGCACACCACGACAGACCACAACCTCTGTCGTTCCAGAGGGGGGGGGACTCAGACACGAAGCACCACGGCGGCCGACCACGACACTCTGCCGTGCCAGAGGGGGGGGGACGCAGCGATGGCGGCCATCTTGCGCGGTCCAGAAGTGGAGTTTTGCTTACTACTCAGTAATATTTTGCTGAAAACACTTTAAACATATTCATCACTCAAAAATTTTTAATTGATAAGATTTCAATACCGCGTTGAACCAGCCTTGCTCCCAAGACTATGAATTCACTGTCACATATTCAACCAGAATTTAACAGAATTCTGTGGTGACTATTTGGTACCACACATTTTAATTGTCTATTTAATTGCTTTTACTTTGACTACAACCAATTAAGTCTTCTATGAAATCCTCGCACGACGACTTACAGTCGTTGGCAGCTCAGAACTAATTTATAACGAAGTTATCTAAGGATCACTTATCAAAAGTAGCGGGCACTATAACAGATCTTTGGTCTTCATATGCGTCTCTAAATTAGTTTAGACAACTAAGAAGTATCTCAGTCATAGTGAATTTATTGGTCATTCTTATTTGCAAATGATTGTAGAATTCAAATTTTAAAATTAAATACCATGACTACAGCCTTCAAAAATTGATATTGATAGAGAGCATGCAACTTCGCATAACAGGGATGAAAATCTTTAGCGGATACGCGTTTCCGTCAGTGTCCCTTGAAAGGCTATAATGAATTTTTTTAAATTTTCTATTTAGGGCCCACGGAATTCTAGAGGATTCCGTGAGGGCCCTTCAAAAGTTGATTTTTTGTCAGAGCCCCTAACTGCCCGTTCTCATCCCCGCATATAAAGGTAATGTACGTTTATGTAGGCCGACCAATTAATTGCAATAATTTTATCCAAAAAATCAAATGATTGTCAGCTTAATTTCGTCAATTGAGAAATTATTTAATTGCACCTAATTGTAGCAAATCCCTAGCAATTATTTGAAATTAATTTTTCATTGCCCCTGTTTATCAGTGATGTTTGCGCTCGTGAAGGTTTCTTTCTTGAAGACCATTATTTATCAGGGTGCAGTCAGAAGTCAGGTAACATCTAAATCTGCTTGTCGTCGTAAAAGGATAAAGGAGCTTAGCGGACGATAACTGATTTATTGTCTTGCATATCTTTCATATCACCTGTTTTTTCAAGTGAAATCAAAAATATGTAAGCCGTCAAGTTTGGCGGTTCGTCCAAGTAAATGCGGATGAAAACGTCTTAGTGAAAATTTGCTGACTTGCAGCTGCTGTCCACAGTTGCCCTCCATCCAGTCTGGTACGGAGCGAGTATTCAGCTTATGCGCACCACACACACAAAACTGAGAAACCGTCTTTCACACCCCGTTGTGAAGATTGTAACAGTTCACTTAGCTCTTTAGATGATGACATTGACTTGATTGTGAACGAGTGAAGGATTGTTTGTAATGATTGGGGCCGTCTTGTTGGCATCTTGTTCAAAAGCCTACTCATTCTTTTATAGGCCCATATTAAGTAGAAGATGATGCAAATTTGTGTAGAGATGTAATTAAGGAGTTGCTATGTTTAGACTTTTTGCACTAGTAGATTTATTTTTTTTAATTGTTTTCTGATTTTCGTTAAATACACGCGTATGTTTTTACAGTTTTCAACAGAAATCCTGATATTATTTACATGTAGGCCTAGTTCTTCTTTTATATTTGTGCCTTCTTTCTGTACCAGATGAGAATATCTGTCAATTTCAGACTGATCAAACCAAAATATATTTGCGTACGAGTACATGTGCATGTATTCCAAAATTCATGGCATTATCAAAACTTGACATGACTAGACTACCGTATGTCATTGACCTTGAACAGTCCGGTTAACTGAGCAATGCTAACTAATTCAAATATGCCATATCAAAAGGTCGGTTGATAATTTCGTTATATATAGAAGTATCTAAATCTGTATATAATTGCACGTAATATTAAATGGCAGATCTATAGCAGTGGTCGGACCATCTCGAAAATGTTTAAAAAAATGAACTCGCTGGGAAAAAATTGACTTGGTCCTGCGAAAAATTGAACCTTGTAATTCTTACTTTTAAATAACCTATGTTGTCTTATAGAATAAACACCGAGTCTACAGGATGGAAAAGGCAAAACTAATAACAACTAATTAGCATGTTATTCATTACGTTTTATCATTTAGTTAAAGCTTCAATCATATTATTCACAGCGTCTTACATCTTGTAACAATTCAGTAAAATAAAAGAATTGCAGCAGTAGTTCCGAGCATCTACTGAGTTACTGTGGATGTTGTAACCGCATACGAAGCTGTCAAAGCCATGTTTAAGAAGTTGCCGATAGTTCTATAGAAGAATGATAACCGACTTGATTTCAAATAATTTTTCAATTGATGTATAGACAAAACAAATAAAATTCAAATTAATATGAGTATTGTTGTCGGATATATGCATTGAAATTCATTTTGTACACTCGCTCGATGCCTGAAAATTCTGAACCAACTGGATTCATTTGAAGCGCTCCACACTTCCTATAACGATTTACTCATAATTTTGATATTCAGCTAAACGATGACAACGGCTCTGATGGATGCAGAAAACACAATGTCTAGCCTTGTGTTATCAGTTGCATTGCCATTAAGTTGTCCAAAATATCCTCGAACAGCTGGTGGTTTTTAATATCACCCGAAAAGATCAAATCAAGCAATGAGTGATGTTAAATGAATGTACTCTCATCTTACAAACGTTCGGTTTTACCTTCCATTCAGAAAAATTTGAAAGCGCATTCTAAAGACGTGGATGCTGCAAAAAATGTACCACATTTTATACCAGATAGGCAGAAAATTTCATAGCTGACCCTGGAAAATAGACTGTTCTGGAATTTTCTCTTAAATGATGCAAAGTCCATAAAAATGAAATGTCCGAATCTCGAGACATCTGTTTTTGATCAACAGTGTGTGAGCGTTGACCTAGCTGCCGACAATCAGTTCTGCCCATAGAAATAAACTGTTTATCTGAAGTTAGTAATTTTATCTTTTTAGTTGTCTGTTTATTGTTGTCAATTTCTATGGTTCTGCCACACCCGCGAGAAAATGAGTCGTGGGCTCCTCGTCAAAAAGTCGTGGGCCACGTGAAAATATGGGGGCCAACAAATTTTTCGAAAATGGCTTATTTGGAAGTAAAAATGCATGATCATGTCAATTTGCGACCATTCTCTTCAAAAAATGACGTGAAATGTGATCTCTTAAAGTCGAGGGTTGGCCCCCCAATTTTCACGGTTATCTTTTTGACGGTGGTCGTGGGTCGGCCCTTAAGTTCACATGAGCTCTAATTTTGAATAAGAACGACCCCAGAGTTGTCACACACATTGATCAGCGAGTAATTTGTTGTGATTTCTAAGAAAAACGTATCCACTGAATGCTAGTGGACTGTCCAACCAATAACTGTCATGCGATCGGCTGTCAGGTCATATCTAGCAAGTTTTTCCTTGGAGATAAATAACCTTAGCTCTCATTTCTCTCAGTGATTTTCGCTACATGATGAATTCAATCGTGGAAATGTTGCGATAAGACATTTTTGGTTGCGATACTTTATACATTTTGCATGACGCATCGATGGCCTATGCAGGTAATTAGCCTACTCAAAATTCTTGATTACCTTGAACTTATATCATTCTTATATCCATTTGACCATTATTCTGAACTATGCCTGAATTTCAATGTTGTCAATTTTTTCGGTCAATCAAGGTGTGGCAAGGTGTGTTATGGTTCTTCATTAAATTGTGAAATAAATGGAACGAATCCCTCAATGAGTGTTTGCATATCTATCTCGGTCGCTTCAAGACTGTTATTAGTCGAGGGGAGAGTGACAGGGGAGAGCACAGAATTCTATTAATAGAAGCGCGCTCTGTTCCATCCTCCCCAGCCCGATAATAGATAAACCATTACGTCGTGCGCCTTCGATCAGCGCAGCGCAATTAGAAGATCATATTTCAATACCTCGACGGGTTGAAATAGTCGGTCATCGTCTGATCATTTCACAAAGTGATAATAGCGGCGTGCGATAATTCTAGAACGTTTTATTTGTGTCTGTACCTTTAGGAGCTGCTTGAACTGACAACCTGTGGTCATCGCTAGTGTTGTAACATTGATTGAATCTTATCTGTAATGGATTATCAATCAAATTACAATATTAGAAAATGCGGAGGAATATCCTGATCTGCACCGAACTACATATTGTATCGGGGAATGGATTATTTAAGCAAACGACAATTCATCAATTCACTGTGTAAGGTCGAATGAAGCTGATCGATAGATAATATTTACATAAATAATTAAGCGGTTAACGCGCCGAATACATCATTATACCAAGACACTGAATTAACTGAAATATATTCAAACAGAATAACTTTTGAATTAGATGTGATGTTAAAAAAATGTTCCTACTGGTTATAAATGTTCTTTGACTATAGGTAAAGAAAGCCATATATTTAGCAACACACCAATCGATCGAATTCGTGCCGGACAGACTGACATCGTCAACGAATCACTTTGTTATAGAATAACATAAAATCCCAGTCGAAGCTCGTTAATTCCGGACACAACAATTAAGACTCGGGCAAATTAAGACCATACGGAGCCGCGGCATTTTTTTTTTTGTGTATTTGGCGGTTTATATAAGTTGCTTTTGAATTCAGACTTTCAATACTTAAGAGATAGAAAACCTGGTATTTATGCTCTTATTATCCGAGCTTTTGACTGTCAAGATACTTTGGACAGCGTTGCGCTAACTGAAGGTTCGCTGCAATGAATAAAGTCAGCATTCTGGCGACGTGACATTAGACGGGCAAAATCCATCAATACGGCATTAAAACCAATGAAACAGATTAAGTTAATCAAAGGACATTTAATTGATCATCTTTAAAATAAGTAGGAAAACACCGTTGTACTTTTTTAAGGATATTCAATTAAACGTCCTTGTCTAAGTTAATCTGTTTCATTGGTTTTGCATGCCCTAATATTGATTGATATTGCCCGTCAAAAGTCACGTCGGCCAGAATTGAATCGAGCTTTTGGACTAGGTATGTATAAATTCATTTTTATACTGATTAGTCGTATCACGAGACATCTACTGCAATCTGTCCTGTTCATCTACCGGTTTATCTGCACTATGCGGATGACGAGCCATGTTGATATGGCATTGAAGGTTTCTGAGAACTTAGCAATGTTACAAGTCTGCCTGCACGATGATCAACCTCATGGGCTTTGATATAATCCCCATTCTGCTTTAGCATACAACACTGACTTTTCTCGAAGAGCTTCTCAATATCATCAGACATCCCAACCGTTTTCTCAGTATGACTATTCTGTTCTAACAAACAAATGAAACGAAAGCGAGCTGACTATTATTTCAAGAATTCTCAAATCTTCGGTTATTGAATAAGAAGCCAATCTCTATAATACAGAGTGGATTACATACAAACAACCGTGTCCTTAATCAGCTTTTAACTCGAACGTAATAATATCCTCCTATGTATAATTGTACTATTTGATATTGGTCGATCGATCAATTTTTCAGTCTGTCTTCGTGAATATATTGCTAACCCAACAACATTTTTAATGAAATCCGTTTCATATATGCTTGGGATAGTATGGCGCCTATAAACACTCCTGATGCCTCTCTGCAGACAAATATTACCTTTTTAAAATTGCCAGGTGATATGATCAATCCAATTATGCCCGTGTGAGTGATATTATCATTTCTTACAAACATTAACCTAAAATTATGAAGCAACAGCTAAGGAACCAATATCTAAAGTTGTAATGAAGTATAGGCTTTTCTAACAATCGATAAATGCAGAATCTTGAAAACCTTCTTTCATATTTCAGACGTCAATGGGTCTTTTTCAGTCCCTCACAGAACTCGTCACAGCCTCCAATGTTTCGGTTCTAATAGAGTGTTAATCCAATATTTCTTATATTTAGTACAATGAACAATTATATTGGCAGTGACACTGTCGAACTGCGCGTAATAAAAATCTAAGGTAGGTTCCAGTAGTTTTCAGATTTTATCCACTTTGCCACACCCCTTCTTGCGTTGTAACTTTTTAGTAGGATCACAACGCAAGGGGGGTGGCACATTTTTAGAGACGGAAAGATCAAGGCGGCGGGCCCTCGGGCTTTTGACGACTTACATCGAGCGACTCGCCCTCGCGTCTTTTAGCTTTAGGTCGCGCTTCTCGATATATGTCCGCGGACTTATTTCCCTCGCGGCGCACGTTTGCCACAACCACAGACCGTCAATCACGTAAATCAGTGTCGTTGGCGCCAAGGCGTCATTCCAAGGCTTGTTTTAACAAGAATCTAGAGGAACAGATAGCACCATCAAAAGAAAATAGCGGAACACAGTTTTGTCAGCAAAAAAAGGAAAATAATTTTGTTGACAATAAATTCGATGTCTTCAGAGCACTAAAGAGATAAAAAATAGAGGCATCGGACAAAAAGAATCACCGCGAGGGAAATGGAAAACATTAAATAGGTATGTATAACTATCGACAGCCGAGTTGCACATAACTAGATCAGGAAAGCACATTTTGTTCTGCTCGAATTAGATTCATATTGGTCCCACAAAGTTTTCGGGTCAATAGAACCTTCGAGTCTGTCTGGCAGAAATTAATGTGATCATCAGCATTTAATGCGACTATCCGAATTATTCCTGTAATTTCCTGCAAGCAGATGCAATAAAATTTGTGTTGCATTGCTGCAGGTCGCCTTGCCACGAGATCGATTTCCATTTTCCTCCAGGTGACCTGAAATTTTGGGGTAGACCTATACCTCAAGCTCGATGCATTCCGAGACAGAGAAATTGATGGGAAATACCCAGTGAATCAATTAATGGAAAACCAAGCACCGACCAGCATACGTGAGGACAGAGACGTCAATGGAAAGAGAACAATCATACTCTGAATGCATAACCAGACAGACATCAGCTCAATGTTTTCATGTAAGATCTGTTGCATCTTTTCACAAGTCAAGATTTCCACAAACCAGCTGAATGTCTTGCATCATCTACTTTTTCCTCTTTCGATCCGTATTATTACTTGCTTTTCTTTTGAAGAAAACTTCTGCTTCTGTCAATTGAGCTGATTGGTTTTATCTCCTTTTGTTGAGACACCCTTCTGTCAGCGCACCTGTTATCAACTGGAACTGATCATGTCCTTCAATGAACCAGTAATCAAAACAAGAATTTTTGTTGTAAAATTTTTGTTGTGGTTTAGTTGTGAAGGTTAGAGTCTTTTGACTATATTTTGCTACATGCACATGTATGTACCTAGCTGAATAAGAGATTCGGTAACAAAATTCCAGTTTTATCTTTTAGGGACCGGAGCTTGGCCTTGTGGTACGTGTTCGCTCTGCGTCCGGGAGACTTGGTTCAAAAATCTTGGTCGTCAACCTAAGACTTTTAAAATAAGGTACGACTCGCATTCTTGCTAAATCAAACACTCAGCACAGGAAAATAATTAAAGTGGTATAATGACAACATATATCGGCCACATGGAAGAAAGGCTGCGTGCGCTATGTGCTTACCGACGTATAAACACAACGTTCATTTTTAGATCTATTTATTTTTTATAATTCAGGTAGTTTTACTAGTACATTAACAAATGGCTCCTAAGAAAGCGTAAACGATTAGGCAGTAAGTACAAGTTTCTGTAAATCAGAATTTGCAGAAAAATCTTTTGTGAGTCATCACTGACGGAACGTAGTTACTTTCGAAAAAATCTGGCTTATACAAGAAAAAGCACTAATTTTGCGCGAGATTGCTCCAAGACATTTTGAGAAAAATCAGTTTGTCCGACAATATTGGGCGTTGTCAAGTTTTTGATAAGAGCATGTTTACTCTTCATTAACTCAGAAATATGATACTATAATTTCGCTTGGTATTAGTAGACGCCTAGCCGAAAATTTGTAGACTGCGAAAAAAACGGAAAAAATCTCTGGCCCGACCACTGATCTATAGATATAAGTGAAAAACGAAGTGCATGTTATTTTTTTCATTGGAATTTGTTGATTTAATGTGTAATAAGTTGTCTGTAAATGTAAAACTATTAATTTTGATCATCCTGTACTTAATCCCCTTCTTTGTAGATGGTTGTTTTCCCGCTCCTTTTACAGCGGATTCCTCCTCAGGGAATTGTCAATGTTGATGTTTTTCGGGCTTTCTTTCTGCAGCTCAATTAAAGTGGTCTCGTTATTCCCTGGTAAAGGATTTGCAATTATTATGATCATTTTACACACAGGCCATTTTATTGTGTGGATCTGATCGTTGAAGGTGGTTCCGTTTTCCTCCGGATACACATCGTTCTTCCAATTTCATTGAAAGTCATAATTGAGGAGTTGCTTTTGAGTTTGGAGCAGCTCATTCTTTACTTGTCAAAAGTTACTAAGTATGTATTTTAAAAAGAGGAGAATCATTTTCAAAATTTGTGGCTGTTTGAAAATGGGAGTTAGGTCATTACTCTTTTCTTCTCTGCAGGCTACAGAAAGGGTTCTAAGGTCTCGTTACATGACTTTCATCATTATAGTGTAGCCTACGATGTAGATTAGGGCTGTGAGGTAAAGTTACCACCCGTGCGGTCTACAGTTACCCGGTAAATTATCCGCGATACTATTACCATTGTAATTTATTTTTAATAAATTACCCGGGTAATTTTATTCTTATATTTATGTTTTCTCCTGAAAAGAATTTGTTTGGTACCATGTGTTATGCTGAAATAAAAACAATTTCAAAATGAGACTCCTGCTGACTTATTTTTGCTTTAAAATGAAAGTGCCCACATTTCGCATCATAAAGTGGTTTCAGAGAAAAATTGATTTTACGTTTTTTAATGACCTGGGTTTTATAAATTACCGTCTCTCCTATAAAATACTGTCAAGATCATTATCTCAGAAAATTATCTCAAGATAAGAATAACACTGTACATTTCTTTTCGGTATTCCTTTTTCCCCAAAGCGTGTTTCCGGAAAATTCTAAGCGAGCGCGCCAGAACCTCCACACGAAAGCGCACGGAGGTGTTTTCATACATGGAACTTCAATGACACCAACTCTAACGCGCAATCCATTTCTTTCCTGATGAAGAAGAAAAAATGTGTATGCAATCATTCATGCGAGAATCGCCGAAAACTTCTGCATTTTAATAGGCAGCAACGTTACCAGCTGCGCGCGCGAGACCGAGTTCTGGACCCCTCTAGGTTTCCAGGACGGTTGCACAGAACCTCTAACGAACAGCAGTTTGGTTCTCTGCTGAAGATACAATCTTCGAAACTTGCACAGAAAAAACGAAACTACTCAACGACCCATCTGTAGCGGCAATGTTGGAAGAAGAAGATTTTCACACTGTGTCTTTCCTTAAAGTGAATAAATATCGGTACATAACTGTACACATTTCCAGTGAGGTTGTCGATGTGTCAACTGTTGATCGAAAGGATCTATGTGCCATTTCATGCACCAGATGTTGGAATAGACGCGGGTGACTTCTCACATTGTCCAGACTGAAGAAATAGAGACCGTAGTTGGCTCTTTCACTTTATTCCTTGCTTAATCTTAGTGCTGTTACTGCATATGCTACACATTTTGTGGCCAATCCACTGATCATGTTTTAGTCTTATTAGTATAGTTAGTATTCTTTAGTGTCCTCCTTAACAAATTTTCTCAGTACCGGTACATGCAATTTTTCCGTAAGTGTTCATAGTCCAGCTTCACACGACAAAGTTCAATTTTCTATAATGGTGGGGCACATATTCAAATTCCATTATTAAGTATATTGGATCATCTATTACACGAGTTAGATGAAGAAAATATTGTGTGTACCCTGATAAATATTTACTATATATATTCATGTACAAAACTATCCTAAACGAACATGAAATAATATGGGAAGTAAAGACTTATCACGCTAAGCAAGAGTTTACCTCACTTTCGTATATATTGAGAATCACAAACTCAACTCAAACACATAAAAATTCTTGAGGCATCATCTTACTCAGCGTTCTAAATTCTCTTAGGTCCGATCAGTCAGATATCTGATTCCTATCATTCTTCTGTCAGTTTTTAGGCCACTATCCTGTTCTTCATTAGCGTGTTCAGTGTAAACACACGGAACGAAATATAGTGAAGTGGCAATTTTGATGCAACATCTTGATATTGAAGTAACGGATTGATTAGTTATGGAAATTCTTTCCTTAGTTTTGCACTGTGTTCGGCTCTTAACCTGATCACTCGCTTGCTCGCATTGGAGTATTAGTCCCCCTCAATTGTCTTATAATTCTGTTTTACATAGCTTTAAGAAAGGAATGGTTTAAGGTATGAAGGGGGGGTTGTGGGTGGGTAGGAATGGGGGGGGGGGGGGGGAGGGGAGGGGGGTGGGGGGGGGGGGGAGGGAGGGGATTGGGAGAATGTTAATCTGTGGCACAATGTCCGACATAAGAGTCGCAAAATGTTTAATGAATATATTCGTATGATCCTACATCAGATTTGATTTCACCAATATGAAGAACATAGTTCGTTTTGGTTTCACATGCTTTTTGAAACGGTGTACATAAATACCTGTAGCTGCATGAACCATTGTGTAAGTAGATACAACAAAGCAAATACCTAAAACCACACTATATTTCCTGGATGATCCATAGCTAATTTTTGGCTTCACGAGGTTACCTTCTTTGCCTAAAAAAAGTGAATATATTATTTTGTTACCATAACAAAAAACAAAACAGCATTTTCTAGTTATAATACACTTATTAGTATAACCATCTTCTACCACAAAGTATATCATGGCTAGCCATTAGTCACGTGCAAAGCAGATTAACTGCGATCGCCTTTTTTGTGGTCAATTCTATGTGTGCGCATTCTTCGCAATGGGCTTTGATAGACACACAAAGGATCTAGTCATCTCCCCAATTTACCGCTGCAATTTGATTTACTGGTATAAGCAATATCATATTTTCTGTATGGCCAAATTTTTGTCTTTACTTTTATAAAACACCGATTTATGCAAGTCCCTAATAGATGAAGAAATTAGCATTTTCATTGTACGGAGTAATAGCAATCATTTAGCGAGGCCTCCTGTGGAACAGTATACGTTCATTAGAGATTAAATCGAGTTTCACCAACAATTTGTTTGCTGAAAGAGAAATAATTTTCTACCAAAATTTTAGATACTTTTTCTATTTGGCAGCAGTAAATAAAAGAATGATTTTATCAAAATAAGTAATTTATTCATAAGTCAATTTTGGTGAAAGTCTTAAGCCCTGTAGCCCTGTTCTACAAATAGCCCTAGCTGTATTATCATATACAATTAAGACATCTCTTACGACGAGATAAGACAACAGGTTAACAATGGATTTAAAAAACTAATGAAATAGGCCTAGAAGAAATACAGATTGTTTCTATCAAAACATGATCACCCTTCAACAACGCCTTAAACTTCAACTTCCACTTGTCTACGCGCATACCGCCAAACCAATCGAAACGAATTTCCTCTGAAATTTGGAAGATAATGTCAGCTTTGCTTCTTAATATCATTGTTGGAAAATAACAAAAGCATGCAAAAATCCGAGTGATCGTTTTCCTGTTATCGAACAAAAAGAGACTAGAAGAGATAATTTGATCTTACGATTAGCAATCTTAGTTACAACAAAAAAAGTCATAAACCTCTTGACGGGAAGTCTTTAATAAAATTAACATTAGTTTCATGCCTGTGTTTGGTTAAGTAATATAGTTGTTCTACAAGCAAAAGACTCTCCAAGCAAAAACCAAAAAAAAGAAACGTCAATCAAGACTACCAGCCAGTACGCACCAATCATCATCCACACTCATGTAACTGCTACATGTGATTAACTGGACTTCATGTACCATAGCTTCCTGACTTCGTTGCGGTGGTGTTGGCAGCACTCCTGATTGCTTTCAGCTAGAAATCTATCTCTTACCGGTTGAAAACAATACAAAGCACAAATGAACAATAACGCAGATCAGCCTATCCACACAAGGCAAGTGTCAACCATGCTAGAACTAGGGTTTTCCTTTGCGAGTTCTACATAGCAAGCGACAAATGCGTTCCCTTACCCCAAATGCGTGCATCGATCGCATAATGATGATTTTCACTTTGTCGTAAAGAGCGGCTCTGGCCGTCTCACGCAAAAAACCGTCCAAAACGTGTAGAGACACCCTAGCGCCTAATTTTTGAGATTTGTTAAAGTTGATCCAATCATCTCGTAAACTGAGATGGCTGCACACTATGACTCGTTCTATTTCTAAGTTCACAGCTCAGCCAGAGCTAGGGCGGGAGGGTGGACGTTCTACGGGGGTCGCAGGGGCGGGGTGTGGCCGAATATTCTATGCGCTGTAAGAGGCCCTCTCAGAACGAATTCATCAATCACATACAAAAAGTGTACTGACACATCAACATAATGGGCAATGAAGTCATTGTCACTACACTGGCGAAATCCATGGGATCGGTTGTCAGGTCTGATTGAGGCATTAGTCCGTCTGAAGGAAGTGATGTCGATTGAGATTATGGATAAAAACATGACTGATCAGGAAAATACCGAGAATTTACAGTCAGTCCCGGGGTACAAGGTGGTGCGACTGCCGCTCTGACTTCACATACAGCAGAGGAACCATGATTCTGAACGCTATGTGAATGTTTTAACGAATGAACATTGGACCAAGATGAACAGTAGTCAACTTGGTGATACTCCATCGACTTGTGTTAATTAATGGATTGATAATGCTACGTGTCACAGGAGTAATAGAGATCAACTTAGCAGAGTCCTCACTTAGGATCTAGGACATTATCATGGCCAGCTCGATTCTCCTAATGACTGAATCCCATATGAGCAATGTTTGAGTCATTCTAAAACGTAACGTTTCGTCCGTTCCCTGCTACCTACAGATGGCGTATCACAACTTACGTCACTGTTAAAAAGAGAGTGGAGAAAGTTAGATCAGTCAAAAATCAACGATATCATCGAATCAATCCTAGACGAATTGCAATAGTCATTGACAAAGGCCACAAAATATGTAGCTTCTTAAGAACCGTTACAGTATCAAAGCTTATCAGATTATCATATAGGACATTTAGCGATCAATATTAGGACTTGAAATAACACATGGAAAAATGCTTTCTGTATACTTATGATTCTTATTACTAGTCAAATTTTTTTATAGGATGATCCACTTTTTTATGAAACGGACTGTAGATATGAAATAATGCCTATTCTAACTATCAAGGATCCAAATCACACTATATCACTATGGCTATTGGCTAGCAAAAAGCACATTGCAAAAATGGCTGACAAACCTCAGGGGACAGAAGTTGAGCAAATAAAGACTTCAAAAAGTGCGCGTTATGATTCTAGGTAGACGTCTTTAGAGTGTGAAATTAGTCGTTCTAATAATACATACTTGTACTTGCTATGGTGAGCCGTGCGCGTTGCTGCTATATTTTTCATAAATTACCGTAACTTACCGCATAAATTACGGTAATTTTCGGTAAGTTACCGCCAGTGAGGCATATGTTACGACAGGTAATTTTATACAGCCCCTAATGTAGATATATAAAAGGAGAGTTAACAAAAAAATATGAATATGATAGATATAAAACACGTGATTACACACTAAGCGAACTAGAAATCATAGAATGGAAATAAAATTGATCACCTCTTACTTTTTTAAGTAATCGAAAATTGCCGATGCTGTTGAAAATAAATTCCCCAAAACTCATTTCGACCTGCTCAGACCGTGCGTCAGGGGGACTACGAAAATATGAGAAATATGTTTTGTCAACACAACAGCATCGCTGCTTTTCGATTTTTATAGCTGTTTATGAAGGAACAATTAAATGATTATTTGAAAATGCACTATTACTATTCAACTACAATTTTGGTCATCTTAAATCAATAAAGAATCTGTCTACTGATCCGCCGCGTGTCCCGAAAATATGAAAGAGACAAGTTTGAATTTTTGGAAAATCAGGTATACAGTAGCTATCATGTAATTCATAAAAGGATGACTTAATCAGTATAAGTCAAACACCAAATGCAATTATAGAGTAAAGCCCTCCCCCTCCATATTTGACGTCACATTGTCAGACAGCCCCTACAATGGCGTTTAAAATAACATACTTGTAATTTTCGTTTCGTTGCAGGGTTGTAAATGCTCGTGTGATCTCCACAATTTGATGCTTTACTTCCTTTGTCCTCGTATTACTTTCGGACTCGCAGCTGATCAACGCGTCAATGGTGTGCAATTGGATTGATTATGGTTGATCTACATATTTCGTGCGCAATTGGTACTAGGGAATGAAAACTGCGGACAATAAATCTTTTTGTGTTTTTGGAATCCCAAAGAGTTTATGCATGTCACTATCATGTTGTGTCAGAATCTTTCGACATCAAACGTTGCCTATCGATTTTTATTCACAATACATATATGGCACCCTTGAAGTGTACAGTGGCTGTTTATGGATGGCAAATTATGATCCGATGACTTACTGATATATCATTACAACATCTATCGTGTAATATGCATTATTTTTTCAAGTCTTGCAAATGTCCTAAACGTTATGGACACCCATGATTATCGTGAATGCTTCGGTGAATTTGTCGTCTATGAAATGTATTGCAATTTCATATATAGTAGTACCCAAGTATAGCCAGGATTAATACCAGTGATATTGCATATCAACTATCATAAAAAAACCATTATGTCTGGCACACTATCTCATCATTTCCTGTGTTATTCCTGTTCATAGAATCCTAGAGGCCAGCTAACAGGTCTCTTAAAAGAGTGAGGGCAATGAAGATGTATTTTTTCTGTCTTGGCTACTGAATTTGAATTCTGTTCAATTTACTAAGTTATAAATTTGGTAGAGTAAATCCCCAGAACTTTGAATTGGCTGCTGCAAGCTGTGCCGTGGATACAAGTAGTATAAAACTATTCAATTTATAATTTTTTGAATGACCTCTTTTGAAGAGGTTTGTTCTGTTTTTCTTTATGCAACTTAATTTAGCTTTTATTATCCAACTTCAGAAGAAATCTCAATGTTTTAATCGACGAAAGACATAGCGAACAAAGTTTGTTACACTGACGTGAACTTTTTTCGCTTTATTTTTGTAGCCTCCATGTTTACACTCGCATTAATTGTTTTTATTGTATATAGATAACAATCTATTCATACCATCGAAATGAGCTAATGTATATTTCCTTATATGTGAATTTCAGTAGTTCTAGCATGCAAATCAGATATGATTTACCATGCAATTGATGAAAACGTAGTGGCGCGTCAGGTTGGTGAAATTCATTTTTTGAACCGCATGATCGATCCAGAAATGAATTGAATAGAAATATATGTGAAGAACCCATTTGTGATTACGAGCACCCCAGTCGGCAAGTGCAATGAATCATTGCATATTTCTAACACGAACTGGTCTATTCCACACTCAGTTGGAGAATTCAATTCTGTATCGATCGTGCTGTTTAAAAGCGCACTCCACCTTCCTGGGGACCATGGTCAACTTCATCAAGTGCATCGTAAAATCATGCATGATTTTTTGAGCAACATCAAATGTCACATTGATAAATCATTGATACTTAATGGATCATGGATAATATTCATGCATGGGAATGCATGAATCATGCATTCTCATGCATGAATCATGCATTCTCATGCATGAATCATGCATTCTCATGCATGAATCATGCATTCCCATGCATGAATCATGCATTCCCATGCATGAATCATGCATTCCCATGCATGATTGATTTCTGATACATGCATGAAATCATCCATAAATATCCATGGACGGGCGACTAGGGCAAGGACACATGGCTTTCATGGTTGTCCATAATCAATAAAACCTTCCTCTGAAACGACGGTTTGACGTAATCGATGAAATGCTGTAGGTAAAGCAAGAACGAGTCACTTGTCTGCCAGCCAGACTGGCTGGCAGTACCACCAGATCCTGTCGGAGCAGTGTTCAGAAAATGTGGTTGCCATACGTGCGGGATGATGAAGAATGGAGGAACAGCTGATCCAGATGCGCTCACAGCACAAGTGGCCGTAATTAAAATACCACGCTCGGACCCAGTAACTTGACCTACCTGTTTTCTACCTTTCAGGCTCACCACCTTAGGCAAATTTGGGACCGTCGTTACTCCAGTTTCGTCGAAATTGTAGATATCACCAGGTCGGAATTTATGTTTGATCATCTGCCCTTCCAGATTTTTGAAAAACAGTGTTACTGATGAGCGATTAAAACCTTGGACTCTTGACAGCGATGTCGCCTCAGGTGTTCGAAGTGATAGATCATGACGGCTCATGAATGACCGTATAGCCAGTCCACACCTGCTTTCTTGTTGTGCTCCCACGGCGTAGGGATTTGGATGGAGTTCTTCGTGGCGAAGCTATATGCGAGCTCTCGAACATGTAGCGACGTCAGTCCATAGAACAATAATGACACATCTTTCACATAGTCGGCCAGCATCTTCTCTTCTTCAAAACTGAATGTTATTCTCTTTCCAATAACAATGTTTTGTGGCAGGCTCCGTTTGCCTACGATATAGAGTCGTAGAGTTTCATGTTTGATACCCAGCTGTCTTGCCGCCTTAACTTACCGTTTTCCCATCATGCTTTACCAGGCGTATGCCTTCTCGAGTATCATGTGTCGACGACACTTTCAATTTGTTTTTTCTAATATAATTTCGAACCATATTGTAGGCAGTCACACTTAATCACGCAGTTCGATGTCTGACTGAGGTCGATGTGATTCCAGCAGAAATGCACTCTTAAGTTAGTCAGCTATTGTAATAATAACCGCTGTTCCTAGGCAACTGCAGATCCACAATGCCTCAGACAATCATGATTCGATGCAGCCGAAAACAGATGCTCGGAATACGCTCACACCCTCACACAATGGATTACGCACGTGTACACACACAGATTGCTACAATATGCCACTTGTGAACTTGAGTTCCTATCAAAATTATCCAAGACCGTGAACAGTCTACATACAACCGAGTATGCTTATATTCAATCATTCCAATCTTTACCCCATCGGGAAATCCAACCTTTGCCCCACACCACTTAGATTACCAAACCTTCATTTTAGAAGTTTTCAAATAACCCTGAAGTTCATCGCTGAAGTTCATGCTGTTCATCGCGGGCTACGATCCTATTTTTAAGATGTTCTAATCGAATATTCTGCAAAAATGGATGACTTCAATCAATTTTTCATAACCAAAATTACTTACAGAATAAAATTCTTAAAAGTTTCAAAAAAGTCGGAAAATCAATCTTTTGTATGCCACAGCGAATGTAGAAACAGCAGAAACATAATGTTTTGTTTATAGAGGTTTCTAATGGTAGTATATATGTGACTTCATGCTCGAATGAATTAGTCTTCTTGTTTCCGCTGTGATGGCACTTCCAACCTTTGCCCCACTCCAATCTTTACCCCACCTTCCCCTATATACCCTAAATTTATTTACTTGTTTCACGGAATGAAATTTTCTTTTGAAAACGTCTGAACCTATCAATGGTTTATCAATGAAAATGCAGCACCCCCTCTCCTCATCACACAGATGATATTTACTAAATGATACCGAAAAGAAGTATATTGGGCTGGTCTTATAACGCGTCATTTGTTTACAGTCATTTAACGTTAAAGAAAGTTTTATGAAACTATGTAAATTAAAAAAAAAATCCATCACATTACAAAAAGATATGCAATTTTGGAGAATGCGCACAAGCTTCTATTAATTTTTCAGAACTACTAATCGACATATGTTGCGAAAAATAGCGAAAACTTGCGAAAGACTCTTGCGATTATGCTAAACTTTTCTTGCAAGACTTTCAAGATTCTATATGCAAGACTTTTAGCACTTTTACATGTCTGTTCAGTTCCTTAAGCAGGTCGGTGAGATCAAACGCACGTCGCAATCTCAAGATCTGATGGCAGGATTGTAGGCGAAATAAGATGCAAGATGCTCCATCACTTAAAGATCCCAGTAGCCTACCGTACCCATGTGGTTCTAAAACCATGTGGGCTTGTATACTCGAAAATGTTAATTAACCAATGCATTTGATAAAGATTCCGATCCAAGTTCAAGCAACGAAACTTTCAACCAAGGGAATAAAAAAAAACAACAGGACTCAAAACTAACGAATCAGAGGCAATGAACTCCGAAAGTGAACGGATTAAGAAACTCCCGTTGGCCCCATGTCTCTGTGAATTCCTTTAGGGATCCAAGTCGTAAAATTCACCATAACGCATCCACTGAAAGTATTTGAATTGAGATTGTCATAGGATAAACATATTGGAATTTGAAACATAATAATTAATGCACAGCATCACAAATTGTGATTCACAACATCCTCACATAGAATAATGAATGCAATATAAAGTAGTCGAGGCCTG